>MU172314.1:54625-68634 GCA_016695485.1 Suillus hirtellus | reverse complement strand
TACCTGCTGTCCTCTTCTCTTTGTTGTGATAATCCTTGTTTGAGTCCTAGTCTCTGCCCTGCATTAATTCGTTTAAGGGGTTGTGACACCTCTGGATCCTCATCAATGTCTAATGAGTGAGCAATGTCTACTAAATTGCGCTCATGTAAGATATTCTGGTAGTTCTCCCACATCTCTGCGGCCATGCGATCACAAAAGACATTCGCACTTACATCGTCAACGACGTCATCCTCAACCATTGGATCAGTAACATCAGGACCACCTTGAGCAGGTTGGCCCTGATGGGTAGGGTTGTCATTAAATACAGCCCTGTGAGGGAGCGGCTCTTCATCTGGGTCGTGAATACATATATAATTGTGCAGAGCGCACAGTGCCGCGGGAATGCAAGCCTGGATGGCTATCTTGTACTCTGGCGATACTAACAGAATGTGAAAGTGCCGCTTCATGACGCCGAAAATATGTTCAATAATGTTGCGAGCAGATGCGTGACGAAGGTTGAACAGTTCTTCCTTGTTAACCGGTCTAAAATGAGTATTGTTAGTTGAGATACACTGCAGAGAAAAGTACTTACCTGACGCTAGCACAACCCCACTCTGCTAGATGGTACCGTACACCACGGTATGGAACTAAAAGTTGTCGGGATGAGGGGAAACCAAGGTCTGCAAGAAGGTACTTTCCAGGCGGAACATCCAAGCCATCATGGCACGCTACATCCCAAAGCCGAGCATCTGTTGCTGACCCCTCCCATCCGGTTAGTGCAAAGGTGAACTGAAGATCAAAGTCACAAGCGAAGAGGCAGTTCTGCGATACAAAACCTTTGTGGTTGTAGTATAGGTGGCGACTGGCTGAGGGAGGAAATGCGTGAATATGACTCCTGTCAATTGCGCTGATAGCATCGCGAAAGTACAGCCAACGTTTTGGGTTGTCGCAAATGGCACTCGAGACTGGTGCATCAGGAGCGGGGAGGTGGACATATTTGGTGTAGAAAGGGTGGGATGCAAAGATGTCTAGCATCTTGCGAAAATACCTATGAGAGTGTCAGTACCAGCGTGAGTATGAGATATAGATCAAAATACGAACTTAGAGATGGTAGCATTTGAACGCTGGAATCGTTCTGCGACGTGTCTGACAGTTAATCCTGTCACACACATATAGAGAAATATCGATAGCTGTTCTTCAAGTGAGACGTAACATGAATCACAGTGACCAAGGGCGCGAAGGTCCTCTATCAATTTCTCAAAGACCTCAACATTGACCCCAAGCTCACAACGAATGCGATCGGGATGGCCAAGGATGAGTTCTATCACCCACTCTTGCCCTGTGAGGGCTGAGGTGTGATAGGGCTCAGGTTCATCAGTGTCCTGCATGAAGACATGCGCTGCGGCCAGCAGGAGACTGAGGATGAGTGCGACATAGTGAATGATATGATGCCGAAGCACAGCACGGTGAGGCCAGGGGGACGATTTTGTTGCACTATTGGTCGAACGAGTGGGACTGTGAGTGGTCGTATGTTAAAGCGGTTATGAGCAGGCTCATCTACATCCATAGCTATTCAGATTATCGTCGTAAATGTTATCAACGTTATCAACATCATCGGCCGCTCACTCACTATTCAGACTGAGCTTGAATTTCGGTAGTGTGTGCCGACTGGTAACATTTGATCTCCCGAATTTTTCGTTCAAACATCGGTTGCTGAACGGGCTCTTAGTATCTTCGAGTACCATCTCAATACAAATGTTTCATCTTGTAAAGCCCACCTATTTCACAAACTGATAAGGCTCCCGCTATATGCAATGCGCAGTAGTGTAGCCAATTAAATTGGGGTCTGGGAGTAATGCGCCCATGTATCGGTCGGTGAAATGAGTATCTAAATGATTTCGATGATATTAACGTGGCAGAGCAAATTGGTTTGTTGCAGCGCACCAGCATTTTGAAATCATGACCGAGATGACCAACGAATGGCATCATCAGAAGGTACAGACGTTATGGTGAAATCGGAACAAGAAGTGAAAGGTCCAGGAAAGACCTTCACCATCCATTCAACATTCAGACAGAATCATTCCATGTTGGTAAATCATTAATACGTAGCATCAAGTCGCATGTCAATATACGCCCCTGCTGTCACAGGCTCGTACTTCTTCGGCCTGTCTTCGTCCCAACAGCCAGGGAGGCAGTCAATCAAAATATCTCTGTCAGAAGACATAAACTAATCCAATATCAATATCAAACACACATCATATATTCGCAGGAAGCTTACATATGGAATCGAGAAGCGCTCCTTGATCATTTCCAACTTTCCATCATTCGGGGGCGCACGCACGCGGTGCAATGTTGATTTAAGGGTATCTGATTCAAATAGATTATATAGCGTTGTGGTGACGAGTAGCCGCTCAAGAGAATCGTACCGTTTGACCACCGCATCAAAAAGTCTCCTATATTGAAAACAACAGTGCCCGGGATGGGTGACACAGCAACGAAGTTTCCTGAACCATGAGGGCTCTCAACTTCAAGTCCCCCAACATCATCTTGAAACAAAATCGTGCCCATTGCATAGTCCTATCGTTCATTATAGGTGAATTCAATGTCGGTCAAATAATCACATACCGTGTGTGCACCGATTCTCCCTTTCTCACCACGCACGAATACCTCTGCAGGCACAGCTGGATAATGCAATAATCGCAGTTGATTCTCTCCTTGTTGGTGGTATTTTTCCAGGAATTTGCCTCCGCCAGGGAGCTCGAGTCCTAGAGATAATGCAGGTAGCAACTTCTCGATCTCAAAGCGACGGCATGTATCAAAGAAAGCAGATGCTGCATCTTTGAAGCCCGGAAGGACTTCCTCCGGGAGCCACACATTGGACATGTGTGAGCAATCATTGCGTCCAATATCGAATGATTCTTTGTGATCAGGAGTTTGTTTCCGTATCTCGGCGAGCTGCGTTGGGTCGAACACCTACGCGAGTCAGGATATTGGTAGTTTGGATGACGCTGTAATGTACCATTTGTGAAATTTGCTCCCTACCAACCTGAATGGGACATTCGTTAGGACATGTTGCCATGTAACACAGAACAACATACCCCGCTATATCCCCGGTGTTTCCATCCCTCTTTAGGATGCGGAGCCAATAGTTTTGTTTCGATTGGAAGCGAGAATAACCTCCTGCTCTTAATGCCCACTCATTCATTGGGGTGAATCTCGTACATGCGGTGATATGTACACACCCATTCAAACATGGAATCCACCTCCGCCTGAGGGATACCAGTGTTGCAAAAGTATGCAAATCCGACTTCTCGACACGCTTTCACTAGTTGCTTTCCTATCTCTGTCGCTTCCTGCACGTCACAAGAGGAGCGTCAGTTATTATCATCGCATGTGCATTGTGGACACTGTACGTACTGGAGAAGTACCATCCCCGAAGCATGCAAAGTCGATAATTGGGATTGCAGTGGGTTGGAGTGAGACTGTACCTGGCATGGCGTGATGACATAGCACCTGAATAAGTGAACCAGCTACTTATAAGTTATTGGCTCCATCACCAGTTCGTACATCTCGTCACAGAATGGTCACATTGGCTGATTTGACGGTCCGCTCGGCGGGGTGCAAGAAATAGAAAGTCCGGCAAGACTCTAGTCCGTTCAACTTTCCTCGCAAGACTCTTGGCCCGGACCCATACGGGAGTGAACTATTTACCTGACAAAGGTCGGCCCCAGACTGGTGAGTGATGGGGTAGACACAATCACCATCGTGTATATGCCAAACCAAATAGATTACATCGTGTATACTAAATGACAGTAAGATACCTGAGAAAATTAACACTGAACAGCTGTAGTAAATGAATTCAAGCTTCCCGTTCACCATACATCTCCGTCCTCACTCATCTTCCTCCGAATCCCCAGTATCATCTTCCTCGTTCTCTTCATCAGAACTGTCGTCCACAGGAAGCGTCATCAAATCATTCAAACTACAGCAAATGATCAGTCCATGTACTCCGGAAGTCATACTCAGAATGGAGCACTCGGTGCGAATGGCGCATCTGATTCAGAAACGGTAGGTAACAGCACTCACCAATGGACAAATGGCTTCATCACATCCGCAACCCCACGTAGCGCATCTATAAACTCAGATCCAGGTGCAACGACTTGTGCATCTGTGAACCGATAGGAAACAGCAAGGGAGCGGCATTTGAGGAGGGCTATATCTCTAGAAAATGCATAGCATATTATATCAATTAGCTTTTATGACTCGAATAATACTCCACGCACTTGTGATTCTTGTCCACGCCCTTCGGTGCCACCTTCAATTCATCTTCATGCCCAAATACACTCTGACGATCTCCATTCGGGTGTGGAGAGGGAGCCCCGAAATGGGTAGTAAATGCTTTAGAAGCTAGGATTGTGTGCAGAGTCTTAGCGGCGGGTGTGGAACGAAGTAGGTGGTTTCTGTTAGGTAACGGAAAGTATGAAAAGAAACATGGAAAAAAAGTGGAGACGAGACATACCTGAGAGTTGAGAGTTCGTTCTTCCCAGGGCACCATGCACCTGCAGCGATGACGCTCTCGTCACCCGGCTTGACTAATTGTCATTGATGTTAGCGTATACCGATTCAATATTTCCAGCTACGACTGACTCATTCTGTGAGCAAACAACGCGCATATATCCAGTCAGCTTGTCCGACTCTCATGCTAAGAGGTGCGTACACGTGATCTACGAACAGTTAGATATCTGCAGCGAAAGCAAAATGCTGCAAAGCTCACAAAACGCAAAAATCCCCTTCCTGCCACTCCTCGAAAAACTCGCAGATAGTCCCTTCTTGTATGGTGTTTTATCGTTGCTGAAGCGGACCTACCCACACGACATCAGATCCGCAGATCCACGGAAGGAAACATGTAAGGGACAAACATCTCTATATATGCGATGGGTGACGTCTTTAGGGGGTAACGGAGGGATCTCAGAGTCAACGTCTGTGAGCATGTCGGTGAACGCCTCGATAAACGCCTTGAACTCCCTTTCTACGCGACGGTAAACTGGTTCTGTTTGACAAATAAGCTCAGAGCTTCAGCCTAATGCATAAATCCTGCATACCGTGTAGCTTAAACCTAGGAGCGCGTGATTATTTTCGGTCAACAATGGACGGACGAGAGCCGTGATAGAAGTGCAAACCATTCACGGTCATTACACGCAGGGTCTTTGAGTTTCGCTAGAAAATCAAGCGTGTTCTGTGAAACCTGACCGGGAGGTACTTTAAAAATGGTAAGTTGATCATCCCTGAGGCAGGAAAAGACCGACTTACCCCAACCTGTCTTTGGAGCTTGCACAACGCGACCTACGACTTGCTGCCCCTCCTTCAGGTCTACATCGCTATCATCTACATCCTCTTCATCTTTGATATCATCTTCCTTGGCTTTGCGTTTCTGACGCTTGGGCTTGGGTTTCGAAGGTGAGCTGGACTTGGAATTGGAAGAACGCGTGCGTTTCTTGGGCGGCAGGTCGTCGAGCGCGTCGCTGTGAAGAGATTCTGGCTCTGAATCTTCATTGGATGACTGAGCGGGCTTGCGAGGCACAACTTTGCGTGTAGCTGGCATCGTGGTTTGCTAGAATCCAGTGCAATTGCAAAGACTGAAACGATAAACGATTTTGAACTGGCTGACTCTACGTGGGTACTAACAATCGCGGGCTTTGAACTTTATCACTAAATTGTGATGCCAGAGCGAAAACGCTATCGAACAACGACAACTGTATGTATGAGCTTCCTTTTCGTGGGTGATCGAGGGCAACAAAACGCACTTGCATCAGCTGCAATGACAGTCGACCATGGTATCCGAAGAACATGCTAAGGCGCCTATGCTAACAATGAAATCCAGATCGGGAAAAACCCTCAATGACCGCAACTGCTGCCTAGTGTTAGACACCCACGATCTCTCCAGAGCCTTCTAGCAAACCTACACCGTCAACGTTTCAACCTCCAGTAAAATGCCATATTTCATTCTGAGTACTACACCCGTTCAAGAATTTGAAGGTCACCATGGATCTGTATCCAGTGTTGGAGTTCTTCCTGATCAACGAAGGATGGTGACGGGCTCGGAAGATAAGATTCTTCGCCTGTGGGACATAAAAAGAGGTGTTATATTGAAGAAAATGGAACGGCATAGCGTCGTTATCTTGGTATTGGTGATATCACGAGATGGAAAGGTGATAGCAAGTGGCGGCAAAAACGGAGAGCTGATCGTCTGGGATGGAGATACTGGCGAACCTCTGACTGGAGTCATCAAAAGCCACACCGATTGGATCCCATCGCTGGACTTTTCCCCAAATGACAAGATACTGGCCAGCGGTTCACACGACGAGACAGTGAGGCTGTGGAATACAAAAACGTGGCAGCTAGAAGGTTTGATAGAATGTGATGCCTCTGTCCGTTGCGTTCGGTATTCGCTGTCTGGTGAACATATTGGCATCGCGACAACAAGTTATATCCACATATGGAACCAAAACACGAGCGAATGGGTCGCGAACTTGAAGATGGAGACAGACGGAATATTCGAGAACTTGTCATTCGCATGGATACCTGATGGTACACGTATTCTCTCATTGAGCCAAATTGGGGGGGATTGTACCATATGGGAGTGGGATTCATTAACCTGGCAGCAGGTCGGTGATCCCTGGGAGAACCATTCCCGCGGTATCAGGGCCATTGCCTTGAACTCTAATGGCACACTCATTGCCTTTGCATCTGAGGATAACCATGTCCGCCTCTGGCGGCTCTCTGATCGACAAAAAATCGCCGTATTGAAGCACTCCAATGAGGTGCACTGCGTCACCTTCTCCACAGATGGCAGACACATTTTCAGTGGAGGTGCGGACAACAAGATATTGAAGTGGCAGGTACCAGAGGATGCTTTGCCGCAGAATGGTCCTAACAAAGAAGTGATACATCAGGTACGTCCTTTTTCATCTCGATGTCTCTTCATCATCTAACTTCACGTCCGTTTGATTTCAAGGCATGTGTCCACCTTTGGCTCTCTTACAGTTAATGCAAACATACTTTACGCAGATCCTCGATATAAATGCAGAAGTCCATGATGCATGCATAGCCGGAGACCTGCGTACTGCAGAAGAGCTACTAACCAAAGAGATTGACGCTGATGCCGACAACTACAACTCCTATGCCAATCGCTCAATCATCATGGCACGACAACTAGATTGGGATCGTGCACTCAATGATGCAATCAAGGTAAGATACGCTGGCCCATCATGCCTCTTAATGCAGGCTAATTTGGATCGTATCATAGTCCGTCAGTATTGAGCCCTCCTTCATAGGCCATGTCTCCGAGGGCCTTGCCCTCTGCGGGAAACAACAGGTCTGGGATGCCACGAAAGCATTTGATCTCGCGTTCACATTCACCAACACCGATTTAAAGGCGAATCATTTCCTCTTCTTGATCAAGGCATGTGTTTTTATTTATTCTGACACTATGCTTCATTACGGTTTTTCCAGATCATTGCGTTGTTCAATGCAAATAAAGATGAGCAGGCGGTGCTTCCTGTCCAAAAACTAGCTTCCCGTCCTAATGTTGACCCTCTCGCTTGTCATGTTGTAGAAGTGAGTATCATACGTTCAATCAAGCTTGGGTTTGGATGCTCACTACATTTCTGCGCTTCGCACATCAGGCATATTTGCGAGGCCAACTAGGAAAAATTGCCATGGAGAGCGCCCTTTACGGGGAAGCCGCTCGCCATTTCACTGCTGCTGTTAATGCTAGCGTTTCCCTTGCCAAGTTAGACATTCACTCTATATACGAGGACTTTGTCGTGGTGCGTTGATATGACGCGACCGACAATCTTTTTCATGCTCAACTGTATGTTGTGAAGCTTTTTGGCTGGGACCTCAAGTCCTTGTGGCAGACCGTAAACCAGCAACGCTGCCATGCACTTCTCCTGGACGATCAAGCTGGAGCCGCTTTCGAAGCGTACCGATACGCGATGGAGATGAGTGATGAACCCACGAAGGCCGTCTTCCTTGATTGGATCCCTGGCAAGTCGTCAGAAACGCTACCTGTGCTACGGTGCTCACCCGAAATTTCTTCAGCTCTCAATGGGAGGCGAAGCGCGCTCTATGCCGCCTAGCAATTTGTACTTTGAGCAATTTTCATTCATGCCTTGACGTCACCTGCTTGTATACACAATTTGCCCTTTGTGCTCGTATAGTCTGTTGGCTTACAGAACAAAATTTTCCTCCTCGCGCTACCGAGCGGCTTTCATGCTCGTGCATGGCATACGTGACTCCACCTCTTTGTTCATCAGCAGTCGAGATAACATGCAGACCCGCTATAGCTTGTGCGTTGATTACCCCAACTTGTATAGTGATTCATAATGTCGCCCGTGCCCACGATGTTCACTCGTAAATATTTCATCAACTGTTGATGAATTTGAATGAAGCGCATCCGCTGTCGACAGATATGACGCTACCGCTCTTAGGCATTATGATGCATATTGCAACATGGAGGTCTATTTGTCATGTACCGCGGCATTGCCTTTGCACATCTAAGTATCTCCTTTGTACTCGTATCGCGGTAGCTCATCTGAAACACAAAAGCAGACCACCGATTCGACAATGGCTACACATTCAGATCCAAGTCACCACCACAGAATGAATTGCATTTGCACCCGAATGTGCGACCAATGTGTTTCCAGTGGAGAGCAAGGCGCTACCGGTTCTGGTATGGGAATCTCTGATGAACCCTGAACCCGGTGAACTGCCCGTGGTTGTAAAGTATCTCTATTGGCCGGAAGAGAGACGCCAGAGAGAGCCTCAGATCCTCGATGAAATCTACAAACTTGCAAAAAAAGATCAAAAGGCACCAGGCCACTGGCACGTTGATCAAGAGATGTTCTGGTTCAACAAACTGGAAGGAACACCCACGGGCGCACATCAGCAGATAAGTTCGAAGATGCCAACAAGATAGTGACTCATGTCTGCGGTAGTGCCCGTGGACCCACACTCACCTGACTCACCTATCAGACGCTTATTAAAGTGGCTTAAGTGGTGGACGCAACCGCTAGCCATATATAGTGAGAATCACGTCTGAATGGCGATAGAAGTCATAAGAGTGAAGAACCTTAGGTGGAGATGTTCAGTCGAATCACTTTAGTATAGGACAAGATAACTTCAATTGGCTTACTTGTTGTTCAAGATATAAATATGACTATAACATGTGGGAAGGAAGCGTCCTGCCTCGGGACATGCCACTAGTGGAGATTAAAAGACTGCTATTGTGCATTTGAGCTGGCAAGGGCTTGGGGGTTCGTATTGATCCAGTGTCTCGACGGTTGAAGCCAAGGACTGAGTCTTTCGATAGCTTTGTTGTTGATACATGGTATTCAGAAGAGTTCGTCATCAGCGGCAACACGAAGGCGCTTATCATCACAGCCTTATATGTATTGAGAGTTCTGATGGGGCTGATGCTGTGAAGCAGTATAAAGACGCTCGGTGGACGCACCTCCAGGACTTAGATCGAGACCGCTGCAATCTCTCTACCAAGTCAATCTTGACTGTGCTCTGCCATAATCCTTCACCAAAATGCATTGGTTCAATCCCAGCACCACACCCATTCGGGCATTTGAAGATCACTATCAAGCGGTGCTCGCAGTCGCAGTGCTCCCTGATAGACAGCGTATGGTCACTGCCTCGTCCGACTCCTGGCTTCGTATGTGGGACTTGAGGTCAGGCACATTGCTGAAGATGATGGCAGGGCATAAGAGTGAGGTGTGGGCATTAGCGGTGTCGCGAGACGGGCAATTGATAGCAAGTGGTGATGAGAAGGGAGAAGTCATCGCCTGGCACGGAGCAACTGGAGAATTTCTCATCAAAGCTATCAAAAGCCAGTTCGGGATGATATCCATGGACTTTTCTCCCAGTGGTGCAGTGCTAGCCACCGCTTCAATGGACCAAAAAGCAAAATTGTGGGATACGAAAACCTGGCAGTTACAAGGAAGACCGATCACGTGTCACGATCGTGTCTTCTGCGTTCGCTACTCGCCTTCTGGCGAACGTCTTGCTATTGCGACAGCCAGCATCATAGAAATTTATCATCCGGGGACCAGGCACCGTGTCGCAAAGTTTAGCAGTCACGGCTCATACAACTGTTCGCTCACCTGGACACCCGATGGCACAGGTCTTCTTTCATCAGGCAATTATGAGGATCCTACCATACGAGAGTGGGATGCATCCACCTGGGAGCAGGTCGGTGATGCCTGGATGGGACACACTAATGATGTTAATGTAATTGCGATTCATCCTGCTGGAACGCTTGTCGCTTCTGCATCTGATGACAAGCAAGTCCGTCTCTGGCGCCTTTCAGATGGACACACTATCTCCATATTCCAGCACTCTGACCGGGTGTGTTGTGTCACTTTCTCCGTGGACGGCGAACATATACTCAGCGGAGGTGACGATGAGAAGATATCAGAATGGGCAGTACCCAAGGACGCTTCTTCCAAGGATGCTCCCAAGTCAAAGGTATTTTCCCATTGTTATCCCGCCCGGGCCGTCCTGGTTTATCATCTCGTCTTGCCTTCTTTTTATTTCAAGGCTCAAAGCGTCGATTTAAAGGCATGTTTCCACCATTAATTCTGATAACTAAATTCGAGCGTATCTTAGATTCTCACCATCACCACGAGCGCCTGCGATGCCCTTCTTATGGGGGGATTGTCTACGGCTGAAGAGATAGTCACGCAAGAGATCACAGACAACCCTAGAGACTACACTTCCTATGCTACTCGCTCAATTGTTATGGCACGCAAACTCAACTGGGACGATGCACTTCAAGATGCAAATAAAGTAAGTCATACGGCATGCACTTCACGTGGACTAACATCGATCCTGGCATAGTCACTACGGATAAATCCATCCTTAACAGGCTATGTTGCGAAGGGCATTGCCCTCTGTGGGAAAAGGCAGTTCCGGGACGCCACGAAAGTTTTTGACCTTGCGTTCAGATCGACTGATGGTGTTGCAAGGACAACACATTTACTTTTCTTGATCAAGGCATGTTTCTCTTTCATTGCACACTCCGCGCTTCATTATGAGTCACAGGCTATCACACTGTTTAATGCAAATAAACATGATGAGGCAATGCTGCGCGTCCAAGAACTAGTCACTGATTTTCCCGATACCGATCTTCTTGCTTGCCGTGTCGTTGAAGTGAGTATGAAGTACAATTTTGCGTGCTGACACTGATGGTTCCACGCGTCCTAGACGTATTTACACGTCCAACTAGGCACCATTGCTTTGAGTAGCTGGTGTCACAAGGGCCAAGCTGTCAACCATTTCACTTCCGCTGTCAGTGCTAGCGCCCTCTTTTCTAAATCGTCAATTCATCGTATGTATGGGGATTTTACCGTGGTACGTCGGTGTCATACAGCCATCAATGTTTTTTCGTGCTCAATTGCATTTTTTTCTGGGATTTTGGCAGCTCTTCGGGTGGGACCTTGAGTCATTGTGGCTCACCGCCCGCAAGCAACTATGCTACGCACTAATTCGGGTGGGTAGATTCGGAGAAGCATACACAGCGTTCGAATCCATGATGGACGCATGTGATGAAGCTATAAGACCCAGCTTACGTGTGTGGTTCGCCGGTAAGTCGTCGGTAATATTACATGTTGTGATCTTTAACTACTTTTTCTCAGCTTTCTAGAAAGATTGAAGCATACTACGTCTTGCCCGTGGAGATACAACCCTCTCCGCGAGCAGTCACTCTTGCGTTTTGAAATGCAAAGATATTTTGCACGGTTACTCGACATTACATTTACCGCATGACAGGTCATGGCTTGAAATCAGACTAAATGTTCTATGTACAACACTCACACGCCCCTAGTCCTTCCCTCCTACCACATACTATGAATTGCATTTATGCCGTATGGTAATCCTTTCATTCGACACGTAGTACTCTTCTTCTATTTCTTCGCGGTATGATTGGGCAATCCACTCAGGTTGGAGATATACGCCATACTCATGTTCAATGCCCATGTCAATACTTGCTGCTGTAAACACAATTGATTGGACAAAAGATGAGACAGCCAGTCCTTGCATAAGTGTATGAGGAACTACGTGTTCTCGAATGTGCGCTCTGAGCCTCCATGATTGCCGTATTACACCATTCTATACATTACAAAGTTATAGTGGTACCCAAGACCGACTGTTTATTCTACAAAGTGATTTGTAAGGGAGGCACGCTGCCTCAACTCTAAGTATGCTTATGACTGTCATGCTCTAGCATAGGCCCCTCAAGCAACAACTGAAAAGCCGATTCATCGGTCAGTCTGCGGTACTCGAATGCAGTGTAAAGTGACTGGACCGCCGAAAAGCACCTCTTCACAAGGTCCCAGGACTCTGCGTGTGATATGGATGGACGCACACTTCTGATCCCCGTAAAGCCAAAGCTGCCCTTTTTGTCTGCGCATGTACATGCATCCACTTTCAACCAGTCTTCTAGTGGTCTGTTCTTGCTGAGGAGTTTGCCCTCTTCATACCGAAGACAGACCCAGGTGAGGACCCAGATCAACGATTCAGCATCATACGCATACACATGCTCGACCTTGCCTGCCATGGCATCTGGCGAGAGAATGTCTACCGCCATGAAAGGTACCGTTCCGGTGCGCTCGAGGCCCCTGGGACCATCACGATTAAACGACGACAAGTCGTAGTCGTTGAGAACAGCCGTGAATTGACCGTGTAAGCGGTACCACATCAGATTGCTAGGGCTGACATCCCGATGAAGCACGCCTCCCTTCCAGAGGGCGCGATGACCTGTCAAGTAGTGGATGAATGATGAAGAGCAGGTGAACGGAAAAAACCTACACTTAGCAACTTGCCACCATGCGGCAATGAACTCCTCGCCAGAAAGCGTCGTGATTGGGATAAGCTTTTTGAATATGATGATGTACAGGACGCGGTTGCCCTGTTCGGCCCGTTCGGCGTCCTTCAGTCCTAGTGCGACTCGGATTTTGGACGTGGATGTTTCTTTGAACTTGTGGAACCAGACCAGCTCTGGGACGTGGCCTTGCACATTCGGATCTCTCTGTGCGATCTTGTAGACCTCCTCAAGGATGTCTGGCTCGCTCTGACGCGTCTCTTCTGGCCAATAGAGCTTGGCCGCCAGTTCAGGGAGTTCGTTGAGAAAACAGGGATCCCGCCGCAGACCTGATAATGCCTCGCTTTTCACTGAAAACACGGTAGTTGCACGTCCGCGTATACCGAAATGAGTCACGCGTTCCTTAGACTTTACATCCAACTCAAGGTTGATTTGGGTATCCTCAACCATCACCTTGCCCGAAAATTCGGGCTCAGGCTCAAACACGCGGTTGAGGCCCCACTGTTCATATCCCATCCGCTGCATGATGAGAAGCAAGACAGACCAGCGTGGGAGGTCCCGAACGAAGTCGAGTAGCTTTGATTTCTCGCTGACAGAAAGGTATTGAGAAGAACCTGTGCATCTTGCGAGGATTTCTTGCAGCATCGTATCTGCCTTACACTTCTCAGAGTTTTGGACGTCCCTCGCGATCCATGGGCGGACATTACTGACTCTGCAAAATTCACTGATATGGGTGATCGTGGCAAGAACAAAAGGAAAAATTGACGCACTCAACGCCAACAGTACTGATATGTTCGCTCACAACAGCGGAACTGACTGACAGTGGGGTAGACTTGAGCCCAGCCTCCGAATCGGCAGACAAGGTAGAGTTACGGGAAGGCGTCTTGTGTACGGTGGGGTCAGCATTGTCGGCCATGATGATGATGCTCAGATAGAAAAGAAAGTGGGTTGAGAATCAGAATACGCAAACCTGAGCTAGCTTTTTAAACTAGCAAAACACCATTGTTAGATATTTCAAGTCAAGGTCCACAATTGATAATCGAAAAGTAATTGAACGAAGTTGATGGCAGTGAGCCAGACTCACAGGAATTCAGTAAACGATGACAATTATGTAATCACCTTCGAGTCCGCCGGTTGAGTTCAA
>MU172314.1:16311-35942 GCA_016695485.1 Suillus hirtellus | reverse complement strand
CGCGCGCGCATTCTCGGACCTCCCGCTCACGCGCGCATCTTGCGCGCCTTCGCCTTGTGTACGCGCGCCTTCGCGCGCGTTATCTTCTCGCGCCTATTAGCGTCCGCCTAGCTCATAGAGTTTCCCTCCACCTTTATTTCGAGGAACTTCTCTCAGAGGTTGTCCTTTGGGTCGAGTCGTTGTCTCGTATCCTGATCTTGCTATTGAGCACCCCTTTGTTTTAAGTGTTTTTACGTATAGTCAAGATTCCTCATCTACAGTGCTAATGACATCACGATTCCTGAACATGCACGATAAGTTATAGTAGTAAATACAACGACTCTTGAAACGGACAACTGACCTGTCGTAATATCTCTTTCGATAGTGGCGAGCTGCTTCCAGTTTCTCTTCGGGAGTATGGTGCAGTCGTGACCAACCCATGATATCATGGGTGTTTGAGGTAAAGTAAGTAGCTGCAGTCTAAGATTCACTGGCAAGGCTAGTAATTAGTATTTACACGAGATTTATAACATAGTAACTCTGTTGCAGTGGCAAATGTCCAATCGGGCGAGTCAAAGACGGTGCAGTATGTTCGGGAATGCTGCAGGTATGATTGCCCACAAGTTTGACTTTGAGATTCGACGTTATTTGATGTTTAGCGAATGTTTAGCACTTCAGCAGACCTTGTTCTCTGTATTGCGGCAGTGACTTCATAGTATTCACACGAGATTTACTACAACACAACACTTTATCTAGTAGGAACCACAAATTGACCATGTCAAAAATGGTGCGACATGCGTAGGAGTACAGCAGGTATCTTTACCACAAGTCTCATGTCTTCTAACCTATGCTACACACTACCAATGCGATCTCATAGACAATTCATGTTTGAATACCGCCTCACACATCATCCGTCGCAGAGTTTCAAAATAGAAGTGTTTAACACCTTATCCTTTCAACGTTCAACCATCACCTTGATATCACAGTTCAACGTTCAACCATCGACTTGATTTCACTGTCAGCAACACGAACCATGCAGTCAAACGAACAGCTGGCAAGGCCGGGACGTTCAGGTAAACAATTTAGCCTTTCAACCATCGCCCTGATTTCACACTCAGCGACAGATATGCTGCCGGAACAGTGTCTGGAGGATAACCGTGACAACGCCAAGCCAAAAGGTAAATGATTTAATCCTTCAATAATCACACTGATTTCACAGTCAGCGACAGACCAACCATACTGGTCAAGCGAACAGCTCGCGTATCTGGAAGACAACAGTGCCATGCACTCATATTGCCACGACGACAACGACCTTGAAGAGTTCTGGCCATCGTTCTTTGACGCGTTCTTTGCGCTTTGGCCAGAGGGTCAGAACATAGAGGAACGCAAACATGTGAGTACTTCAAAATCAAACTAGAGTCTTGTGTGCAAACTGCTACTACATTCTAGAATATCAAGGGCTGGTTCGAAGCCAAACGAACTACGTCTACAGATTGGATCCCATATATCCCATTCGAGCTCGTGTTGGCATCTTTCGCCGCACAGGAGGGTATTATCAAGGAGACACCAACACTGGAGAAGCACAACAAAGGAAAGTAGCGCAGCAGAATGCGCAGTATATATTTAGAATCTCGCAAACCAATCTTGACGTTTGAATTCTCCATGTACTACTAGTAGCGCCTACTATAATACACAAACTGTCTGCACTGGATCCGCACACTTGCTTCTGCCCACTTGAATTCTTCCGCTGTCTGATTTGGATTGTCTAGATTGGATCCTCCACACTCGATTCTGGCCTCCCAAGGCAACAAATGAAAAAAAAATGTCCGTGCATGCAATGGTCAGTGTGCGCCTCCAGGGATACATAAGACTTCTGCATCATTCGAGCAGAGAAAGCTAACACCATACGTTCGCACTAAGATTTCATTTTATTAACGGTATGACATCGCAACAACAGTTTACGAGGTTGCTCACGTGTTACAGATGCCAGCAGCTACGTGGGCCTCGAAAGAACAGACGCTCTGGCTTCAAGAACAATTACCAGATTATATGAAATACGCGAAGGAGGGGGACTACACTCAATTCTGGCCTGCACTGGATATCAGCTGGTTCACCAAGTACCCAGAACGAGCTGTCGTCTTTCCTGATATCCCTATTGATTTCCTGCTTTTGCCAGAGCAAGAAGTCGCTATTGAAAAAGCAAAGAAGGGGCGCAAGGTGGTAAGTCTCTTTGGAGCGTAGTACTGGCATGAAACTGTACTAACCAGTACTCCTATTAGCAACTCAGGACCTGGTTTCGCTGGCGCACCAATGGTTCCAAAAAAAATCGCAGCCTGAAGAAAAAGTCTACAGTTTTTGACGATGCTCTGAAGCCGAAGAGACGCACTAAATCCGAGGCTGAGATCTATTCGGAAATGTACTATAATGAACGTGTCAAGCCATTGGTCATGGCTGAGGCAGAGGCTGGCAATGTGACAACTTCTGGGAAACGCGTGGCGCTCGGCCGAAAGTTCTCAAAGGAGTTGCTCGAAGACGAAACCGAGGACGTCAAGGCCGACATTCGTTCAAAGTACAAGGAACAGCTGCGAGCTGTCAAGAGGGCTGCAAAATCTGGCAACCACTTTCTTGATCTGGACAACGAAGTCGATGACGAGATGGATGCGAAAATAATCATGCAGTACGTTCAGTTTATTTCTACCAGTTTATTCAAATGCTAATACCATTGGCAGAGGTATCGATGACCTACCTGTAATTTGCAAACGCTTTGCACAGCTCGTGAAGCAGAAAACTCGGTTTGTTGTGTCATTCATGTTTGCTGGCCCCGATCCAAGGAACAACTGGGACATGACGACTTTATTGTGAGTTTATGAATTGCTCCAGATGCACAGCAACTTACGAGCACAAGATGTCATCCTTCAGAAACACCTCAAGGAAAATCGTTTGCTGAGATGTACAAGATGGCCGACAGAGATTTCCTGGGGGCATTCCAGCAGTATGCTGAAAAGATATTCCGTAAGTTGTCTTTCTTAGTTTTGGGGTCACTCATCAAATGCGCATCTAGCTGCACACAAGCGCAAGCCTGACTTGAGTGCAATAAGCAAGGCCGATCACTGCGAGGCCAAGGAGGGTGAGGAGGGCGAGGAGGGTGATGAAGACGAGGTCGACGAGCATGAGCACAATGTAGAAGAGTCTTCGAGTCACCAAGGGGAAGAGGCTCAGTCATGCAGGCGTGAAGGTGAGGGGGCTGGGATGGGGACTCTGGATGCTGGTGGTGAGTTGTTCGGTCTTTAATACATTTGGTGACTAATGCATCAGTGTGGTGCACCAACAGCCTTCTTTCCAAACCCGTTGCATGATGCATCAGCTGCGCAGCCTGGGCCTGCTTTATTGGGCCATGCATCAATCACACCTGATGCATCAGCTGTGCAGTCTGGGCCCAGGCTTGCCTTGAATCATGCATCAATTGCGCCTGATGCATTGATGGGGGCGATGGACACTTCGGTAAGTACCTTAAGCCTTTTACTTCACACTATCTTATTAATAATATTTTAGTATGACATGGTGGGCCATAATCATGGACCGTACACCTATGACAATCATGCCCTGTATGGGATGCAGTCCCATCTGGCCTATAATACCCAACCTCATCTAGCCTACCACTCTCTTGCTCATCTGGCCTACGGTACACAATACGGGACTGAAGCCCATCTGGCCTACAACATGGCTGCTCACGACTCGCTGGGCACCAGTCAGACTGATGCATCCTTCCAGGCCGTCATCCCTCAGACTCATGCATCCTTCCAGCCCGTCATCCCTCAGACTAATGCATCATTCCAGGCCGTCATCCCCCCAACTCATGCATCATTGCAGTCGCAGGGATCCTCACTCCAAATGCAGGCAGCGCAGACAGCCAGCTACACTGGCTTTGAGGACATCACCCCTACCTTTTCACTCACTGACGCATCACACGACTCGCAGGGTGCAAACTGGAATTTTGATGGAGTAGGCGGAGTAACAAACATTCCTCAAGGCGGGTGGCGGCTCTCAGATCTTCTATCTCCTGTTTCTGCAGAGCACAGCAGCTTAACTGTTGAGTCCGATAACGACTCACTTCCCATTATTTCAGCGCCGCTCCCTGCTGAGGCAAACAAGGACTTGCTGCCAGGTGCCAAGGGTAGTAGTACAGGTCCTACTCATGGAAAACCTGTCCCAAAACCTGCGAAGAAATGTCTCAATGCAAAGTCTGTGGCCAACCAGACCGAGGCTGCCGCTGCACAATCTACCCCTGGTGATTCCAAGCCCAGCGCTGCGACAACCAAGCCCTCGTCCAACGACACTCCCATGTTCGAAGTCATTGGGCCCGCCAACGTTGATAAGGTGGACTCTGCAGTGCACACCAAACGTGTTCCAATCAAGTCTAGACGAAATGAGCTTGCAGATGCAATTGGCACTGATGGCGTCTCATTCCTTGCTGGCAAGGAAAACACTGACTTAGAAGCATCGTCTGTGTCGAAACGACCTGCATTGAATGACGTCCCCAGCGCTCCCAAGTACGTTACTTTCTTACTTTTGAATTTCATTCATAGGTGACTAACGTTCATCAGGAAAAAGCGAGCTAAGGCTTGATTGTCCCCATGCCATTGATACTTTTACAATACAATAACATCTAGCATCATCTTGATACTGACGTCTTTGAGACGTTGACTACTTGTTCTCCCTAGTATGAGCATCTCTCTCATTGCCCCGTGAATTAATCTATCGTCTTGTGCATAATATGTTCGTTGAGTCCTTAAGAACACGTCCTACATACGAGTTGAATTGAACTATGTTAATGTTGACCCGGTGCCTCTTAGTCTTCAGTCATTCGTTCTGACTTAGCAAATTTCAACCAGTGATCATGTGACCGAAGTGAATCGTTCTGACTTCGCAAAATTCAACCAGTGATCATGTGACCGAAGTTGAGTCAGACGGAGTCAAATTCTGACATGTTTTTGACGACAGTGACAATGTTATAATCAATGCTGCGGCCCGATCTGCATTTTCAACAAATTTCAGATACGTGAGTTGTGACCAGAATACGGGGCAGAATTCAACTGCTGGTGCATAGGTATACTACGAAGATAAGTGCAGGCCCGACGCTGGAATCCTGACTTAGTATATGTCGAGGCTACTGCAAAGGCACCGCAAAGGCAGAGGGTAGGGTAGGGTAGGGTAGGGTAGGGTAGGGTGGCGGCCAGGGGGCGGGTAGGGTGGCGGCAGGGGGCGGGTAGGGTATAATGCATATAATGCATCAAATGCATGCATCATCAGTGGCGGGCCCGACACTCTAATATGGAAAAGTGGTTGCAAAGGTGGGGGCAGGGGGCGGCTAGGGCATGATGCATGATGCAGCATCACAAATGTATCAATGGATGGTGCATCAAATGCATGCATCATGAGTGCATCGTCATGCATTGCTCTACATTACTGCTGATGCATCAGTGTTAGCGGCCTACAATTGTAGTAAGAATGCATCACACCTAACGCTGCAATTACAGCATTTTATTGCATTACTATGACAAGGACGCCTGGCACACCAGGACTCAAGGACGCTGAAAGGAGCAGCCGCGCCCTGTGCATCACCATCAGAGAACCTGTGAACAAGTGAGAATGATATTTAAAGTAATATATTGTGAAGCATCGCAACAATCAGCGTAAATTTGCCACCCGCTTTCACATGGGAATGTTTGGCATTGTCGAGGAAAGACTAATTTGCAAGTACACGGGCCTGGCAGCCCTATTTTCCTCGAGGACTTTTTCACTGGCACAGGTCTAGGAGACAATGTACTCGCACAGGTTCATGCATTGGAATATGAGCCTGGTTTGAGAAGGACAAGGAAGGAGGTTGCAGCATGCAGAACTACGAGACACTTGGGCGATGCTCATCAGTGAAGAGAACGGTGTCATTTGGTCTTTGCACAATGTATTTTTTCTCGCTGCGGATGAGTACCAAATGAGCAAGTAACTTGCTCTGGTAAAAAGTGTGAGTAACAGTAGACATTAACTCTCAACGAATAGTTTGTCTGTATTGACCGAATGTTCGATGAGTGTCACGTTGAGTGGTATATTGCATAGAATAGCGACAATGTCCTGAGTTGTGTTCAAGTAGGTATCACTGCTCGATGGATGCCGAGTTGCAATGACATAGAAGGACCGGAGTCGCGCACGCAAAATGTTTGTTGGTAAACTGTTGCACAGAACCATGCATTATACGGAGCGCAAATACAGTTCCGAGGTATGTGAGAGTACACACGATTTCTCAATGCATGGATTTCCCAGTCTGACGCTGAAAAGCAATATTATTGTGCAATGGAAACTTACTGGAACACAATACTGCATCAGATCATCCCTTGGGACAAAATCAAAAGCATACATTTTTGATGGAGTGCACAGAATTTGCGGTTGTGACCGCATTTGGCGATCATTCAAACTATGACGTTATAGGTGCACATTTATTATTGCGCGTTGCGCACCCTGCGTGCTGCGCGTTTTGGACCTTTTGGTGACTCTGCGCATTGTAAAATCTGTGCGCTGCCCGTTCAATCAGTGACTCAGACTCCTCTCGCCATGTACTCTTTTTGCTAGTATTTTTGGAGGGCTGCATCTAACTACCAACAAAAGAGCTCATTGCAAAACAAAACGTGCAAGGACATGTATACTATGCTTATACTAATGACGACTCGAAAATCAATTTCTCTGCAAGGCGGCTACAAGCTTCGTCGACGAATCGATCAGCGTGGTTGAATGCTGCGCCCTCCCCAATAATCTTGAACATTAGCTCCTTGCAACCTCCGCTAACATGCCCAAACTGCATATCTTTGAAGCATTTGACAGCTTCACAATATGGTTGCGAGTTTCGTCTGTCGAGAAGAAAACGAGCCATACCATTCCACCAGATAGCGTGCCAGTCCTCATTACAGCCTACTGGATCTTGGCAGTCGCTGGTGTGCATCAAGATTTTGGGCTCTTTGGCAGCCACGATACGATGATGTTCTTCGAGAGCTGCTTGCACATAGACCAAGGTTGTAAATATGTCGTTTCCTAATAGTTCCCGGTGTTGTGCTGTCAATTGGGTAATGGGAGTGTTGACAAGTCGCTTGAAGGCAAATGGGAAAAGTGCACTCGTGTTATACTGTATGGCAAGGTTAATGAGCTGAGCGGGGTGGAAGTGATAGCAGGTAGACTGAATGCGAGAGACAACAAATTTTCGAGTATGAGAACATTGGTACATGTCACAGAAATGCAGAAAATTTGCCAGTTCTTCAATAGTGTATTGGCCAGTGCGTGCTCTATAAAATGGTTTAGCAGCTCAATGAAAGCCTATAGAACAACAACTTACCTGCCAAAGGTATGCTCAAGGAATAATTCGAACATCTCCCATGTCGTACCATCAAGATGGATGGGCCTCTCATCATTTTTCCTGTCCATCTCTTCGAATACAGCAGCTTCAGTAGCGGAAAACATATCATTGAATGTTTCGGAATTCGAGGACAAGACTGAGCTACAGAGCCTATATAGCACATTATCGATCTGTTGACCCAAACTGCATAAGTAACTTGATACATTAATCAAAAGGCTTACCTGGAATACATGACTCGCATTAGAAAAATAATAAATGGGATGTCGAGTTGGTGTGGTAGAAGCACCTGGCATAGTTTCCAAATTTCGATGTTTGATATCAAGTTCAAAACATGTTCAACACGACACGACACAGCATAGCACATCATGTGAGTCACATTGCCTGCACCCTGGGCGGCAGCTTTGCCATAGCAAGGGGTAAAACGGTCCCCCTTGCCATGACTGATTTTCTGAACAGCACTTCAGTGGCAGCTCCACCATGGCAAGGGGTAAAATGGTCCCCCTTGCCATGATCAATTTTCCCTTGCCAGTGGCCACGACAAAGCTGCTGCAGGTGCGAGCACTTGTGTTGCATATGAGGAAATTTGTTCTCATGATCCAACAAACAACCACTTTTCATATGCTGTTGGATATGTCGCATGTACATGTATGAACATATGACTTGCTCAGCTCCGAACTGGAGGCAATACATACAGTGCAGCTTGGAAGCTAGCACGGACACCAATGGTTCGGGAGTAGCAGGAAGTACTAGTACTCATCCACCCTCATTCCTCCTTGTTGAACTCCTCATACCAGTTTGCTTCACTTTTCCTCATGTCTCCATCCTCTGCTGGTATCCCCAATTGAAGGCTATGCTGCCCTTGCTCTGCTCATGGGTCCGCTGGCCCAAATACATCTGCAGTTCCTTCGCCACGATCGCAGTCTCCTGCTCCTACTTATGTTGCATCTCCAATAGCTACTCCCAATTGAGGGCTATGCTGCCCTTGCTCTGCTCATGGGTCCGCTGGCCCAAATACATCTGCAGTTCCTTCGCCACGATCGCAGTCTCCTGCTCCTACTCATGTTGCATCTCCAATAGCTACTCCCAATTGAGGGCTATGCTGCCCTTGCTCTGCTCATGGGTCTGCTGACCCAAATCCATCTGCAGCTCCTTCGCCACAATCGCAGTCTCCCGCTCCTACTCATGTTGCATCTCCAATAGCTACTTCTCACTCGAGACATCTAAGTGCGTTAGGCCAGGGCATGTCTGTAAAAGATGCCATCCCAGTCCCTTGAAATAATGTGGGATCAGTAGTACAACCAGGTTTGATTTCATTATCACTCCACAGCCATTTCAAGTTCTAACTGTTACTCTTAGCGTCCATTGTGTCTGGATCAATAAATGATGCCTCGGTCCCGTTATCTTCATCACCAGCCGCTAGCGCTTGCTTCGCATATCATGTATCACTCTTGCCTCCTCCGTACACCCAACTACCTCACATGGCTGATATTGAGTGCTACCTCTCAGGTCTTGGTAAGTTTATTTTGTATTGCCTCTAGTCATTGATCTAATGTTAGTTTTCAGATTGTGTATCAGGCCTGCTGCTATCCCCCTCCATCTTCTTCAACACACACCTGTCTTCAAGTCCCAAAGATGAAGTGTCTTGTCCTTCAAGCCCATAATGTTCATCACTTATCAGGAAACATGCGACTACAGGATTACTGGAGGTTGATGGTGTTGAGCATGGTTAAGGGATTGTGGGTATCTTTCTCTAAGCTGCAGAGGTGCATGTATTGTACATTTTTGTGCTGCTTCACCATGCTAACTTACCTCATTTTCATAGATGCCCATCCCCCTCGTGCACATTTTCGCTTGGCACTGCTTGTGTTGTTTTCAGCCACAGCAGGCTCTTACTCTCATGTTCGGTCACGTCTGTCCATGCAGTCAACACATGCCTTACTCTGCCTCAGTACTTGGATGAAGGATGTTGGAGCCCGTGTTCCTCAGCTTTGAGCGGAGGAACAAGACAAATCTCAATGGGCAGAAACATGTGCCTATGTGCCTGTCAAACTGCCTCCAGATTATACTAGTGTCTCGTATCTATGTATGTCTACATATTGTAAGAAATGGCACCAAGAAAAGACCATGGGTTCACTAATTTCCATGTCGTCCTTGCTAGAAATGGTAGCAGTGTTGAAACCCGTGCATATGGTAGGGTTGATATGTATACTTACCTGCATCCTCCAGCATCAAGGTCAAAAGTGTCGTCCTGGCTAGAAATGGTAGCAGCGTCGAAACCTGTGCATATGGCAGGGATGACATGGAATGTGCCATGTGCTGAGAATATGGGTGTAGAGATGGTAGCAGCATTGAAACTCATGCATATGGCGGGGTGACTGACTGTATGTGTTTGGATGTGCGTCATCTGTGTGTGAGAGTGTTTGGTGAATGTGAGTGTCTTGCTGCTTGAACATATTGAAGTTATTGTGATGCCTACGCTACCAGAGATACTTCCTTGTCTTCCACCTTGCACAATGGCTCATACTCCATGGCCAGCCAACTTCCTTGTTGCCCATGATACATTGTCAGACATTTACAGACATGCTTATCGCATTTTGAACCAAGGGGATGCCAACCCTCTTCAACTCACATTTCATTTAGAGGCCATAATGGCTGATGCCATACCATTACTTGAAGCATTTGAGGCCAATCCTCGAGGATTGGAAGTGCAGGATTGGCTATCTGACGCTGCTACTTTATTGGGGGGTTTGTCTGTCCAATTATCATCATTTCGACATAATATTGAGACTCGGTGATTCCCTTTATTCTTACATTAAGAAATTGCTGACTGCATTGACAGGGCAGATAGTGATATTATATTTCCTAAACCAGTGACCCTGTTGCAAACAAGCCGCCCAGGTCACCCAAAGAAGATCATAGACCTCGACTTCCTCACCAATGCATTGTCCAACTCTCAACAAATCAAGCTTAGGGAACTGGCAGATATATTAGGAGTTCATAGAAATACTTTGCAGCTCTATATGAAACGCCATGGTGTCCAAAGGAAGTACTCTGAACTCACAAATGCTGATCTTGATGTTCTTATTGGGGAGTTCAAGAAAAAGCGCCCAGACTCTGGAATACGATATATTATTGGGTTTCTTCGCAGGCATGGCATCCGTGTGCAGCATCATCGAGTGGTACATTCACTTCGTCGAGTAGACCGGTTGGGCCAGGTCCTGCAAGATTGATGAGTCAAAAGGTGGCAAAAATATTATGTCAAGTGGCCCAATGCACTCTGGCACATGGATGGCCATCATAAGTTGATTCGATGGGGGACTGTCATATCCTGTATTCCAGACCCATGTCCGATAATATTCCCACGCCTCATCTGGACCTTCAGATGTCCTATCCATGTCTCCAGTCCTCTACCCATCCGGATCCCTGCACCTCTGCACATCCACATCCACACGCCCATGTCCAGATCCCTTGTCCTTCACAGCTAGCCTGCATCACTCATCCTTGTCCTATCACCCTAATACTATATCTCACATATCCACGCATCTCATCTGGACCACATCCAATCCGATCTGGTCCGATCCTATCCGATGTATAGATACATTTCCTGTGCATATAACATTTACACAGCCTATCCAGTATTTCCTTCTTTCCGTTGTCTCGGCTATATCTATTACCGGTATGCTTACTGATCCATTAACCTATGTTCATTTCCGACTTGCATTTGTTAACTTTGCATATGCTTCATACATAGCCTCGGACCTTTGCTTATTGATCTTTCCGATAGTCACTTAGTATATAAAGTGTTGTATATGTCTTGTAGTACCTCAGTCTGAATATCATATTAGTCCTTGCACTAGATCTCAGCCTAAGTCTTCATATCAAGTCTAGTCTCCCAACTTAGTCAGTATCTACCTCAGGCCTAGGGAGGAATTCCCTAGGCCAGAGTTCCGATCCTCTGATCCTCTGATCCTCTGATCCTCTGATCCTCCGCTCCTCCGCTCCTCTGCTCCTCCGCTCCTCCAAAGTTTCTGGAAGTCTATCCAGATCTTTCCCGCGGTCCTCCGGACCTCTTCTGCTTAGGACTTTGTTCTTGCAGCCTTCCCTCTGTTTGCTTCTACTTGGGACAAGTCCCGAGTAGCCATTATATGTATCTGTATTAGGACGCAACCTCATTGTAATTTCCAGAAGTTCCTCTGGAACTTTCCCGCACTCGTCCGGAAGTTACTTGCACCCATCCGGAAAGTCCTTCCGAAGTTTCCCGCGCCTTCGGATGTCCTTCGGACATCTTCGGATGCCTTTGGACTTTCTTCGGACACCAATCTGAAATTAAGGGCACATACTCGGGTAAGGGGTGCAGCACATGAGCTGAAGCCAAGCCCCTCAGAATCAGTCCTACCCTTTGTGCATGGTCTTAACAGGGACTGTCATTCACGGATTCATTGATGGCTTTTGCAGGACGGTAATTATATGTTTTGTCGTTTCTAAAAAAGCAGTCTATTCATGCAGCCTCTTTTTCTATCAGATAACGGCACTGAACACCAGTAATAACAACTGTTCAGCTACTGTTTTGGACTTATTCAAACTTGCAATCAGAGAGTATGGTACTCCTTCTCGTGTGTGAGGTGATCATGGTGGAGAAAACCTCGATGTTGCCACTTACATGATAATGAGAAATGGACCATGCCGTGCTTCATTTATGTGGGGATTGTGAGTTTTTCTTGCTTGAACTGTTCTAGTTGCTGACTCTGTACATAAGCTCTACATGAAACTCTCGAATTGAGTGGCTTTGGGTTGAAGTTGGTACTCAATTTGCTAGGTGATGGAGGGCCTTTTTTACTCGACTCAAAAATTTGCATATGCTCAACCCTCAGAACACTAATCATCTTTGGTTGCTTCATGCACTTTTCCTGAAGGATATCAATCAGGATTGCTCTGACTTTCAGGCAGAGTGGAATTGCCATCTGATAAGTGGTCCTGACACAAACGACAAGAGTCCAAAGGTAAGCTCATGGTCGCATTTCAACTTGCCAAAGACCTCAATTTTATCCAGGACCTACAGTTTCTGGGACAGACACTATTCGGTGTTTATCATGACAATTGTGAGGGCGTTCACCCTGATGTGATTGAGGAGTACTATGGTGTTCATGGTCGCCCTGCATCCCGATGACCACAGCAAACTGGAGCAGGACATCCTGCTGACGAGGAAGATGATGTCAATGAACAGTTTCCTGACATCATCAAGTCAGTTAATGATCAGCAATGGCAGCACGTCCATCATGAAGCCATTAGAGTCCCTTTGCATAACAACACTTTTGGTACTGACGAAGAAACACAATTTTTTGCTGTTCTTGCTGAAGTTGTCGCAAAGCGAATCACACTGGCACATTGCCAACTGACACCAGATGAATGGGAAGGTAACCAGTATCCTGCTTTTGAGACTATACATGCTGGTCGATGAGGTGTGAAAGAGCTTCAAGTCTCCCTTGCAGAGCCAATTTGGTTTCATCGAGCAACATTATGGTGTCAAGCCTTACTAGTTTTAACTATGTTTTTAGCTGATAGGGATTAGTTGGAACATGTGCTTGTTGAATGTTGAATAAATTTGAATTGTAACTTAATTTTCACATGTTGAAGTCGTTCCTATACCTCAAACTTCCCTCATGCAACTTGCTTGACCTGTCCCACATGCAACAGCATGAACCAGGAAAACTTCTGCAGAGCAGCTGATCCCAATGGTCAACTCTGTGACTGTGAAGATTTCTATGCTTGACATGGAGACAAGGGACACTGTGCCGAGTGTGGACATGGATGCAGTAAAAATCCTCGGACTCAGAGGATAATAGACACTGAACATTCCAAAACACCCCAGGATGAAGAGGCTCACCAAAGTTCCTCCAGTACTACTGCAGTGAAAGAGATCTTTAATCATGTAACTGAAAAATGGGGAGGCTCGATTCTCTCAGCTAAAGCTGCCAGAGAAGAGGCATTGTCAACACTTGCTTCTACCCGTCTTGCAAATTACAGTAAACTGTCAAAGGGCCCAGGACTGTCAACCAGCTTGCAAAAGGTAATGCACTGCCAATATACTAACAAAATTTATCTGCATAGTATTCATGATTTGCTCTAGACTTGGAGGGATACAACTAGTTCACAACCTACTGGGAGCCAGGCAAGACGGAGTACCACTGTGACATCCAGAACATCTACTTTCTGTGTCGCATCAGTTGGCATGATCATTTGTGGTGTTGATGTGAGTCGCAAACCTTAACTAATGCTCAAAAAATCATTGATATCCCTTCAGAGACATGGTGTCATTAGAGTGCCAAAAGCTCCATCTAAGAACGGTATGAACAAGATCCAGGCCATGAAGAATCATGGATGTTATGTGGATGAACAAGCGACATTTCATCATGATTGGTCTTACTCCAGAATCACTCAACTACTATGCAAGTTATTTCCAAAGGTCTTCAATTATCTGGACACAGAGAGGTCTAGAAATGTGTCATCATCACAGTCAGCAGGCCAGGATGAGAAGCTGGTTTGGAGGCTTTTGAACAAAAGTGGGCAAGTATTGACTGTTGTCGACATTGCATGTCCGACTGGAACAGACTTAGCCAAGCACAAGGGCTGGGACAAAGCGAGCATAACAGAATCTCACCTTTGGTTTGGTGCGGTTACTACTATATACACCTGACCGCTGTGCTAATAACTTGCATTAGTCACCAGGAACCGTATTCCAGACACTGTGTATGAATCCTGGAACACCCAGCCCATTATAGCTGGTTCAGATTCCGAAGGTGATGGTGACAGCTCCGAGCTTTTCTCCAACATAGACAGCATCAGAGATGATGTTGACCATAACCCCAAACTTGCTAGCTCCTTAATGGAGATGGATTTGAGCAATTCTGGAGACATTCACATGGACTACAAAGGCAAAGGTAAGATGGGGATCTTGAAGACACCAATGGTCAATGGTAGGTCTACATTCTGTTCCAGCTGACTTGGACAAAAAAAACTGACAATTGTGTATCTAGCCAAACGGACTCACACAGCCGCACTCTCCCCTGATGAATCGCCAACAAATCAAAGAGTAGCAGTAAAAAGACTCAAGAGTGGTAAGTTGTCCCCGCTGCCTTTTATAACATAAATCTGGACTCACATTTTTCGTTCATTAGAAACAGCTACCATCTCACGTCTCCTGCCTTTGGAGTCCCCTCCTTCACTCAGTCAGCTGAGTGTTCCAAGTGCACCAGCTGCATGTGCTACTTTCCCTGAATTATCCCATCCAGTTACGATTGTCTCTGTGAGTGATGATGATATTTTATGGCACAACCAGCCCCAACCCGATGACCCTTTTGCACCGGCGATGGTCAATCCCTGGGAATCCGAATATGCTATCAGGCCTGTCCATTATCTCATTTGATGCTTTGATGCTTCAGTTTCTTGTCTACGTGTTTAATTGCACTTTTTTGCTCATTTTGCACTATACTTCACTACTGCAGCATGATACTTAACAATACTCTTTGAGTTGAATGACTTGGGCATCGACTACTAATGATTTTGCACTGTCATTACATCTACATATGACAAGGACAATAGCATCCCCCTTCTTTGCTTTGATGTTGACCGTTTGATGTGCCAGGTAGTAGGGGGACGTGTTGTAGAAGGTAATGCAGCCCTCCAAAAAATACTAGCAAAAAGAGTACATGGCGAGAGGAGTCTGAGTCACTGATTGAACGGGCAGCGCGCAGACTTGACAAAGGGCAGCGTGCAGATTTTACAATGTGCAGAGTCACCAAAAGGTCCAAAACGCACAATAATAAATGTGCACCTATAACGTCATATCAAACCTTGGTGTAATGCTGCAAGCATGCGCTGTGGCAGTGCTAAATTGTAATCTCACACAATTATTGTCATCTTTGCTATTTGAATGCTTCTAGCCTTTCTAGCCGAAACATCTGAAAGATCTTGTGGACTACTCAAACACCTTGAGTTCATAGTGGTGGGTGATGGTTAACTCTGATGTCTCACTTGCCAATCAACGAGCTCCTTAGGTGTTTTGTCACTGCTCAATTGCTTTTGTGTTTGGCCTACTTTGCAGGACACTTTTTGATGTTGGACTTCACTCAAGACTTTATAGCGGTGAGTGATGCTTCACCCTGATGCCACACTTGTCTCTCATAGATAATTTCTTCGGTTAAAATCCAGAGCATACAATTTTATCCGAGTTGAACCAGTTCACAATCATAACAATATAATTGTAAATGATTCAATCATTACCATTTTCACAATCTGAACCCTTCTGACCTCCCTAGCCCAGAACTTCTGGGGATCCTGTAGACTACTCAGCTACCTCATGGGTGCCTCAAAGCATGTGAGTGCCAATTCATACCTTGCTTCAAATCTTTATGTGAGCTTCTGTGAATATCCCATACCTCAACGGTTGTATTTACTTGCAACACGTCCAAAATAGGTGGTAGCATTGTGTGGACACTGTGCCTTTGTGATGTAGTACCTTGGCTCAAGAGTTCATATCAGTGAGTCAAAGCTTCGTCTTGGTACCTACTCACCATTCAATGAGTGTTGTGTCCTGCTTGGAATTTTGGCACCAAAGTTTTTGTTTCACTGACAAATCTAATCCCCTGTATGGAAAATGATCAATGATAAGTTTATTGTGAAATGGCAAACATATCACTGGCCTGTCTGATAACCCACCTGTCCACAACATAAATGGAGTTTCTTAACTCACCAATATTGGACACTGTTGCAGGATCAGTCATCTCAACATAGAAAATCATCAAACAAGTCTTAGGTGATGTGGTGAATAGTACCTGACATTTCTTTCGATATAACCAGTTGTCTGTAATACGAAATGGAATTTCTAAAATCGCCAATGTTGCGCACTCTTGTGCGTCATTAAATACAAAGGATATATGGCCTTATAACAACAAAAGCACCTCGTTTACAAGTCTCCTTATTATATTCCATATTTCACAAAACCGGTATCTTTTTCTTGTTGTACGCAGCAGTGTAATAATTATCTGCCCATCGGAAAACCAGTGTATTTTCCTTGTTGTATGCAGTATAGTAATTATGAATCAGAAAAGCGCAGGGCAAATATAAGAGTATCATTTAATAAATTTATTCAATGTGGTCATTACATATGAATTCAACCGATGCAGTGATAAAACAGGCATTAGATACATAGTATATTATTGAAGGTACTAAGACACAGTAATGAAAGCATCAAGAGTCGGAGTCAAACGCAGCGTCCTCCATAGCCAGTCTTTGGGCAGCAAGCACACTGACAGACATTCAGGAAACAACTTCCGATGTTAAGTCCTGCTGGTGGTTTGTGCCAAAAACTTTTCTGTACAGGAAGTTTAGCTACCAGCCCAGGCTAGTCATTGATGAACAGATGCTTACCTAGTCCACCATTTGAGAGTATCATTGACCCTACCTCGCGCAGCTGGACCTGGGGGATCTTCGAAGAAATCTACAATATTGTTCCAAAACATCTGGTAGTCAAAATCTCCATCTATGGTGCACCACGAGGTGATGCTGGAAAGGGCGAATCAGATCTGCAAAACTCAAAATCAATTTCAAAGCTAGAGGCAAGCATCAATGCTTACTTGGCAAGCTGTGTACGCAATTGCGCAAGGAGTCACCTTCCTCATGCCTATGATAGAGGCAATGCATGTCTTTACTTTGGTTTGATCTGACTGTCTCTGGGCACGTCGATTGTTCTCTATGATATCGGCACCTTCACTGTCACCATCTACCTCATTGGCAGAAGAGGGGGAGGTAAATATAGCCTTGAAGCCCTGTGATGTAATGAAGCACGAGCCAATTACAAAAATCAATGCTCACCATCACTAATAACTTCGACTTCATAAGACTGCACTCTAGATTAGTGGGGTCGGCTACACTGTTTTGATACATGAACAGAGGCCAGGAGTTTTTGGAGACAATTAAAGCAGTCGTACAATCCCAAATACCAGCCCTGACGCTGGACTGCACATCAGTGACATGCAAGTAACAAAGATCATCAGGACTACATGTACACTGGATCCTCCCAGCACCATTCTGCCAGGCACAACAGCTTACCACATGTGTCACTTACAAAACCTCGACGATGCTTGTCACCAGCTGAGATGAACGGAGTTGGACAGAACTCAATGTTCAACCACAAGGCCACAAGTTCTTTGAGAGTACCTGTATCGTCGCCATGAGTGGAGTCTGCACCCCGCCTGATCTACAAGGGAATGAGGAAGAAGCAAGAAAAGATGTTTATGAAAAAATAACCTTTCTAAGCATGTCTTCAGACTCCTTGTGATCAAGACTTGCTAACTTGTTGTGAATCCATGGTAATGCCTTAGCAAGTTCAATGTAACCCCGTTGAATGCGGTCTTGCCTATCACTGCATTCGAAACAACGTACAATAAAAGAAAGATAGATACTTACTCCATAGTGGACTCAGGGCTGATAACTTTGTCATGGTATTTGCAACATCGGTCATTTTCAGCAATTAAATCCTCTATGGGAGTGTACAGGGCAACAAGATGATGGATGGCTTGACCCTGCAAGACATAATAGGTGGTCTTCCTATAATGATAAATTAAAACCACCTCGCTGAGAGTTTGATTAAGTGCATACCTCTGCTTAGTCGCCTTGTCTTGCTTCAAAAGTTTGACCTCTTTTATCAGGGTAGCTATTCATCACTTTGCCCAAGCCTGAGGAGAAGTTGGGACATGCAGGGAATCCAAAGCCTCCTGGGCCAGAGGAGGACTGCCTGAGTTGTTCTCGGATGCCGACATACCCACCACCGCATAAAGAGGTAGAAAGGGATCGGGAACTTGAACAGTTGAAGGAGAGATGAAGAAGTTTGAACTGAAAAACCCTATGGGGACAGCTGCCTGGCCCATCTTATAATACTGTGCTTGCAGTCATATTTATGTCAACAATTCTCAAATAAAGTGACCAAAATTGACCTTACAACTTGACCGTTCAAGTCACTAGTAAGTGTCTCTGTCATTTTTTGAGCCTATTTGGGAAGTCTGAGGAACCTGCTATTTGGTGATGGAAGCGAGCATAGTTCAGTCATTTCTTGAGCCCATTCTCAATACATTTGAGACATTTGCTAATTTGAATTTCCACTATGCTGAAGCGAGTGTTTCTTGGTCGTTTCTGGAGCCTATTTTGGAATAGTCAACTTCTTGAAGGGACGTGACATAATTATGTAAGTGATTTACAGCCCAGGGATTAGTAAGAGTGTCTGACAGGACTTCAGTGTGCGCGTCCAAGGCATGATGTCATGGAATCAAAAGTGATATTGAGCAGCGATCAACCATATAATAAAAGTCTAGTGTAAAGAGTGGGTGATGGCAGCCTTGCATCTTTCTCACCATGTCACAATCTTGGTCAGACGCTTGACAGGAGACTCATGGCTCTTCTACTCATCAGCACACTCGTGCACAAACTGCTGCATATCTGCTTGGTATCCGTCCAGAACTACCTGATGTCAATGATGAAGAAGTCAATCACATGAACGCAGTTCAGATATTTTACGAAGGAATGGCTGACCAGCCAATAAAAGGACTCACTGCAGGACAGTACCAGGACACTAAGCTTGACAAAAGTAAGTGAAGCATCCATTGACTTAGCAGGTGGGGATACTCACAGCGGAGTTGCATAGTCGAGTTCCAAGTGCCATTACATACAATGGATATGAACAAATCAACCACATATGTTGACAGGTTACATTCCGAATCAGAGTCTCGACGGGACATTTTTGACTCCATTAAGGCGACCATGGATGTTCCAGATAAATATGAACACTTAGGCTGGTGGTTGTCTACCACCCGCCACATGGATCCCCCCCACTGGCTTTTGACTGTGCATGATATTGACAGTGCATTCAGGGATGTGAGGGCAGCCCAGACCTTTGGGAGACAATGTAAGAAGATTGCCATTGTCATCATCAATACGGTACGTGTTCAGATGCATGCAAGTGATTTGCAGGATATGACGTTACCTTACAGAAACCCACACCAAAAGAAAAACCAACTGTCATATCCCATAATATCCACACTTCTCTTCCGGACTCCGGACCTTAGATCTGATCTGGTCCGATGCATAGATCCGCTTCCATTCCGATATAGATAAGCTTCCTATTTCATTTCCTGTTCATTTAATGTTAAACACAGCCTATTCGGTATTTCCTTATTTCTGTTGTTTCGGCTATATCTATTAC
>MU172314.1:0-16016 GCA_016695485.1 Suillus hirtellus | reverse complement strand
GGTAGTCTATACTCTGTTTGTTTCTAGTTCAGATACGTCCGGATTAGCCTTATACGCATTTCCGATATCTGGAAGACGTCCGGATATACTACGATACTCGTCCAGACCTTCGGACGCGTCGTTACTAGTACTTTGAAATAAGGGACAGTACTTGGGAAAGGGGCACAGCGCACGAGCTGAGGCTGAAGTCCTTCGGATCCGATCCTATGAGCGTACGACCTTAACACCAACAAAACAAAGCACAGGGATATCTTCCACAAGCAAGCAGGGGCTTTTACTGCCCAGGATACTCATGATCCCTGATGAGGCACTTGTCGGACAACAAGGAAGCTTTGTGCCTCAATCACTGAAGAGGACATATGCACTTTACCTGGATAGCAATGAGGAATCCAGTAACGACGAACTGTCGCAAAATATCATGGACGTCACGACGAGCATCCACTCTAGCTATCCTGCCATGAACTTCTGTCAATATGATGGTAAATTGAAAGATCGTGGCATACTGTACCTATTGACTGCAGCTCATTTTGATGTGGGTTTCTACAAGGAAAAGATTGGCATGTCAGAAGGCGCTGCACATACTTTTGAGAGTTTTGTTGTGAAAGCTTACCAGAAGGTGGAACACATGAAGGGGAGAAGGAATGCTAAGGGGAAAAAGAAGGCATGATCCAAATTAGCATGACGATGAGGACTCAGATGATGCGAATACCTCACCTTAGTAGTAGTACTTAGTAGCGTCTGATTGACATGACTATCGCACAATCACTTAGCGCGTAGTCTGTATATACTTTGAATCAGTTACAGCTCAAAATGTTCGGGTGCACATATTTGATGTACATCTCTTTTCTGCTGATATCAAGCACAGGGAGGAAAAAGTATTTGAGAATCTTGTTTGGGTATTCCCCACAAACAACTGCAACATAACACATGTACATGGCTACCAACAATGTGCACTCTCTCACCCTGATGTGGCCATTGTGGGGTGTCACAAGCAGCAGTGATAGGATGTCGATATTAGTCAAGTTTGTCTGGGCTTTTTACTAGAACTGGTATGTGGCAATGTTACCTAGTAAGAAGCCTCCGGGTAAGTGGTCAGCACCTCGATCTTTCACTTCTTCGAAGAGACATCCTCCTCTGAATTGGAGCAGAGACAAGGGTCTATAGGATCATAGTCTGGCTTGTACTGATGTTGATAATTGAGCGACTGGTTGGCAAGACAGGAGAATTGCTCAGGCTCAAAATCAGAGTGAGGGGTAACAGGTGAAGTGAAGCTTGAGGCATCAGCTTCGTCTGAAGTACTGGTTGTCATATCGGATGGAAAGACATATTGGGTCTCTGGAGCGTTCAAAAGGTCACTGAGATGCAATAATCATTGTAACAGTCAGTCTGTAATACACTGTTACAAATTCAAGCAACCTACTCATACAATAATGAACTCAACAAGAATGTTTGCACTTTGATCCGCTCTGTGAGTCAAATGTATGCACTTGCAGACTGCAGTGTGCCAGTATAAGTATAGTCAGACTTAGTAGTATTACTTGCTTAATCGAGAACCCCACATATGCAGAGTTTGAAACTACCTTTGCTCTTGATGTTGTCCAAGTCATTACCCATTGTTCACAGTTGGTGAGTGTGTCGATCCTCAACAGCCATGCTGATCAAGTCATTGCCCATTGTTCACAGGATGATGTGAGTGTATCAGCCCTCATTCAAGCAACAGCCACATTGCCCACCGATCCTCAACAGCCATGCTGATCCAAGTCATTGCCCACTGTTCGCAGAGAGTGAGTGTATCGATCTTCCTTTGAACAACAGCCATGCTGATCCAAGTCATTGCTCACCATTTGCAGTTTGTGAGTGTGTTGATCCTCAACACCCATGCTGATCAAGTCATTGCCCACTGTTCACAGAGAGTGAGTGTATCGACCCTCATTTGAGCAACAGCCATGCTGATCAAGTTGTTGCCCACTGTTCACAGTCTGTGAATGTGTCAATCCTTAATAGCAATGCTGATCAAGTCATTGCCCACCGTTTGAAGGATGATGTGAGTGTATCTGTCCTCCTTCAAGCTCGAACCATGCTGAGCCAAGTCGTTGCCCACCATTCACAGGAAGTCAGTGTGTCGACCCTCATTCAAGCAACAGCCATGTTGATCAAGTCGTCCCCAACCATTTGAAGGATGATGTGAGTGTATCTGTCCTCCTTTGAGCTTGAATCATGCTGAGCCAAGTTGTTGCCCACCATTCACAGGAAGTCAGTGTGTCAACCCTCATTCAAGCAATAGCCATGCTGACTCTCCAAGTGGTTGCCCACCGTTTGCAGGAAGTGAGTGTGTCATTACCCACAGGTCGCAGGCTCACATGGGTGTGGGTAAGGGTGCAGGTGCAAGTGAGGTCTCTGACACCTCAGGGTTTACCTGTACAGATCCTTAGTTATACTTGTATCTAGCACAGAGTAGCAGTCTGCTACTGCAATTGTATGATATATTGGGTGGCCACCAGCTGAATTTGACCAGCTGTACGCATGCAGCAGGAGTGCTATATATATATAATTACAGCACTCCTATATATTAACCTAACCTAGGGTCAGGTTCTACCCTCGTTTCATACAGCTGAAATTTTTGATAACACGCAGTGAGTATAGCTCTGTCCGGGCAGAAAAATATATGGCCGTACAAATACAGCTTGCCTCCAAAATTTCATCAGTGTCTGATTTCTGGTATATTACATGCATTTCAAACATCATCATTCTCATGGTTATTTGTTGCATGATATAGCGGTCAGCATCTGGCACATCATATCAGATCTGTAACATATGTACAACATCAACAGCATGTTACATAAACATACATGTAATAAATATCCAACTCCAGAAGGGTTCTGTATTATGATCAGGATTATACACAATGTCAATGTGATGATAGCTCACCTTAGCTATCAAATTCAACCTCAGAGTCCGAGTCAGAGGACCCCCCGTCCATATGATCAATGTCCCCAGGCAGGCTTGAGTCATTGTCCTTGGGAAGATTGGAGTTGTGCACGACACATTCCATATGATCAAGTTGGACATCAGCCATGGCAAATGATGTGAGATCGCAGCTAAATGTGCCAATATTGAAGTCAACCTCGACTTCGAGATCTGGCAAGGTACGTCCAACCAACATCTTCTTGAAAGATGAAGCTTCTTTGGTGCTTTGGACATACTCTAGAGCATCCTGCTTGAGAATCTTTTCAAAAGCTTGGTATGTTGAAGTGATGACTCAATCTCCCAAGCCGTTGTCAGGGCACGTAAGTGTTTGCATTCGCAATTAGCTTGCATTGCAATGACAGCTTGATTAGTGGCCTCAAGAGACATGCCTCTCATGCCACGCTTGAAGAGCTCTTTGCCTTAATATCAAATGCTTATCAGTGCAAAGTTATATCATTGAAGCCCAGCATACCTCTTCAACATCAACCAAACTCAGTTCAGTCTCGCCAGAGTACTTCCTGACAGACCTTTGAAAAAATTGGAGCTCTATTGCATTGGGCCTGTGACTGTGGCGCCTGTTGTAAGACTTGAACTGTCTCTTGGTGTGTTGCACATAATGAGACAAGTTTTTCAGGTGAGGGAGGTGTTGACGGGCATAAAGCTCATCTTCTGATGACTCAGAAGTGTCTGATGATGGTGATAATGGTGGATGACCAGTGAAATGCCTGGATGACACTTTCGTGTCATGATGGGACAATTTTCTCTCAGCAAGATTTGAGGTGTTGGAGCCAGGTGTCTTAACATTGCAAGACATAAGTCGATAAGATTCTACATTGTCCCCAAGAGCGGGATTAAGCTCTCCGATAGAGCTTGGAGGAGTAAGATGGGCAAGCATACTTGACATGGCAGCAGCCATCTGTACATTGGGTGATTATTATCAAGAAACAAAAACTCTAGGTGAGAGTTCAATGAAGGGATAGGCATTCAGGTCCCAGTCTAAGCCGCTTTTGGATTGAAATACCATTCTGTTTGGGTACCTGCGATCAGCAATGATGTATTAATTTCAAGAAGGGATAGAAGTTACTCGCCTCATTTTGCTGAAGAATCTCTGCTGAAATAGTACTTCATGGGCCACCATCACAGTGATAGGCACGTAAATGCTAGCCTATACCAGTATGAGGTCAAAATATTCCTCTCATTGGGACAGGACATATCTGCGGCCCTACAAATACATTAGATCATTTCAAACAAGGACATGGAACTTCGTGTCATGTGGGTGCACACATGATCATCTGACGGTCAGAGTTCCAATTCTCAATGAGGCTTGCCAAAGGGCTTTCTGGAGGCAGTGACTAATGAACCATGCTATCAGGCCTTGTATAGGATTACAGGTCTCATGACTACTGTATCACAGATTCATGAATTCACTGTGACTGATTTGGACACGTTGGCAGTTATGTAAGTTGAATACTTCTATTCTATTTTCTTTTTCTTTTTCCTTGTCGTCATCCATGATGACAGCCTCCTTTTCAGCCTCGGTCATACTATGCATGTGTAAGTGTAAGCTTGCACAATGCACTCAAATCATATTCTTGCCACTGTCAATGTTTCAAGCAGGAACTCTCATTGTTTGAGGCTCCCAGCAACATTTTCCAGCTACTATGGTGTGGGGCTGCCCTCCAATGCAATTACCTGTGCCCTGGAGCAACCTCCCATCACCTCCAGCTGCATGCTAACACACCCAACCAGGACCCCTCCCCACCCTCCATTATCCTGTTGTTCCTTCTGTTGCCCCACATATCCAACCAAGACCTTCCTTATGCTCGCACTAACCCGGCACTGCCATCATGATGTACTACAGCCCCCTGATTCCCACTTCAACCCCCTGCACCTTGTCATCTTTGCACCCTTCCATGAACCTGGTGTGGTGAACCTGACCACAATATTTCCTGTGCTACCGCTAACCTGGCGCTGCTGCCATCATCCTACCTCACTTTGACCTTCCACACCTTGTGCTTCACACAGCCATCTGCGATATCTTGTTCTTGCCTGGTTAGTATCCTGATTCTATGTGAGTCATATCACTGAGTCATTCTCCTCACTGCCCACAGATTTATATACATTTGATCTATTTCATTGAATGTATTACATATTATATAGTGTGACGATTTTTTTTGAATACAATGACATTGATAACTCGAGCATTGACTGGAATTAAATGTCGAGTGCTTGCTCATCATAAGTACCACTGGTCTCGGATGATACACACATTCATCATGAAGGTATTCAATAGGCTGAAATGTATCGTATATAAATATATTGCCTGTATAATGATGCACAAACGTAATAGACGCGAAAAAAGCATATGAAAGAAGAATGATACATGGCAGAACACAAACAGTGACCGGTGACTGACCCATATCTTGAGCAAATTGCACGAAATTAATTCAATGTGGCATTGGGCCTCGAGCAAGTTGGGGTGCAATTGGCACTGTTACAGATGTATTTTGCTCAGCCAATTTACGCTCACACAAGCTCATGGTGTAGAATATTATGTGCAGCCTAATTTAAAGTCACAATTTTGAACGTAAAGGGCCGCTCGAAAGGATGACACCACAAAACCCAAGGCTATCCTGCCATATTAAGAAAGATCTAGTCATTGATGATCAAGCTCAAGTTGCACTGATGAAATGAGTCACTCAACCTCGTTCAGATTGAAATACTCTCCATATTTGGTAAGATTATAATGCTGTGATCCTTATGATGTATCAATTTATTTCCCATCAAACTTAGAAGGACTTTTCCCCCCACATTTGAGTATTTCAAAATCGAGGTCGCTGTGATGAGGTATGACAGTTCAGAACCTTTCAGAGTTCATGCTTCACCAGAATCAGAAGCAGTGCTCAAAAAAATTGTCTTGTTATCATTGGAGGAGCCTGACCAGATAATGATAATGTCACAAGACCATCAGGCATGTAAGTACATAATACTACACCTCGTTTATGAGTCATAAAGAAGGCGGATTACATGTTTAGTTGCAGCCCCAGCGACCATGAACTTGGCCCCCAGACTTGGGGGGGGGCGATCACACACTTGTTGAGGGCTGTATACAGATAGTTAATCTCGAACTCATGCTAAATACTAAATTATCATCAGGCTGGTGCTCGTACTAGTACTGGTAGTACTAAAGCCTACCTTTCGAGTTGCACCCTGCAGGCCAAATTCTGTCAAAGATCACCTCTCTCAGACTGAATATTGTTATAATTCCTTCGAGTGACTTGGAAGTGGAAGATCATGGCCATGAAGATGATGATGGCCACAAAAATTCTCCATCATCTCAGGCTGCCATGGACTGTGACTTACTAGACTTCGAACTGTGGTATGAGGAAGCCTGTGCTTCTATGGCTCAGGCTCCGAGTCCACTGCCACAGCATCTGAATTCATATGATTGGGAGGTGCTGCTCAATATGTTTGACATGCCCAATGCTACTTGCAGTGCCACTGCTGCTTTCCATGAGATGGCTGGTGGTAGTCAGGGCCTGGGCCAGGACATTGTAGCCTCACAGCCCTCACTGTGGCATTCTACACAGACCCAACTCGGAGCCACACCAAGTGATCATATTCATGATATACACTTTTCTGGGCCATCCACTGTACCATTACAATCATTGAGTCAATATTCTCCTTACAATTTCTCTGCCAGGCTTAATGCTCCTCATAGCCATAGCCACAGGGCCCGCAATTTGGCAGCTGCTGATGGTGGTCTTATGATGGAGCATGCCAATCACAATGTAACAGTGGGTGTACCAACTATGCCAGCATCACTGCTTCTGCCTGCTCTGCCATCACTGCTGCCCACCCCAGCATCACTACCACCAGCTCCAGCATCACTACCATTGGCTCCAGCGCCACTACCACCTGCTCCAGCATCACTACCACAACCTCCCACTATAGGATTGCTGACTAGTACCACAGCAGAATCATTGTCCTCCCTTGCGGGGAGGTTTGGTCTCAAAGACCTACCACAAGTAAAGTTGGAGGCAAAAGATGTTCTGAAACAGTCAACTTTTGATAATTTCTTTTTGCTTTCAATGGAAGCAAGATCAAAGAAGGCGCTCGAAAGCCTTGCTACCACTGTTGCAGAATATAATAGTCATAAGTCACAATATTCTTTTAAAAAATCTGATGACTGAAATTACAACCAGCCAAACTTACCCAATGGGCGAAAGGGTCCAAAGCGTCGAAGGATGCTGAAACTATCGCCAACACCATCAAGAACCTGAGGAAAAAAATAAAGGATATTGTCAGGATCACAGTTTTATATGGCTATAATTTACACGAGGCTTTGGCCACTCAACCCCAGGCTGAGATAGTGTGTATCATCAACGAGCTTTTGGACAACAATGCTTTCCTGAATGGATCGATCAATGTAAGTCTACACCTTATTGTTCTAGATTGAATGCTTATGGATTCACAGATCAGGTGGGAGGACATTTGATAGTTGTGCCATTTGGCCACAGTACATTGCGATACTTTGTCAAGCACGTCCTCTTCTACAACCTCAATTTCCAGCAGTACGTCAATGACACCAACCGAAACATTGGGCCATTACTAGCTTTCATTGGGACATTGTTTCGGTGGGCACTTCAGGAACTGTCCACAGGTATTTTTTTGCAAAGTGCCTTTGATTTGTCCACAGCCAGGATAGCCATGGACGAAGGGTTCTATAATGTCTACACAGCATTGTCAAGCGAAGTACGTGATGCCTTGATTGCTGATATTTACTCGGGGCAATAGGGGAGCATCAAAAAGTCTGATATTGCTGCTTCGACGAGCCTTCTCAATGTATTACAATATGTATCTATGCGACAGGACATGATTGAACATGATTTTCAGAAATAGCCTGACTCAGACAGACTTAGAGATGATGGAATGAAGCCATGGTTCAAATATGCAGCATCGGTAAGCCAGTTAGAACTTGAAGAGTGCAACTTGATATGCTGATGAGTGACCAGTGCACCACTGCTTCATTCATGGTCCACCGAGTCAGGCCTATGTATAAGCAGTTATTATCCATTCAATGATACAAACTTTGTTCACTTGCATCCCAATTTCATAGGCCTGTTACATTCCTCACTAGATGCCCAACCCTTGAGGAAGAAATGGGAATGCCATTGCTCATAAGTACAGTGATGTCAGTGCTAGCAGCTCTCACAAATTTAATGCATAAGGTTCAGCTTCAGATTAAGCTATATGGCCGCTAGTGAGGTTACATAGTAGAATTTTGCCAGTCCTGCCTGGGCCTACACTAGATCATAATGTACATGGTCATTCGCGATGATATTATTGGGAATCATCCCATATGCTAGGATCATGGGGAAGCAATAGAGTAGTACCTACAGTGAGAAATGCAATTGCAATAGAGAAGTGGTATATCGACCATGCATCATGCCCCTCCTGCAATGAATAAAAGAAGACTGAAGCTGCAGATGCCGGGCCAATGATCTTTGCTACTGCAACAATCACCATAACGATTCCATTGGTTGTTCTGCCCATCAGCATGCTCTTGACCACAGTATCACTCAGATCAAATGCTTACCATACAACTGGTCGAGAATGTCAGAAATTGATGGTCACAGCTATTATTTGACATTTGACTGGACATGCTGACCTGACCACCAGACCAAGGAAGGTCTTCGACAGCCCAAATGAAAACATCGAAATAACAATTGCTAATATAGCTGTCAGTATTACAGGCTTCTGCCTGATGTGGTCGGACAGTTGACTCCAGTGAAAAATGGTCAGGATATGAGCTGCATAGTACACTGATTCCTGGAGAGAATAGCATCATGGACGAACAACAGGGCAAAAATGATGAATGCTTACAAGGATGCCAGCATAGTGTCCAACCTGGGATTCGTCTCTGTGAGTGACTCCAATGTCTCTAATGAGCTTGACAAAGTCCAGTTGTGGTCAGATATAAGTCCAGCGAAGGGAATATACTGCTCACTTAGGGAATAAACAGAACAAGGGTCCGAGAAGAAAGAAAATGTGGTATCTCCAAGAGCAGTAGAATCCAAAATTGATCCCAGGGAAGAGGTGTCTTGGCCATTGGCTGCTCTGATTATTGCAGAAGAGGTATCTTGTCATTCTGCAGTGCAATCATGGTGGTGCGAGGGAAAGGTCCGATGACTTATTTGTTTACTTATGGTCTGCCTAGTCTGGCGAAACACAAGCTAATGCAATGTGAGCAGGGATTTGGGTTGATTAGATGAGAAGTCGAAGTTGGCGGTTGCTGCTAGCCATCAGAGTCAAAAAATCTGTCCATGTCATCTTTGCTGTCATCGTTCAAATGGCCTCCCTCATTGGTAGCTGAAGCCCTGGTGTTTATCTACATAAACAAGTCCAGTGAAGGTCAGTCACTCATTGTGTAATTGATGACAGTGAAACCAGATTTTCCAATGTTTGATGGTCTCCTTGATCCAGCTCACACCAGCACTGTCATCCTTGAGCATGGTAAGGATAGTTCTTGAGCGGTCAAACTATGATGTCCATTGTAAGTACACAATCGCTTGTGACCTCCTGTGATGGGGTGTAAAAGACTAGAGTAAACAGTGATCGGACTTCGAAATAAGTCAGGGCAAATAGGCTGTAATACCATAGTCACAGTAGTCACACCACTCTGAGTGATATAATTACTTTGACTCAGAGGATTTCCCTTTGAGCACTCTGCCAAAACCAGTGACATTATTTTCTCAAACTGCTGTCCATGGTAATCAATAATCATACCCCATTAACCCAAGACTTCTATGGATGATGCGGCAAAATCCTAAGGCCCAACTGCCCAACAAGGTCTCCAGACCTCAGCTCCTTGATAGTCGCTCCTTGGAAGTTCTATCTCAAGGGGGTGCCAGATACGTACATGAGTACTTCCAATAGTACCAATGACCTCACGTCATAGATGCTCTTTGGGGTATTCATATTCCCCGTGCATCCTCATGAATAGTCCTTAAGTGCCACCATCGACTATGTGGACACTTGTTAACTCTGCAATGGCAACTTTCACCAAATCCTCCTTTGACAGCGCCATCTATGCAACTTTCAGGCTGACCTACCCTAGGCTCCTGTTTGACTTCATATTCCAGTACCACAAGTGCAACAATAGTGCAAGATGGAATAGAGCAGTGGACCTTGGTTGTGGGATGGGTCAGTTCTAGCCATACTCAATTTGGAGGGTTGGACACTTTACCTAATGTTGATCACTTGGGATTTCAGGTCAAGCAACCATCGAGCTCACACCCTTCAAGCGCATCACTGGCGTCAACCCAAGTTCTAAGATGATCCAAGTTGCTCAAGGTACCATCAAGAATACACCAACAAGCACTGGTCAATACAAGTACATACAAGTGAGTGCAGAGAATCTAGCATTCTCGGAGGATAGCAGCATGGATCTAGTCATTTCTGGTGCATGTTACATGTTAGAAGGAGAAACTAATATTTGTTCATGACTATTGTGTGATTGTAGCCCAGGCATGCCATTGGTTCGATTGGAACAAAATATGGCCTGAGCTTGCAAGAAGAATGGAAGTGTTGCATTCTGGGTACATGTTCCCATCTCCGAGCCATCATATGTCCTGTCACTCTTACCATTGCTTGACTTAGGGTTACTCCCAGTTGCGCCTCACCCGCTATCTGTCACTCACACAGAGAATCAACACTTATGTCGAGGGCACTGACCCACTGAACAGCATTGGCTCATACTGGGAGCAACCCGGCCATTTGATTTTTAGATAACCACTTGATTAAAGTACCAGATGCCAATGAAGTTGTACCTGGCGTGTTCAGTGATTTCAAGAGAGTCTTCTTCACAGGTCTGTCTTGGACTTATCATATCATTATGTGACACTTCACCAATTCATCACAGGTGACTGCTACCCACATCAGAAAAAAATTGGTGCTATAGCTCTAGCACTTATTCTTACATAGTGTACATAGCATTGGCTACCTTTAGCTAGCTATTTATAGCCTTCATAGTACCCATAACTTATCATTTTGGATATGTGATACATATAATACTTCTGGTCTGTGTTGTAGCTCCCCATAGCATATGGCTAAGGGCATATACTAGCCATATATCTAGAACTCACCATTACATGGTCTAAATAGCATCCATAGTTTCTCTAGTATATTGTTCAGTTATATTGTACATGTAGCACAACCTTTCAGTCTTATAGTAGCCGATATGTCTTAACTTATTTTAGGAATGGCAATAAAGCACTGGCATATCAGATTATTATCACCCTATATCTGTGAACCTCGAACTTGACCATTGGTCACCCGATGCCTTCTGTTGCACAAAAAAATCAAAATTACCACCGTGCAAAATGACATGTAGAGTGTGAATAGAATACTAGCTACTACTAGTACTAGTAGAACTCCTCCTTCACGGGCCAACAGTGTCGCCAACATTGAATTCAACACTTTCCTTGTCCTTGTCCTCATCTTCAGCTTGAGTGTGAACTGCATCCTTGTGCACGATGCTTACTGGTATAGGAGCGACGTCTTCAATGAAACGTTTTGCCGCTAAGTGGAGTGCCAATGCATGCTCCATGCAACTGTAGGCACTCGGAACTGCCTAGCAGTTCTTCATGAACCCGATCAGTCCGGTCTAGAAACTTGAAGCACCAGAAATGCCTGGCATCTCTGGTGTTGGGCAAGAAGCGAGAAGCAGACTGTGGGAGAAACTCGAATGTGCTTTGGGAAATAATTAAGACTCCAGTAAAAACTTGAAGCACAAGAAATGCCTGGCATCTCTGGTGTTGGGCAAGAAGTGAGAAGCAGACTGCGGGAGAAACTCGAATGTGGGTTTCGAAATAATTAAGACTCCAGTTTGCGGCACCAGAAACGCCTCGCGTCTCTGGTGTTGGGCGGGAAGCAAAGCAGACTCCGAGAGAAACTCGAATGTGAAATGGCTACGACTCCAGTCCATAGTATCAGGAAAGCACCAGAGATGCCTCTAGTAAGTGTAGTGCCAGTGCGTGCTCCATACATCTGAATACTCATCAGCCTCAGTGATCATGATCTCGACTTGAGTATTTAATTGACAAACTTACCGTACTCGATGCTAACCAGGCACTTGTGATGCGATGATGGAATGATAGTAAAATCTCACCAGATAGATTGATAGGTATGATGGTTGATGAAGTTATTGATCAAGAAGTGCTCGCAGCGATCAAGAACATTGTTTGATGTCCATGCACGATTCACCCTTCGGCCGAACCTTGGCGCTAACTGGCATGTTCGAAACATAGAATCCACCTCAATCACTGAGGCATCTAGCACGCCATTTCGATAACTTCGGGAAATAGGGTACATCCCAGAGTTCGAATCCTTGTTCCGAGGTTGTGAAAACCATTCAACATAGGCAAGATGTCCGATCTGCCTTGGGAGAGACATCTTTGTGACATATTCATCTGGAATGCGGAAAATAACTTTGAGTCGTGCTACTCGTTTTCCTATCAGGCATTATCAGTATTTTACAGATAGCAAGACTTGAATGACAGACCATCAATGCCAGTATCCTCGCTCTCGCACCCCAACTCGTTGATAAGAACTGTGTCGAATTGTGCGCCTAATTCTCTTATGCCACCAGTCTTCAGTCTTTTTGGCTCTGCATGTGCAGTGCACAAAGTGGCAAATTCAGTATCAACTTGCAAATTCGGAACCACAAACTTGATACGATACCACACGTCGACTGCTTCCAAGTCTCGTAAGATATTGGCATTCAGGTTGCGGTTGCCTTGTCGATGTTGGGAAGTAGACTGAAGCTGGTTGACAATGAACTCCCCGAGGGCATCCTTGAAATGCGTGGCCCTGAATTGATTTTCTAGTACGTGAAACAGAACGGCACATGCGGAAGGATCCTTCGCAAGGTATACACCAGGTGACAGAGGCCTTCACCAACAAGTGCAGGGCTTCGGAATCTCTCCGTGCCTCCATTGAAAAACCAAATCAAAGGCAGCCATTGATTTGTGTCGCTCTAGCCATCTCGTCATCTGTTGCAAAAACTCCTTCTTATTGGTAGCCCTGTATGCATCCTTCGTGTAGTCGATATGGAGGCGCTCAGTAGCCTCAGTGTTGTAGTTGTCGGTTGTGCCAAAACGACAGATGGAGTTGGCATAATGTTTGAGCAAATGCAGCTTGGCGAAGTTAAAGTCTTCACTGTTGTGTGCACCAAGATTGATGAAAACATCTTTGTTGGTGTGGAATTCATCCAATGCATCTGTGAGATACCCAAGTGTTGCCTCAGTGTGGCTTTGGTACTGAGCGATTTCAAGGAAATCTAGGAGGCTATGAGTGGCACAAATCACTCCAGCGGGTGCACCTGGTGCATCAACAATGCATCCTAGGAGTTGCTTGCATATTTCGCGATGTTCAGGACCAGAAACTTGGGTGAGGCCGGATATACCATGCGAGAACAGATGGACGCCGTGCGCACAAGGCATGCGCTTAAAGCGAGCATCCAACTCTGCATCGCTGATAAGGGTCGAGATCCATCCACAAAGGTGCCTGACAAGGCCTTGGTATATTTGATGAAGGATGTCTGGAGTAATGGCGTCATGAATATTGCAGTGCAACAGCTCAATCCAGAAAGGGTTGAGAATTAGATTTAGGCCATGGTCTCTCACAGCTGCATCAGCTCAAACCCTTGTTGATTGCTGACTAGCGTGGCGAATGGTGCGAATTGATTTTTTCTGATATCACGGGTCTCCGGTGACATGATTACCTAGCTCATCCTTGGTAACAAAGCACTTGGGACACGTCTGGGCGTAGTGCGTGCACGTCACCAATGCTTGCTCTGGATAGTCTGCAACATAGGCAGCGAGCACAGGAAACCCGAGGCGCACTGCCCCATCTCCACTTATAAGCTCTATCCCATTGGCCAGAGGTCCAGCATGCAGCGAGCTGGTAACCATCCGCATGGCATAATGAAAGAGCTGCACACGAGTAAGGCGGGCGCTATCCACCGAGATATCCGTCCCATCTAATGAAACGGTCGGAAGGTATCCAATGAGTTTCTGGGTGTGAAAGGATGGCTTGCAGCGGATAGACTTTGAGATATTGCCAATAGTAAGATAAACGGGGTATGCGGTTTTATCACCTCGAAATTGGCAGAGCTGGGTCTTATCTGAGCTGAGTATGACAGGAACAAGAGTAGCGCCATCTGGAAGGAGTGTCTGAAGGACATTCAATACATTGCCAAAGAAACATTTAAAACCACGGACCTGTGCCTCCCAAGACCAATCGCCACTCATCAGTTCGTCGTAAATATGCTTGACTTTCCCTTCATCTGTGAAGTGGCGTTCCGGTGCATAGGTGAGGTGGTCGAGATAGGCAGGATTAGCCCACAGTTCTTTGATGCATTCAACAGGATCGCGCATGAACAATTCAAACTCTTCATTGATGCCTGATATCTGAATGACACTGCGGCGCCACGGAGTAACACCAGGGAGTTTGTGATCGATTTTTTGGTGGAGCGCGCGGGCATTCTTGTAAGAAAGGTCGAGTTTACGTTTCACCTAGCAAAAATACTTTAGTCATAATATCAATGCCCCCGCTACGTACTTACCTGATCAATGGACAAAAAATTCGAGAAGGCATTTTGACTTGGCCCTTGCTGTATGGCCCACCAAGCTATCTCATAGTCACATTCACTGAGAAAGGGGTAGTAAGGATTATCCTCAGCCTGGCAGTCACGAGAAGTTCTGGTGTATGTGACATGAGCAGCATCATCAATCTGCAAGACCCGGCCTGCTTCTGGAAATGTGTCGACAGCAAGTATGGCATCCTCACGGCCATTGCACGTGGCTTCATTGGGCACCATTGCACTGGGCTGCAATGGCGAATGAGCCTGCTGTTGTGCTTCCTCCACTTCAAAAGCTGCAGCGTCTGCGTCCTGATTGCCCATGTGATCATCCTCCCCATCACTCAGCTCCCGATAATCCTTCATCTCGACCTCATTCTCAACGTCACACATTGTTCGGATCCACTTGCAATTTGGGGCAAGTGCAGTATGTGCATTGAGATGTGAGCGTGTCTTGAATATTTTCTTGCAGGATGGGCAATGTATGATGGTAGTAGCCATCTTGATGCAAAATGCTGGAAGAATCGAAGGGATGAAGTTAATCAATGGGTGGTGTCAGATGATGACACACTACGTTATATAAGCTACCAACTAAGGAGGCAGCAGCAGGAGGAGTAGTCCTAACATAGTCAATGAATTGTAATCGATGACCTCTAGACTCATTGCAATTGACGGAGCCTGCGGCAGAAATAAAAATGTTGCTCTATCTATATTGTCCCAGAATGCTGCACACTGCAGAAATGCTTCTAGAACTCAAACATGCACGCAGGTTGCTGAGGAGCCCACCAAAACACCATATGAAAAGCCTGGCTTCTCATAAGAGTTGGAGATGCCGGTAAAGCTTGAAGGAGGACTGACATGGATCCTGACCTTGAGAACCAACAGGAAAAGCCTGGCTTCTCAGAGTAAGACCTGAAGATGCAAACAGGTCACCAAGGATCTCAAAGAAACTTCATACGAAAGCCCTGGCTTCTGGATAGAGCTGAAGAAGCTCGTAGAGCTCGAAGGAGGATTGACATGGGTCCAACACGAAAAGCCTGGCTTCTCAAAGTAAGACCCAAAGACGCAAACAGGTCGCCAAGGAACTCAAAGAAACTTCGCATGAAAGCCCTGGCTTCTGGAAAGAGTTGAAGATGCTCGTAGAGCTCGAAGGAGGATTGACACAGGTCCTCGAGGATGATCAGGCTAGGTTGAATGCCAGCGAGACCTAATATGAAAAGCCTGGCTTCTCTTAAGAGGTCTGAATCTGGGGGCTGAGTTGGCTTCAAATCTGGTTATATGAGCAAATCGAGTAAAGCCGAGCTTTACACGAGATCCCGTAGAGCAAGATTGAAGGACAATATTAAAGAAAGATCGAGATGAGAGGGAGGAGAGGAAGCCAAAAAGGAAAGAGGTTGATGATGAA
>MU172313.1:330033-383275 GCA_016695485.1 Suillus hirtellus | reverse complement strand
TTTGGGTATCCATAGTATTACAGTGCGATATCCAGATTATATTTGATTACAATAGCCATGTCTACAATATCAAGGACTCATTGGTTCACTGATGTCCTGCCAGTGGCCAGAAATCAGAGACAATGTTTATCTCGAGGGTCGACGTACGAAGACTCTAAAGATCGCAGACAACTGTGAATTGGCTCTCGAGGCTCTTCTGGTCTCGGGGTAACTCGTGAGACGATGTTTTGGCGTCAGGATGCCCAGCAGTGTGTTTTGCAGTTACAGTGTTTTGCACAGCAGATAACCAAGCTGTGACTCATGGTGAACGCGGAGGGTCTAAGAACTGCTCTAGACCGAACTTCTGGACGGACGTTTTGATCCGATTCAGAACTGCGGGAAGCTATGATGGCCGCACTAGGAGCAGAATCTAGATGAGTCGAAGGATAAGTGGACGAACGTGAACCGTCGGTTTACCGGGAGCTTGTCGGTGGGCCTGAGCGTAGGCTGAGATGATACGACCTAACCAGAATGTGATCGACAGCCACCTTGCAAGGGTTAGTCTGAGCGCTCGATAGGCTATGCATTTCGCAGGACTTGAAAATCTTGCTATATATTTGGCAACGGGACCGTGTATTATGCCGATTAGTTCCGTCTAAACATTTGCCCTAGAATTTGGACGAGTCAAATATAGGTTGATAGCACCTACCAATACTAGGTTGTCCACGACGATCCAACTGCCGGTATCCGGGCCCTAAAACGACGCTCTGGTATCAAGTTGTCCAAAGTGTGCTGGACGGTAATTAGCCAATTGGTAAGTACAGAGACGACTCTGAAAGTAGTCATGCAAGTGGTGGAGAGTTGAGACCGGACAGTGAATAATTCTAACATTCCGGAATCCGGATGGTGATATCAAATGGAAGTACTAGTATTATGGCAGTGAGCCGCCTTCTATTACATAGTCGGACTCGAAGAAGCAAACCAGTAACGCGCCAATTTTGTTGTAAGATGTCATTTGATTGTAGCATTTCATAAGATGTCAGCACATATACACGAAGTACAACAAAGTATGCATGTCTAGCAAGTAATACAAATGCGAATATAAGCCCGTAACATGCTATTCCAGATAACCCCGATCCCAGCAGGCATCAAAATCCTTGGATAATTTGAGCGGATCAACCGCATTGCTGTACGATATTTGATATGGTGAGCGGCGTGAGTGTGAGATGCAGATGAATCAATCATCGCAGGGTGGTAATCATGACGAGCCAGAGATAGCGCCATTGATGGCGTTCAAAAGAATGTTGTTGTAGTCGCCGCCCACCTCCCACAGGGCGAAACCAGCCAGGCCAGCCTGTTTAATGAATTTGCCCTTTGCAGCTGCGGAAAAATTAGCTAAATTCCAGCTGTTCAGAGCGGGAAAACGTACTGAAGGATTGAGCATCATCGTAAGCTACCATAATCTGTGTGTTGGGGTTGTAGACGTATGGCTAACAAAGAAAGGAATTAGACTGGTGAAAATCTTGCGAACAAGGAACACGCACCGTCTGGCTGCAGTTGTCAAAACGGCTGGTCATACCAGAAGCGACGCTACCGTCCTGGTTCAGGAAACCGGCATCAACGAGTCCCCAGAAGTTGAAGTCCCCGGAAGCAGGCTGGTTTACACCGCAAGCATCTGGACCAGCAGCATCCCAACTGTCACCGAGGATGGGGTTGTTGGTGTTAAAGGTGGGGTATGAGGCCAACGTGTTAGCCTGGACAGCTGCAGATTGACTGATGGAGTAGCCATGCCCGTAGCTAGGCACACCAAGAACGATTTGGGAAGCAGAGAACCCTGCAGCAGTCCAGAGCTTAACGGCAGAAGTTGCAGAGCCAGTTTGGTCAGCAGCCGGAGCACAGGAGTCGTCTAAAGGAGAGTTGGGCCCTACAACCTTGCTGAAACCGTCGCCGTACACGTCGTAGTTCATGATTTCTACGGAAATATTAACGACTATAATGGTAAGCATTGACCAGTCTACTCACCGACGTAATCTAAAACCTGGGCAAAGCTGGTCAGGTTAGTCGATGGGTTGCCCGTAGCATCGTTCCATGGCTTGACAGGGGTGGCAGCAGAGAAAGACACATTCGGTAACGCCGTCTTCAGCTCCTGGAGCGTAGACAGAAGATTGGCAGTATCCTGAGGCGACTGTGTGTTGCAGGAAAGACCGTTGGCACTACCGGGGTACTCCCAGCTGTAAAAATCAATGTCAACGCCGAGGATGACCACGTTGTGTTAAATATACATACTCGAACTCGACACCTTGGAAGCCATACTTATTCACCATGCTGACGATCGACTGGACGAAAGTCGTACGGTTGCTTGAGGTGGAGATAGAAGATGAGAAATATATGGAACCATCCCAACCACCAATAGTCAATATGGGGACAACGTTCTGTTATCCAGTAAGCCAACCATCAGACACAAAAAGGTATAATCATACATTTTGCTTGGCGGCAGCAACGAAGGTGACAGGGCCGCTAGGGGCGCTGTCACTGACAGTCATTATAGCAGTTCCACTAGCGGAAGTGATAGCTCTATATCAAAATGAGAAGAGTTTGCATGGTGATTCCGAAAAATAAACTTACCCGAAGTAAGCCATTCTATTGAAGCCCTCCCACTTGATGTCGGCAACCGTGTAGTCAGTATGCCAGTTGGCAAACCAGGCCATCGCGATAGAACCATTACCAGGGTTCACAGGCGTTGAAGTAGACACTGGCCCGGAGGCAGAAGTAGTGGTAGTCGAGGTAGGTGTACTAGCACTAGCAGCAGATGATGATCTAAGGGAGCAAGTTGGGGCGGCAGCTGCAAACGGCAGCACCAGCAGAGAAGCTATCATCAAAGAAAATTTCATGATGATCAGAAGTTTTAAAAAAGATGGACGTCGACAGTGAGTGAATGCAAGCGAGAGTTGTAAGTAAGTGCTAGCTAGAGCACGAATTGCAATCAGGACCAGGCCTTGGAGCAGTTGAAAATCAGACGGGAAAAGTAAAGAACGACAGACAAGCAGACGGCCCTTTTGTAGCTGTGAGACAACGTGTGGACCCTCCCAACCGGAAAGTGACCCAGCCACAGAAGTCATGCATGATCAATGCGGCGCCACTAAGTAAATGCCTAAATCACACACACTTTTGTTCTTTTTTTGTCCACCATATTAGTCATCCTGTGGGCGCTTAGAGATTGAACCTTTCTCACACTTAACAGGCATTGTTCGTTGGTACCGTTCCCCATTGATACATCGATGGTAAATGGGCCCAATCTATGCCAATGCGCGCCAAAGAACCACTGAATCTCCGTTGTGCATTGGTGAGTTCCACACGACTCGGAGAAGGTGCTGCTTTTCGTTTCCAGGAATCTATGGCGCACGCCTGGTTCAATCAGATCCCTAGGAGATCATCATCATCCAATGGCGGCTTATAGTCCGAATGTCAGTCACTGGGCAGTCTAAATCTCTGCCACGGGCTCTACCGCTAGGCTACTTACGTAGCCGTCGAACTCGACATGCACCAGGGGTCTCTGAGGCGCAACAACTTGTGATCATGGCCACTTCTTGATGCGCGTCCTTCGAGATCAGTCCATTGAGCTATTAATAATGGTCCCTGATAGATTGGAAGCAAAAGTTTCCTATAGTAGAAAGTCGGTGAAACCTTTTGCTAGTCACAGTTTCCAGTAGCTGACCCAACATCAGATACGACAGTTGATGTCTTTGATTATGCCCTGCTACGTAGTCCAGCACGACTGTACGTGATCATCATGGTGACAAATGGTCTTCACCGACGGAAATTAGTATGCCAAGGAGGTTCTCTCGACAGTTGCACAGTTGACGCTCGGGCAGGTCGTCGTCGTCGTCACTCTAAATCGGATGATCGGTTGCAGGGCAGTTTGGGGCTTGAGCCTGGGCATCCATCACACAGCAGTCATTGAGTTGTCAACGTATGTATATCTCATTTATTGTTGTCCTCCAGCGATGCCATCGATCAGATCGAGTGCGAATTCTACGTGTACTTTTCTAGTCGTGAGAGTCGGAGGCATAATATACATTTATTTACAACGGTTCTCACTGTCTATACATGCTTCGCAAGAGCTATTGTTCGGTGTTCACCAAAGTTACACAGTACAAGACGAACACAGGTCCTGAACGACAGGCTTCAGTATGAAAGCCAAGTGAGAAAACCGCCACTGCCCACCAATCGCCAGCATCGTCAAGTCACCATCTATACAACAGATGAGATCCGGGGACGCGCTGCGAACATGTTGCCAAAAAGACGGGCAGAAAAGAAGCGCGGACGCGCGGACTCCGCACATCTAACTGTAGTGCACCCTGTCTTCTCAGCTACCTGCAACAATCAGCATGTTTGTCGTCCGAGTTCATGACGAACAACGAACCTCCTCCTCAGCCATGGATATGAAACCAAACAGGCTACCTTGAGGCGAAGTCCCGACCAAGACCCTATCCACCACCTCTAACAAGTCCTATTCGTACAGCAAGACGTCTAGCTTGGTTTGCTTCGATTCTTCGAGATCGAAACAGGGATATGGCTATGGCGACAATAGCGAAAAACAGATTGCACGCCACGAATTCGTAAAAATCAGCACGCTCTTGTGCAGGAACACGACCACAAGGCTGCCATGCAGGAGTCTCTCCGAGAGCTCCCGGAGGTGGAGATATAGGGTACGGTTCATCAGGTCTTGGTGTAGGTATGGTCGTGTTCGAACAATGCATGAGTTGACGATTGCCGAATGGATGACAGAAGGGTTCATGAAGCTACAGTTATGGTTATTCTCCGTCCAGCACATTCATATGGTAGAAAACGTACAGCATCTAGTGGACATGGTTCACATGCGCCAAATGGGCGACAAGTGACAGACCGGTTCTGGCTCGGATCAACGTGTTGAGCATGAATTATATTCACGACGTATAAAAGCATAAAGCTGCAATTCACAAGTTAGAGAGGCTATGATATTTGGAGTTGAGAGATACCCACAAAATGAGTTTCATGACTGTACTCGCCGCCGCCGTATGCAACATTGTGAAAGCATGAATGTGAACAGGCGTGAGAAACGTTCGCTTGCTTGCCTCATACTTGGTTGACGCCGTAGTAAGTGCGATCTTCCAAGCCATCACAGTGCCAAACTCACTACTAGGATAGGTCCTGCAGCTTAAACATGTCTCGTCGTACAGCAGTAATCGAAGAATTCGATGATGACACTGACCTCCCCCTCCCATCGCGTCCACTCAATGCTGGGCCGCGCGGACCCCTACTCGAAGAGATAGGGCATTCCGACGAAGAGGACAGTGAGTCTGAATCAGACGATGCGTCTGCGCTTGGTCAAGCATCACAATCACAATCACAATCTTCATTCCACGCCCCAACATCGTCTGGTCAATCGCTTGGTCAACCGTCCAATACCGTCACTGACATCACGCCTTATAAGAAGTACGTTATTCATACAACTGTTCTTCGCTTGCTAAGAATTTACTAGATGGACGTGCATCTATCCCATCTATATCGACGCGAAACGCCCATATGGGACGGGTGAGCGCCGAGTAGCGCGCGAGAAGAGCGTTTGGTGGCCTCTAAGCAAGGATATCGCAGATGCGACTAGCCGGCTTGGATTGGGCACTTTGCATGAAGTGCAGAAATCTCATCCTAGAGACTGGGAGAACCCTGGTCGTGTGCGCGTGCAGTGGAAGAAAGATGGGCGACTGCTGAACCCCGCGATCAAAACGAGTACGTGAATTCATTCCACCTCTTCTCTAATAACTCAAGTATGTTCAGAAAAACAGCTGCTGGAGATGATATCATTCCAGATCCAACGGTTAAAACAAGATAATATTCCCCGCCCACCATACGTAATGACTCCGCCTCCAGTTTCTGCCGCTCAACCGGCGATCAAAACTCCTACCTCCGCGAAGGGCAAGCAAAAGTCTAAAGCGGGTTCTGGTGTTGCCGTGCAACTCTCTAAGTCAAGTCAACAGCGCTTGCCTACACCTCCACAACCTCTGCCAGCTTTGGCAAGCCGAGTATCTCCTTACTCACCAGCTTTACCCACGGGAATGCTCATCGAAACCGTTAAAGCTGGTATGAGTGCGCAGGAGCCGGGTACAGGAGCTGCTCCTGGCCAGCCGGGTATTCAAAAAGGTAAACGGAAGGTTCTCAGAGTTAGGGGATGATTTAGGACTCAAGTATGGTGCAAATTCTCATGTACAAGATACTTGGAAACACTCACGAATTATTGGTGGTGAATTTTCAACGCACTGCATCATTTTACATGGGTGAAACATTCAGATTCGACCATAGCCCAGTCCGACAACATCAACTACTATGCTACGTGCCTGACTGATCTAGCAGGAGTTTGTCCTACAATGATAGCGGATAAATCTGCATAGTGGTTTCTACAGTGATCAACTCGGCGGCCTCGAGATCATTGCCATTGCCATGGGTGGGCCCGTTGATGCAAGCCCTCTTCTTTGCCTGACCTGCAGAATCCGCTGTGATGTTATATTGAGCGAATAGCGCAGGAGCAACAGTGGTGAAGTATCCATTGAAGGACACTTTGCAGACCATATAGTCGGCTCAAGGGCGGATTGTCCAAGCGTTTCGGTGCGTGATTTAGACGTCTTGGATGCGCCTGCTACAGAGCGACCAATATGATCATGTAAAAGGAGCGATTTACTTCCTGCGGCTGTTGGCATCCACCTCCAAACAGGAATAAGGTCTTCCATGCCTGAACTTGTAAGTGCTGGTTTGATATCAATACACTGGCAGGAGGTTTCTTCACATGACGTGACCGCTACTACTGCATCTGCATCACATCTAGCACCAGCGCTCTATTTTCTTCGCTTTGGTCATACTCACCAGCAGCAGCAGGCGCGCCAGCCACCGCTCCATCGGCAGATCCATTGCTTTCACCCCCATCACCAACAAGATCTTCGTTTCTATAATGTAGGTGTGTCAGCTGCAGAAAGAATGGTGACTATGATAGATACTTACCACCCCTGGCCTCGGACCGCGGTGTCCTGGTCACACTCAGCGTGTGTGAGAGGGAATTAGTCGGAAATGACTCAAGTCATCAACACCCAGATTGGGTGACTCAACATCGTGGATTGTCGTATAATCGCGCACAATGGTCCGTGAGTGTGACCGCCGCGATTCCAAAGGTGTAGGCAGGCTAGCATCGTAGTCAAAAGCTGTCAATCTTTGAAATCGAGACTTTGTACGCGTGCGTCGCCATCGGAACTATAGGTGTGTGCGGCAGAATCTGTTCATCCTGTAGGAGTCACATTGTTATGATGAGAGGATTATTAATTGCGCATGCATAGACTTACAATCGTATTTTGATCTTCTAGGCCTTGTATGATCGGAGTCATAAGATCGACGGCATCCTTGTCATTAAATTCCATACTGTCATCGCCCTTGCGTGCAAACGTGTGAAGTTGATGTTTAGTTCCTAACATGCATCAATGCATCATCAGCGGTGTGTAAATGCATTAGACTCAGCGCCCATCACGGTTTCATCAGCGAAAGTGATGATGAACGTAAACGCGTCAAATTTGCAGACCCCGAAACAACGTTCGCTGCCATCAGACCCCGGGTCGAAGAGGCAGTTGCCTTCGCAATTGCCAAGTGCTGGACATACGAGAGCAACTTGACGGTTGCAGCACGATCATGTCCCTCCAACTCATGGCGACGCTGGATGCGTGGTTGCATGACGGGGTGTATCGCCACAAATGACTCGGAGACTGGCGCTATTGGGTGACACCCAATGGAATCTCAGCACCGTCGTGCCATATCGATTTCCTCCGCTTGATCGTATTCACATTCTCTCCAATCATTACATCTGTGTGCTCCGCAATCTCAAGTGTTTTCCGGAGGCCAGCAACCAATGGATGCTACGCAGAACATAAGTCCTCTTAACCAAACTAACTGCCTCCTCAATTTTCTCAGATTCGATAATCCCCGGGTTCTTGCGCAGGTTCATGGACATGGTCTCTGTCTTGTCACCCCATCAGATGGCTGTGGCGAAGCATATGATAGTGCAACAACAGAGGCACAAACCGACCGCTGACCTGCCGGAATGAGCGAGGACACAAATGACCAACATATAGTATTGGAGTGCTCACCTCGTCCAATGCAGTGCGATTTAATGTCAAATACGTCACATGATGTCAAAGACATGTCCACATAGGGCCCCTCCTCCACGCCATCTTCAGGTGTCAACCACACCGTGATCCTTACCATTGCCCTGTCATGATGGTGTTCCATTGTGACGGTGTGATAAGTGCCATTTGGAGCGCAACTTGCTCATCAGGTAGTCGGAGTACTTGTCCAGGCTGGTGGTGTAATTAAAGGTCTTGGTCCCAACATCCTTCAAACTGCTACTTACTATTGCATAGATCGGGAAGTCGTCATTAGATGCGAGCAGCCGCAGAATGTGACTGTAGGACAGAATAAATTGGATGAACATCTACAGCAACATGTGAGGTCTGGCTGTGCATACTATGCGGGCGCAGCTTACCCCCATCACAACATCGACTAATCGGGCCAGCCAGGTGATTTGGAACTTTTGCAACGGTGGAAATGTGATTCCGACAGCAGGAGATCGATGGGAAAGCATCAATACGAGCTTCTCGTAGCCGAGAACATTTGTTAAGACTCAACCGCCCATTCTCCTGCCTGTTGGTAATACCTTGACTTGCATAAAAGTCACCAGCTCGGGCTTGTTGAGGTTGGCATGTGCTGGACAGTATGATCGATATGGCAGTATCTTCTCGCATTGCTAGAATCCCTTCTTATTTTGAGAATCCGATTGGCTTGTTCACCTTGACCTAAGGGGGATTCTTGTATTTTCCAAACAGCAGTCGATCCTGGGTGTTGATGACACCAATATCCCAGTCTGCAATTCGCAAGCTACGTTTCCATTCTCCGAGTTACCTGACCTGGGTCGTTTCTTGGTGCCTTCACCTCCACCGAGTGCTTGACCATAGTTGCACGCAAGTCGTTCACCTAGTAAGCCCGTTGTTCATAAGCTGTCTTTCTCGTTGTTTAATGTGTCTGATCGGTCGAACACGCAGACCCACCGTTGGTCTCTCATCAGTCACACTTGCGACGACCCATGTCATTACAACGGTGGGCGTGTTTGCATGAATGTATAGCCGTAAGCGCAATTTTTCCAATTCAAATTGTTCTAGTTCCTATCGCCACATTATTTCTCGATCTGCCCATCGAGCTGAGCACTCTCCTAAGGTTGGCCAAAGCCACGGAAAGTTTCAGAACGCGAACTCAGTTGTGAACGTAAAAATGGAAGCTGCTTACAATATTGATGTGAGTCAGATCTCTTGAGAGTCTAGAAGTGCATATGATACGCTTCCATAAGCTTTTACGAGAAAGGAGTGTTGGGATCGAGGCAGTGTGTATACACCTGGCAAGGCATCACATCGTTCGGAGGCACTTAAAATGTGAAGTCAATCTGATCCGGACGCTTCCTTCGGATTTATCCGCCTAGGGTCCAAAGGCCGACGATGATCTATACTGGCAGCGTTATGTATTGCTAAATTTAATAAGCTGTAAGGCCAGCTAAAATGGCGAAAACGGCCTCACTTATCCTACATAGCCACATCATAACGAGTATGTCAACTGTGTCGGCACTGCAGAGAGTTCTGGAGCTGACGGGCCTCGAGTTTGGCTGATTAACCGCTCGCTGTAGGAGGTGACCGCGTCGATGAGCAGGATTTCACATATCATGAGCTTTCATTGGAATATGAAGAATGATGGACGCGAATGCGAATGCGAATGCAATCGAGGTGATGCGAAGGGTGGTTCTGGAACTGGATACGTGTGCATCACGCTTGTGAATAGGTGATCCGAGAAAAAAGCAGTATAACAACACACCTTGACCATCAGAACTTGAAGCACCAAGACTCTGCGATGTCCGAAGAAGCCCATCCACGATCAACGATAGCCCAACAACGAGTACCGAGACTGTCTCCAGTTATGCTGACCCGAAATGCCAACTCCTTATCAACCAAACAAACCTCGCATGCACGTAGCTCCTCTTAAGCTTGCAGAAGTCCGGTGTTAGGAGAGCCATGTGACGTAGAATTGGCAGAAGGGAGAGAGGTAAATTGGTAGACCCATCCCGTGTGGTCTCGTGGGGTTTGGACAGTTTTATTAGCTGAGTTAGACTGGAATGAAGGTTAGCGGAGAGCTCGTAGAGAAAGAATTGGGACGTACATATTTCCTCCAGCTTTATCAAGTAGCCAAATCAGTTGCGCCAGTTGTCAACCGCCTGATGGTAGAGCTGGAGAGCATTGTCTGCAAAGTATCAACGATGGCCCAGGTGCCAATATTTCGTGCTAAAGAGACTGAAGAACTGGGAATAATTGGAGAGGCAACCACGAATATTCAGAATGAGATACGAGAGCAGCGTGTGATATGGCTCATGTTGATGTTAATGCAGTAATCAACAAGTTTAAATTCGGTGGCTTTGACTCGGAAAGAGTCTACCTCAACTTAGGCTTGAAGTCACAGTTCAAACAATTCAAGTTAGCCAAGGGCCCGGGGGCTCATCATAATAAAGAGTTAGTATGTATCTATAATCTATAGAGGAGAAAGTGATATGATTTGTGGGTCAGTCACGATCGTGGCAGGCAACTTGACATCGTATCACTGCGGTCCGACTTGTTGAGGTAAACTAGCAGCTCGACTCAATCAGGTCGGCAGGCTGTTCCCGTCCCAAGTAGCACTGTCCGGAACAAGATCTATAGACGCCATTGGAGCTTGGTAGAAAGAGACGGAAGAAACAACCTACCACCAACAATGAATGCATGAGGCTCGTTCATCTAAGCGATGCCGAGGTACAGGTGAGGGGTATTCAGATTCCACCGTTTCCGATGCACCACAGAGTCGCTATCATGATGATGTATGGTTCGGGATGCTCGTTATGTCATCGAGCTGAGACATGCAACGAACCAGATCTGGAATCTACTCTGACACGGACATGGCCTTTGCAAGACGCCTAACTTCTTCAGTAAGCTGAAGAGGGAATAGTTCAGACTATTTTCCTCATCCGCACTTCCCGCAGGATCTAATATATGGCTGTGGGATGGAGGGTTGGAGGAGGATGTTACGGACTGCATGGTCAGGCTATGCTTCGCGGAGGATGTCCTATTACATCCCGATACATCGCCTTCCGGTTTCCGGTCAGTGACCTTGCCAGGAAGTAAACTCTGGTATAATTAGAAGTCGAACGCTTTCGAAATCCCGAGCGCCAAGTAAATTAGCGCTAATTAGCTGACTTTAGCTTGGTTTGATTTGACCTCGCGGTCTATTATGCCACGCCTTAGACCAGAACACTACTGCGGTCCTAAACCTCTGATTGTCATGAGGCAAGTGGATCGCCCACATCGTCTTGTGAGGTGAACGTGATTGTAATATGGGTAATCTAGAAGCCTTGCGGCGACTGGATGGCAAAGTGTTGGTCCAAAATAGTCAGTTGCCCGCTCGCTCCATGGAGATCTTTGGTCGGCACCGATTAACGTGCCATCGACCGAAAAATTTGCGTCGTCGCAAACTCGCAGAAAAACAGATACTTACTCCAATTTACTGGCAGTCGTCGATTCCTATGATTGGACAGCCACGAGTGCTCATCATGCCTCGTGCAAACATGCTGGTGATCGGACAATAGGGCGTGCATGTGACAACGCACATCATGAAAGACGCATGTCATGATCTGGCATTGAATTGAGGGCATATATACGTAGCCCTCCCTCAACTTCTATCAACCATTCTCCCATTTTACATCTTCCATCATGAGCTCCTCGCAGGATCGTGTGGGCCGTGTGGTCAACCACAAGGATTATTACTTGCGTGGTGGGGACCTGAATGTGTTGGTGAGTCCCAGGGTGTTCATTGGCCCGTGACTCTCCATTCTGATCTGGCGTCGCAGATCGGCAACCATCACTACCGCATACACAGTTACTTCTTCTACCGTGAATCGCTAGTATGGCGCCAGATGCTAGATGCCTCTCCCGATGGTGGGGATCACGGCACGACTGATTCTCCAAGTCCTTTCACCCTTGACGACGTCAAAAGCGAAGACTTTGAGCGCTTCCTCTGGGTGATATACAACCCGTATGTGCGATCTCTGACCTACTGTCCCTATTCACATGTGATTCCAGCCAATATTCACTCTACGATGCTCCTGTCGAGACATGGCTGAGCATCCTGAATCTCGCTCATCGATGGAGCTTCTGGAACATCAAAGACCTCGCTATCCGCGAGCTCGAGAAACTCAACATCGAGCCGATCGAAAAGATCGTGGCATACCACGAATATAAGATCAACAAAGTTCTCCTTATCCCTGCATACATCGCGATGTGCAAACGCGAAAAGTCTCTCTCTCTTGCAGAGGGTACAAAGCTCGGAATGGAAACCGTCCTCCGCCTTGCCGACGCACGCGAGCGTGCTCGGCAGCAAGCCGCGGAGAGCGGCATTCGCTCCCCGACGTTTGAAGATTTTGAGGATGCACAGATGGAAGATATGATAAGGGAGGTATTTGGCATTGCGCCGAGACCTACGTCGCCCGGTCGACACTCCAGAAACTCGTCTGATGCATTCAACGGTTTCGGTGGCATGACCAATCAGAATGGCTTTGGCTTCACCCCTCAGAAAGCCAACGGGGAGACAACACCTGGCTTCAATGGTTTTAATACATCGACCAACAAGCCAGTTGATCCCTTGCACGTATCTACAGACGCGACGGGGCTACCTCCAACCAATGGCTCAACAACCAAGACTGATGGCAAGAAGCCACAAGCTCCGCTAAAAGATGAGAAACCGTCGCCTGAAGCGAACGGGGCTCCCCCCCAACAAGCTGCGACTGGTGCCACTGATAACAAAGCTGGCGCAGGGGGTAAGGCCAATGGCACAGGTGAGTAATTGGCCGCCCGTCTCGATTGTTTTGTTCTGATTCGTGGTCCCCTCGTCATCGTAGGGAAATTTAAATGAGGATTGCTAGGCGGGTTTCATGCGTAGCTGGCGATATAGTTTGTGTCGTTGTTTTCGAGTTTTGATTATGTTATCGAGGCACCTTGCTATATCAGTGTTCAACCATTGTTTCAGTACTTTGTGGGAATATCAACGAAACCTTGAGAAAAATCGTACACCGTAGTTGAGTAACTCGTTACTTGAGTGAGAGATCTAGTCAGAAAACCAGGTTGTCCGAGTCAACTTCAGTCAAGGCGATATGAAAAAACAGTGCTGGTATATGTACACGGTTAAGTGAGATCATCTACTGCTAAATTGCAGATGACTCTTACTTAGCCGCCACATAGCCATGTTGATGAAGAGTCCATTGAAAGAACTGATTGACGTTTGTTGACGACCGTTCCCTCAACACCCTCAAATTCAACAACATCAAACAACACCACACAATGTCTCCTCCACTACGCGACCCAACATCTGACTCCGAAGATGATGACCCAGACTACGCGCCTCCTGAACATCAAGGTATGATACGGGTCATCTTATCGAGAATCGTCTTGGCTGACCAAACAAATCAGACTCGGATAGCTCTGGAGATGAAGACGGAAATGATGATACGAATGTGACGAATGAAGTGAAAGAGGAAGATCTAGGCGAGAAGAAAAAGTGAGGTGTATCGGGTGACCCTATAGGTCAAATATACTTATCTTGCTGTACAGAGCGCGCGATGCTTTATGGGCCAGTTTCCAGGCGTCTGTCGCTACGCCACCGCCCCCGAAAGTCGAGGAGCCGCCAAAGAAGCTTGTTAAGATCGAGAAACGTTACCTTTTTGCAGGGAAAAATATCGTGTATGTTTGCTCCACTCGTTCCTTGTTACAGCATGCTTAGTGATGTGAAGAGAAGTGGTTGAAGTCCCTGAGGACTCGGAAGAAGCAAAGAAGTGGCCGCGATGGGATCCATCAGACTTGTCGTCTGCTGCTGCACCAGCCCCTGATTCTTCGTCTTTAACTACCGATGTGAACGCGTCGGCATCGAGTTCGACAGATCCGATACAACCAACAGCACAGAAATCTGCCACAAGGAAACCTCCAGGTCCTCGCAAGCCTCGCACGTCGTTGGCGGATATACCGACTCAGAAGGCCAAGAAGATTACTACTCTGGATAAATCTGCAATGGACTGGCGCACGCATGTCACGTCGAGTGATGTTAAAGACGAGCTTGACGCTAACAGACGCGGAGGTGGCTACTTAGAAAAGATGGACTTTTTGAAAAGAGTTCAGGACAGGAAAGAAGATGCGTATGAAGCGAGCAAGTCAAATAAAAGGAGAAGAACCTGAGGTATGAGGAAGAGTTGTTATTGCAGTTGAATTGTGTGTAGGATAATACATGTTTTACTGTACCAATACAGGAACACCAAAAGTGGTCATAACTACCTAGCCACGTATTGCAAATGGGTTGAGGTAATCAGAGAGGGCCAAGATAGGCTGAGAAACTTGGAGCAACGAGCACCAGCCGTTGGACGAATCACGAAACTGGTATGACAACAAGAATGAAGCGTTAATGAAGGTTTACGAGATATTTCAGGCCATTCAAGTCCTGCACGTGACCTTATGCTCTGACCAATGCGACTTTTGGCATCCGCCGTCGCAATACCTGGAAAATTACTGGTCAACTATCCGCCTAAGACAAGAGTGAATCAATCGATTACCTCGCTTTCTCGCAACCACTACACTTCCTCAGTGCAGCACTGGGATTGCCACACCACGAGCATCTGTACAACGCCACAGTGTTCGGACTGACTCGTGGATGCGAGCATCTCTGTGGGTGAGGCTCGTCTTCCTCTCCGTGATCAAGATGGAGGTCATCAAGCCATGCAGCAAGATCATCTTCAGCTTTCTCTAATGAGATGGGGCGCTCATCCGTCATCACCTCGTCAAAGCGTGCAATCAGATCCTTCCATTCTTGCACAGCAGTGGGGTAGCGCTTAACGATGTTTTGCTGAGTCAGGCGCAACTGCGTTCTCGGGGGTACAGTGCCAAGAAGCACGCTAAATTCGTCAGCATACCCCAACTTCTTGAATGCGACCTGCGCTCGTTTGTAGAGAGACCGTGGAATGCCAAAGCCGGTGTACATACCTGAAGCTCTTCAAGGTCTGCTGGTGTCTCTGGTCCCTTGATAGTAAGAGTGAGGCAGATGTACCAGTATAACACGTTCTTCATGTGTCTTGCATCTGGGGGAGCCTCCGTGACGTAAATTTTTGCGTCCTCCATCGCGCTCATAAGGAACGCAACACCCTCATCATATTTCCTATCTCCTGGGCTAGACTCCTGAATGCGACATACTCCAAGATTACCTGCAAGCTCGACAGCACGGTGCAAGAGCCCAAAGCGTACGAACGGCGTCATCTTCGGGCACTTCAAGCCTTTCTTCGCAGAACGCAAGCCTTCGTAGTGGTCTTTACCCAACGTGATCACGTAGTAGAAGTATGCGAACTTGGGGTTGCGCTGAAGACCACGCTTTGCAGCTTCAATGGCATCGGGGATGCGAGATCTGATGATGAAAAACTTTGCGGTAATCATGTCTGCAAGATCTTCTTCTCCTGGACGACCCTTCGCAAGGATAGCTCTAGCACAATGAGGCAGTGCATCGGACCACATGATGAATGGTAGACCTATATCCCTGTTAAGTTCTATTCGTCCAGTACGAGGATCTTGCATCTGGAAACCGCCTTCTGCAATAGAGAACTCGGTTCTAGTGATGAGTTCTGCGAGCTTCAGACCAAGGCTGTAAAGATCCTTGTCCTGCGCACACTTCATCATAGCCTTTTGGTTGTCGGCGGTCGATGACATAGTAAGAAATGTATCACAGCGCATCGTGCCGTAATCTGTCAAGATGTCGACGAGATGGTCGGGGAAACGACGTTCAATTGCTGCCATGAGCTTGTGGGGGTCGAATTGTCTCTGATCGTCCTCCGAAGATAAGGCTTCGAGACGAAGCAAGCCACCTAGCGCGCTGACACGCACGGTAAGGTCTGCACTTCGCAGGCAGGCTACAAGCAAATCCTGAAGGGGTGAGTTAGCCTTGCATTCACTCCAACAGTGGAGAACAGGGTGCGTAAGTAACTCTAGGCCATGATGCAAGAGCTGAATGGTAACGCCGGGCTTGCGCATGAAGTCTATTACGACTGGAATCAAAGTTTTAATGTTGGCTGCCTTGGTGTACTTTGGAGCTGGCGAATCTTCCTGATTGATCGCAGCGCCGATGGCGTGAGCCATGGTAGAAATCGCCATCTCAGCAGCCCTGAGATCATCTGGGTTTTCCTGTATGACCTTGAGTAGGGAAGGGGACTCCAGTGAGATTTCTTTGCGAATATCGACACCCCCGTGATGTGTCACGGTTGTAAGTGCGCGGAGAGCAAGATAACGCGTGGCAGGAATATTGATTAAAGGGGTGATCTTGGACACCAAACCTGTAATATGATCAATGCAATTCACCGACAGAACTGTGTTGCGACTTGCACCTTTCTGAAAGAGCTTGTCTCGAAGGATGGCATCAGCACACATCTTGGTATATATACCAATGATCGTCCCGGTGATTTTCTCGTTTCCTATATTCGCGACGTAGACATCATCGATGTTATGATATACTTCGTTGAAGTTGACGTGAACTTTCTTCAGGCCACTCCGTCTGGAGAGATCTTTGAGAAATGGAATTAGGGCTCGAAACGGAGCAACAAAGACACGGATTATGCTGCGCTCTCACCTGGTAGCTGGAGGAACTCGCACAGTACCTTCACTCTAGTGTTCCATCCTTCAGCTCTCTCGATATCGTCTACCAACCCGATGAACTCCTCTGATGGAATACGCGTCACGGAGTGAACATTAACGATTGGTTTTGGCTTTTTTGCCTTCGTCTTTCCGCGATGACCTGGCATGTGGACTGGAGTGACAACAGAACCTGATCGAGTGAAAAAGGATGAAGAGCCAAGCTGGGAGTTCCACAGCTGGTGGCGATCCGCAACTTGAAGCACTAAGCAGGAACTAGTAGTTATAGCGCCCAATATAATGATTATGTAGTGATAGGAAACAATAGACGCTACTAGTAGTCATTGAAGCTTGAAGCCTTGCCTCATCGACCGCCAATAAATCTCCAAGCCATCTCCAACGCATTTGCCGCCCATGGCTCAGCGCTCCGCGTCTTGAGTCAACTAATCGAGGATAATGAACTGAATTAATTTGGTGGTCCAAAAAAAGCCCTCCGGAAATTGTTTGAGAAAGCGGTGGATTAGCATTTTCGCAACTAGTCCTGCCAAGTCAATGCCAAGCTCGCACTAGTCTATCGGGCATTGATGACTTTGCGCTAAAAAAACGTTGATCAATCGGCTGCCATCATCTAAACGTTCATGCACATTATGGACGTTTGAACCATAGCGGCCTCCAACGGGGATGGTACAAATAGATAATAATAATAAATTCTCGAGAGGACTTTCGCATTAATGGACGCTGTCGTACGTTGATAACAGTTGGAACATGAGAAGACCCATCGCTGTCCCCTGGTGAACGCTCATGTCCTCAGAGATTCGGCTCATCACAAAGCGTCCAAACCAGTGCCTGTAGAAACAAGGTAAGTTTGCGCGAAATTAAGTCACGGTGAATTCATGAGTCCTTTCGACATTATAGCTGTGGAGCTTACTATAGGACGTTGCTCCCTGATACAGTCCAATCAAGTAAAGGAGTTTGCGCCCCTGGTCGTGACATTGCATCATCGCTGGCCATGGGCGATGCATGTGTAATCAGGCCCCACTTGTGGAATCCCCTTCTCCATATCTCGAACTACAAGAAAGCAAACATTGATATGTACTAGCACTCGATCCTAATCTAGATTTAAATCTGAGAGTTCCCAACAAGGTCACCATCACGGCCGGCGCCACGCGCGAGGTAGTTGAAGATCATATTCCCTTATTTATATATACATTACAAGTTCAAATATCAAATATAAATTCGTGAGTCTCGAGGCCCGAGGGCGCAGATTCCGCTAACCGCAGGCACAATTAGCGTTTGATACCAGTAATGTAATCGAATAAAATTGTATGATACATTTGATACGACGGTGGCAACCTCATCACATTAGACTATGACCACTACACCCTCCTTGCCAAGATATTCCGTCATATCATCATAATCAGTTACTGTGTGAGCTTCAATATCACTTTGCAAGAAAGCAAAGTACCCACACCAAATCGTAGCACAGCGGATCGAGCTCTCCATCGACATCAAGCGGCTTCCACTGACACATCAGTGAACCGTTGAACAGACGAAAATATAATATACTCTTGAACATTGAAAGAATCAGCGTGAATTTGTTGACAATGTTCAGCATTATCGAAGCACGTGCCCTGTTTGCTTCGAAGCCTTTTTCATCTGGATGGGCCTAAGAAACAACGGTGCGAGCACAGGTTGATACAGTTAAATACTTACCACAACAATACTTCGGGGGGGATGAGCGGGAGAGGGCCAAGCGCGGAAGTTTGAGCCCGCCGACAGCTTCGAGCCGAAGAGCGCCGTCTACGTGATCATCATATCGTGGCTAGAAGCATCGAAGGAGGAGTACAAGGGGGAGAAGAAGTTGGAGAGTATCACCACCCCACTATTGCAGCGGATATTGCCGGTGAGTGGTCCCGAAAAGCTTAACTGCAAAAGTATGAATTTTTCCCGTTAGTTGAATAATCTGTAGGAGGGTCACTCCCTCTCACATTTCAAGTGGGGGAAACAATGTTGAATTTCAAACAATACTATAGTAAGTCCAAGTCCAAGTCACCCCAATCTCCATGCCCGTCGCTCAAAAACTCTCCAAACTTACTCTTTGCTTCAAAATAGCAAATTAGTAGAAGGCTGTCATGGTGTCGTGCAACCAAGACAGCATGCAGAAGTCACCAAGCTGTTCGTCGAAGAAAGGCTTCGGGTCCATGGAGTTGTGTTGCAAGAAGGGGGATATATTCTACGATAGCCTGTCTGATGCGCCGTGACTTGTCATCATGTCATCTACAGGCTGAATGACAGATTAGTACTCACATAGTCATATTCCGATGGCCTGCGCTGCGCAGTGTGATCGGGTACTTAAAAATGAGTAGTATGTAGAGCTAGCACATTCAACAGAGTATGTATCCGATTTAGCGGACTTGTCGGAGCGCCATTGTTTATTAAATTACGTCATCAAGGCGAACCACGCTGCACTCCATCAGAGCATCAGTACTAGTACAGTCAATGTCATCATGCCACTGCCAGTACATGCGGACCAAGTACTCCCAGTTTATGGAAACTATCATGGGTACGTGCCATAACAAATTTCTTGTATGTTTCTTGGCAGAGAATTGCACAGGTATTACTCTAAGCGTCCCTTCATCCAAGATCCACGATTAGCTTTGCTCCCCACTGATTTCTTCGTGGGTAAGCGAGTTCTGGATATTGGATGCAATGAAGGCTGGGTGACTTGTGAAATAGGTAAACGACTTTTGACGCGGTTCAGGATACCATTTATTCAGTTCAGGAACCAGGACAGTCCAGGGGAGCACAGCAGGTCGTTGGAGTTGATATCGACGATACTCTTATTAGAGCCGCCTGGAAGAGAAGGCGCACTGTCTGGAGTCTTCAGTCTCCTGAACACGGACATCTCCGTGAGGAAAGTTGTCCTCGGCACAGACGACAACGAGTCCTCGGTGATGCGCCCACCACGGACCATAGTGCTCACAATTATTTCCCTGCATCGTGCGAACATAGCTATGGCCCTTTGCCCATCCCAAATAGAGGTTGCGGTGCTTTCCCGCACAATGTCACCTTCCGAACAGTTGACTGGATTAAGGATAAGATACCGGAAGATCCCAACCAATACGACGTTGTTTTAGGGTATGTGTCACGACCGTTGTTGATGAGACCATTCATCACCGATATGATAGGTTCTCTATCTCGAAATGGATTCATCTAAATAACAAGGACGATGGGCTGAAGGAATTTTTTCACCGAGTTCACCAATGTCTGAAAATGGGAGGTCTTTTCGTCCTTGAGCCACAACCATGGGACACCTACTCAAAGGCTCGAAGGATGAGCGAGACTCTCAAAGAGAACGCAAAATATTTACAACTCCGTCCAGATGGCTTTGGGGAACTACTTCAAGAGCTCGGATTTAATCCCGGTCAGCGCATGGGTGTCACTGGCAAAGGCGGTAAGTAACGTTCACTTCCGAATAGCTGAATCTTATTCTTTGTCAGGTTTCCGTCGCCCCGTTGATGTCTACTTGAAGCAGCGATAAAATCACATTCTGTTTGTACGAAATCAAGAATACCCTTGCAGTGCTGGTACAACATTGTGCATCATTCTTTATACTCACATGTCACGTAAATTCACAGGATCTTTTTGAATTCGGGTCCCGCCATGCTGTATTGTCTGTATTTGTCTGATGCACGAAATTTTTATGCTCATGCGTCTTTAAATGTTGTTTTTTACACTGCATTTTATGAATGAACGGTGACACGCCAACCTCATGCACACATTGCCTGAATTGCGTAGAAGTAGCCCACTGTATCGCCGAAGCACCCCCGAGCAAATTGTGTAGATAGTTACTTAGGGAATCAAGCCATAGATTCGCGAGAACTGTGGGTGGCTGTGCATCCCGGATGAGACATTCCCGAGCTGGGTTACACTTCCTGCTCAGGAGAAGTATGCCTCACCATCGAAGCTCCCCCGAGGGCATACTAGTGCGTTGTAGTTCGATTGCCGGGAGCTTCAAGCTGTCTGTCGAACTGTCGAACTGTCGATGGCTGTGCGCGCCGGACACATCGTTCGTACCCCTGACCGAGAGTCTGCGTGCGGAGCCTGTGCTTGAAAAAGCGCTGCATCTCGTTTTACGGAGGTTCAATTGTATTCCGTGAGTCAGAATTACGCTGCGGATGAGCATTCGAGTCAGGAACATATGGACTCTTGTCACCTGACTGCAAACAGTGATTGTTATCCAGCGTCAGTCAGGATTAGCGAGGTATGCATATTTTCCCTCGTTTCCTCAAAATATTAATGTTCTAACCTTGTATGTGGTCCAATCCTCACGCTAAAGATGTCCGTCCTTGGGATGATCGAAAAATCATCTTGATCCTGGCTTTGGCGCTTTTCATCGGCGGTATTCATTCGGGCGCTTGCCATTGGCGCCAGTATGACACAGATTCCTATCTGAGAGGCTGTGACGCCTGTCTGCCGAAGTTCCTAATGATTGAATCCGCTGATTTCCATCGGCTGATCGGGTCATTTTGCTCGGGCTACCTTGGATCTTGGAAGTTTGAAGATTAGATGCATATGCAAAAACATGCAAGTGACTAAAATAACTCAAATAGCGTTATTCCGATTATATGCTTATTCAGATGAGGTATGTCACTGCATGTATAAGTAGTAAGGACTACAATCAGAGTGCCGAGCAGTCCTAGTCAATCCCTTCTCCTCAAAAGCATGTCTCAGAAATCCGGCAGACAAACGGCTACTGGCAGGAGTCGCAAAATGCTCCTACAGCGTCACTACCGTTCGACTGAGGCGGAAGACTTTCTACAATTGCGACAGATCATCATAGATATAACGCAGGCCCGGGAGAATCCTCACAAACGACACGATATCCTGATGAAAGGTTGGTAGACCAAACTCCAGAGACCGAAGAGTTTGCTGAATCGAGAGAAGCTGCCGAGGTCATAAGGCAGCTTGACGCAGATTACCGTTCGCTTCTAGCCGAACAGGTGGTAGCTTCGGCTTCAACCAGTAACACTAGTTCTCCCATGCAACAGCCTGCCTCGATTCATCCAGGTGAATTAGCTGACTTTAGATCTCGTAGAATCTTGCTGATTATAAGCCAGTGTCATATGGTCCTTCTGAGAGATGGTCAGTGAACTATGACAACCCGATGTTTATGCATCCACATATGGAAGACATGTCACACACCATGTACTATTGTGATGCTCCCGCGAGTTTCGATGATATCGCGCCTGGTCACTACGCTTATTTCAACCAATCTGGATAATTCATTGTCTAACTTTTATATTATGGTGTTCATATTAATAACAAGACAATTGTATATACATAATCGAGTGTACCTGGTTTTGCACCGACGAGATCCAAAACACTGAGAATTTCCTGTCATTTTCAGGTGACTCGTCGAAGGACCCATAGTTATCAAAGCACACCGAGTTGTTAAGTGTTTTGATTAGATTTCCAATTAAAGCGATCGGGTGCATGTAACTAGCGGTCAGCGGACTCGGGAACTTTGAGCGCGGGTCCCGCTCTGATCGGCCGCGGACCTCGAATACGAGGTTGCAGTGTGCGCATATTTTGCTTTTTGTACATACAATTCTGACCTGAGCATCATTATAATCTTATCACCTCACATCGACACATATGAGATTCCAGACCACATTTAGAGTACATAGCTCACGAGACGGTGCTCCATTATGATCGCGTTACCAAGTTCAAATTTACAATAGTATGCATCAAACTTCTTTGTGAAAAGGGTCTTTTGCTGACGCACTGTTCAAATTCAGAACAGGTTCATTCGTGTCGACCAACTCGACTTTTTTAGACGATTTTACACATTGCTCTTTCTGCGAGCTATCTATATCAATAGGTACGTTCTGATCGCATAATGAAGTTGCTGATGTATCAAGGTTGTACTAGGATGCCGCGACGCTTATTTGCAGCTCTTGGTGCAATGACATAGAGCAAAGCGGATCATGTTCATAGGCGGAAGAACGCAAGATCGACGATTCAGAGAACATTCCTGTACCAGCGCCTCCGGAGATGTGCGGCGTGCGTGCCGGTTAAAGTTGGTGGCGTGAGTCTATTCCGTGGACCAGAGTCGGATCGCCGTGTGTTTACATTGTATGTAACTTTAAATGAGTGCCTCTTAGTATAGATCTGCGATCACTGACCTGAAATTGACATGCGGACACTACTGTTGGTGTGATGATAGAAAATTGTCTGCCCTGAGCAAACTCTGGCAGACTATCAGTCCAGGACGCCGATGCCAGATCTTTGTGACAGGTTTGGGATGCTCGACTTTTGAAATTTCTATATAGGCTCACCGCTCGATCGGCGACTTAATTAATCGATCGACCCCTTTGCCATACACTCATCAGCTTGCTGCTCGAGACCGGGAAGTTGCCAGGGCCATTAAGTGCATAGGACGGGGCTCTCACAACCCACGGTCACTTGGGCGATGTTAATGTGGCGTACGTCGGGCTCTTTGAACTTCAACTTGAAGTAAGGACAATGATCAGAACGAGGGTTGTTGTCATACATACAATCATTCCAATCGTGCGATTCAGGTTCGTACCAACGAACACTCGTTACCGCGGGTGACGACCATAATCAAATCTGGGTTTTCCGAATCGAATTTCTCCAGCCTGAGTTGGATCTTACCGGATAGACTCTGAGATATGAATTACCTCGTTTGTACTGTTAAGGGTGTGCTCCACTCTGATCTCTTTGACATCACCCTCGCAAAGTTCGCATTGGACCACATCTTCGTATCGAACCATGCATCATGCATCATACATCAATCGATTTCTGTTGCCCCACCTTGCCGAGTCTTCCCCTTCGCAATTCTTACCTCTGAGTTGAAAATTCCCCACGGGTCTCTTCCACCGGCTTCACCTTGTGAATTTTTCACGAGGTATGATCACGCTGACCATATGGATTTAGAACATTTAGAACAGTGAGCAGGTATCATTAATATTCGCACGGTATAAATCGGGAAGCAAGTATTCTCAAGGTGACCGCACTCGACGAGCGAAGAGGACTTGGAGATCAACATAGATAGCCAAGGGAGGCATCGATGATTTTTTACGGTGAAATATGAATAGTTTCCAATGTAACTAGTATTAGGGCAATCCAGTAATGAATGGAGCCATGATTATTAGTCACGTGCAAGTCGAACTTCGCCGCGCCCCAGCTCGATCTAAAGGTTGTCTATAGGACGCTTCTTTCTGCTTTTTTGATATTCGCTGTCTAGTGACCTTCAGCCCTGTGTCCAATAAGCCACAGTAGTGATTCGGTTCAACTCCTCTTGACACCAGGCTACATGTCACAATCACTGAACTACTCGTGACGGATGTTTCTGGAACTTGTGAATTGATTCCATATCGTTGACTATAACCTTTCTTGCACTGGGGTACCTATATGTACTGGAGACCTAGAACTTTCTCGGAAAGTTATCTATGGGTGGCAACCTCAGGATTATTCTGGTGCCTTTCAGCGCGTTAGACCCACTCATCATCAAAGAGCATCGGTCACTATGTAAGCATCATTCACTGTGTAGCTGTGATTCCTGTGGAGGCATAGGTCATCGAAATGGGGACATTGCCATTTACTCGTCTTATCTTGTGCACGATGCGGAATGCTGACCGATTGGAAGCTGTTTGCAAGCCTAACACGTACAAGCGCTTGACAAGCGCTCCAATCACCTTCGGACGGTTGGGTGCGAAATGAGGTCGAAATGAAAGGAAGTTGGAGCGCAAGTGGAGCTCAGGTGGCGCATGCACGGCACATGGCAGTCACACGAATGCACCGTCCTTACATATATGTAGAGAATTACCTTCTTTTCCCTTTACTCTCCAACGTGCGTCGTGTGATGCATGTGATGGATCAAAAAAGTCTAGTTGGTCGACATATGTCAAAACCGTGTTTTGAACAAGTCAATGCCATTTGGTGTGGTTCATAAACGCTCATTTTAATCCGGTCTCAGCTTAAGGCCTCGCGTACTATGGGTTGCTGCGAGACCACCAACGCCGCAAGTTCACCATGAGCATCAAACTTTCTGACAACCGGAAATTATTGTTCTTTTGCTGATCTAAGTATGTACCCATCTCCTTTGTGCCTACGATTCACAGGACGATATCAATGACACGTTCACGGATCTCGTCCCTACATGTCATAAGCTAAGACCTGCCAAGATATTATGTACTCGTGCTCAGCCCTCTGCAACGATGATGTCAGCTCCGTTTGGCATCTCTTTCGCTAGCGAGTAGGACAGTACTCAATCGGTAACGCCGCTCACACAGCAAATCTCCGACTCTGGTTGGCTTGCACCGAATTTTTGTGAGCCAACAGTTGTAGAGTACCCCCCCCGTTTCATAACTCTCAAAACACGCAGCCATTTTGAAACCCGGAAATGATTTTCGAGAGTCTTGTCTAGAGGAATGCAGTCCACACTTGAACTGCACTTTATTTCGTCTATCAAACAGTTCCCAACTTGTACTCGTTTTGAATGAGATCGCCACGCACATTACAAACATTTGAGCGAGAATATTGCCTTTCGCGACAGAGTCACGAGGTTCTTGGCCTTTCTTTACCTCCCGAATTGCCTGAGAGTCAGTCGAGATATAGCTGGATGGTCGCAGTTCTTACTGCTTTATGATTCCGCTGAACTACAGGGTGCTAGTTTCCTCGCAGTCCATCAAGTCATTCTTCCTTCCCCACACATGTTACCACCAATACGTTTCCCGCTACATCGTTCGAGTTTGCGTTGACGCACGCTAGCCTCCAAATCAATGCGCTGGGTATCACATGAAGTGCGGTACGTCCCCGAAAGGACGTACACCCCGAGTTGTGGCTCTCCCCTATGGTATGTCCGCAATATTCGGGTTGTACGGTTTGCGGAACGTCACGGCGATGAGGTATTGCCCGAAATTTTAGGCTGTGGTAGCAAGAATGAAGGCAAGCGACTTGCCCTTCGTTATCTAACAATTGTAGAGAAACCAGGACGACGGGCCATCGGACGGGGGTCCTGTCTTGGCGGAACCATCATGATTGCAAATGGGACGCTTCATTCATGGAGGCAAATACCAAAAGGGTTTGAGCAGCGACAGCGGAATTAACCGAGAGCTATAGTATACAGCATGCACGTTTTTGGCAAGAGTCGGTAGTGAGAAATTAGAAAGATTCGGAACCGACAGACTGGTCCGGAGTCCAATAACGTGTGAGTTGGGGCAGCAGTCAACTTCACCCCCACTGGCAAGGTCACGGGACTAACTCTGGTGTTTAACAGCATCCTCATCAATTGCCACACTGCTGTCCTCCCCTGCGGTATTTCGGCACGTTCTCATGTCCATCCTGAGTTTCAAGTTGTGGACATTTCATAATCTGCTCAGCGCTCAACGCTGTGTGTTGGACGAAGGGTTGGCCGTTCCTTTTTCACTGTCTGACAAGGGTAAGGTTTATTAATATGTCAGGTTCTGGAGTACTCTCAGTGCTACCAGTAGTACTGCCGAAGGGTACCTGCCGAAACATAGATCACTTATATGGTGTCGGTGACTAGCGCAGCCAGCAATGTACCTGCCTCTGGCAGACGGAAGCTAGTGTGCCTCAACCTAATTATCAACGCTACCTACGAGGTTACGACAACGCTCGAAGGCTCTACCTCTACCAAGCTACGACAACTACCCACTCCATCAATCTTGTATCTTTAGTGACTTGGGTTGACTGGGATCAACTAAGCTCGGTTACTAGACTCTGGCACTCCAAAGCGCTGGCTTTGCCATTGCGCAGTAAGGGAACAAGGGATCATTGGTGCGTATTGTTCGTACGGACGCCCATAGATCATCTTTCAAGTCTATAGTTGGCGTATGTTCTACCATGGTAAGCCATGGACTCTTTTGACGGCGCGTACGAAGGCGACATTTAGCTCAGCTTTACCACCGGTTTACACAGCATGTTTAGACTCCAAGAACGTGATGCGGTGACCCGTTCACGCGAATATCACTGCCATACGCGCGTTTGGGCAAATGACGACGCTGCTTGGATGTGAATACCGTCAAGCGCATATCCCCGAAGTGTCGCAGCTATTCTTAACAATCACCAAGAGATTTGTTCAGCAGGGACACCATGGTCCCCGCGACCACGTAGTACGTTAAGCACGTACATGTGTTTACCTACGGCAGTCCCTGTCATATCGCAGGCCCTTTATGGTTGCATAAGTCAATGACTCTGCTGGATAACAAGTAGCCGTCTGCGGTATTTGTTCTTTGTAGTTGAATGGAGTATTTGTTTTGTACTGCCAGTTTTCTCCTTGCTTGTTCATTAAGAACCTGCATCTAGGCGTGCCTTGCCTTTCCTCCCTGTCCTCGAGTCATGGGCTTCTCAGTATCTATTCTGACAACCATTCGCACGTAGCGTGTGCTGTCTGAATTCATCCTTGTTCCTCAACGTTTGTCAAGTGTCGTCTGACCATCCTGTCAGCCGAGCCACCGATCACTGAATTTTATTTGCCGCAGTCACCGGTCGGCAGTACTAAAGTTTACCTCTCTGGGTCCACGCCATCCTCAAGGCACGTCTCGTTAAGTACTTCTACAAGTGTGGGAAGCACATGTACGCTTCTAGGTTAGGAGGCCCTGTTTGGAACAAGGCAGGGTAAATTTTCTCGCCAATAGCAGCATCAGCCAAAAGCAAAACCTTGTGGATGACCAGCACTACTAGGTGGCAGATTTTGAGCATGTAGCCAAAAGCTTTCACTTACCGAGGCCATGTCGAGGGCATATAAAAAATTGCCTCAGGTTCATATATCCTGTGTGGAAAGTTACATGATCTGTGAAACATTGATCGCGGCGCGAAAAGTGGCATGCTGGAGGCGCCACACATAAACACCCTTGACAATAGCAAATTGTTTTGATGTTCGTGATTGATGTATGATCATACACGGCAGACAACAATTACATATATGTACATGCAGTAAGGAGAAAAAATGCACTGTCATCATGATTGGGAACTTCCCTCGCTATCAATCATTGCTTGCCATCCCTCATGTTTCCAGTTATCCCTCAACGTTAGTGCTCTCTTCAGCACTCAGCGTACTTTCATCATCCAACTTTGGCTTCGTCTGCGCCGTCGTCGTTATCTGTCTCGAGGTTGTTCCCTCCTGTCCACAGAATGAAGTCCTAGTGTACGTGTACTGCGTCAAAACGACAGTGGAAAATATTCCGGGGGATGTGAAAGATTGCTCAATATCACAAGTTTCTCTCAACAATACGCGGTATGTGAAGGTAACGATCACCAGGACGTTGCAGACGATAAGACTGACCGCAGCCTAAACATCTGTCAGATATTGCCAAGAGATGCGAGAAATGGAGGTAGCTCACCCGGACATGCGCGAAGATGAGCGCAGTATTTGACAGGGGCCAAAAGAGGATTACAGAGAGAGGGATGGTCGTGGCAGTGATTAGAATCGATGCGCCGAACGAGGACAATACCAATATTTTTCTGCCACGTGAGAGCCCTACATTTTTCCAGATTTGCAGTGGCGCAGCGACAAGAGAAAAATCCGCAAAAACGTCCGCTGTGAGAATCAATGGCTTGAGGACCATACATAAAATGGAAGAGAGATACTGACTGATCAGTTGCGAGAGTGCTACAGACTCGGACATCTGGCACGCCTGGAATCTGCATACGTCGATCTTCTGAACTAGCAGTGCAATCCACATGCATAAGAATGATAGTGCAATGAGATAAGCGAGCCATCTATGGAGTTTGCGGCCTGAATGATTGGTGATTCTGATGATGCAAAAAATGATGCTCATGCGTGCTGCCCTGGACAAGTCAGTGAGCACTGTACATGATGAGTAAGCTGTGATGTGCACCACATAACGCAGGTTAAAGCTACTGCGAGGAACCAGGATGGTACTGATATCAATGTGAGGAAATCTTGGAGGGAAAAGTGAAGCGGTATACTGACGATTTGGAGAGGGGTAGATCCAGATGCATGCCAGGACGAGAACTGGGGTTAACGGTGATTGGTTTACTGAACAAAACAGCGTGAAAGGTGAGTTTTACCGTCTGAGATAAGTGAAACTGCTGCCCATGCATCTTCCCACCAGACGTGACGCGTCCAACCTCTGTAAACAAGCCTGAAAATGGTACAGACTATAGCAATACCGTGGGATACGCTCCCCGTGACTTCCAGGGGATAGATAATAAACAGAAGAACAGGATGTGATAACTATATCCAATTGCAACTCACCGACCAAGCTGGTGTCTATCTTTACCTGAGTGAAGTTGGTTCCCATCTTTATCTGATAGGACAAGGATCAAGGTGAGTTTTATACAAAACGTCAGAGGGCGGCCATATATGTGACGCGGAAGCATTCCCTGTGCAAGATTGCCCACGGCATTTCTAACCAGTGATGACAACTTCCAGGGCTACGAAAACCGACCCATCGGCATAGTCTCACAAAATGTAAGGTGCCTGTTGGGATGCCGTGTCAATCAGTCTGCGTTTAACCCCAGCTTATGATTCAGCCTCAACACGCCGGCCATGCGAAGAGAGACATACTTCTCTTCATGGTACAAACAGGATTGTTGATCAAAGGTCCAAAGGTAGTCATCGTCGATATTACATACAAATGCGATCAGACGGAGTGGGCGGGAAAAATCATGGCATCAAGGGATAGGCTACACACATAAGCCACCCTGGCCTTATGTATATATGGCCGTTGTCCGAGCCTGTGTCGATGGTCCTCTTGTTCCAATCTACTTGACGGTGGAGTGACAAGAGGTTTGCAAGTCCAGGCGAACTTAAACGTTCTTATCCCTGCACCAGCTTACGTCAACTGACTCTGAAACTAAGCACTCAAACCTAATATCATTCGGGTCAAATACAGGAAGGCCCGACTGTGTCGGCTGTGAACTTTGTTTGTAAACAAGACTTACGCATCATGTCTCCTTCGCTTACAAGTCCAAGTGATATAGCTGTATTCTGTATAGATAAAACAGAGATGGTCCTGTGGCCCGTGCTACCGACAAGCGAAAATGATAAAAATACCCGAAAAAAACCGGTTGCTGCGCTTGGGATGTTATAGCACAATTGCATCACCAGGTAGCGAGATGCTGACAGCGGGGAATACACTAGTGAAGGGAAGATGCCGAGTCCAATTCATATTCTCTCGTACATGCAAATGTATGCCTTGCTCTTCAAGACCTCGTCCAAAGAGGATAGCCGCACAGTGGTATCACTGATGTACGCCCAGTCTCGATGCGGTCGATCTGTGTGAGCCAAGCTCTCAGAATCAGTTACCGATAACGTCGTCTGTTTGTCTTCCTTCGTGGCTGAAGGGAGGGCAGTGTATGCGATATAGTGACCGCCAAGCTATGGATTCCTTAATGAGATATGGACTCCTTGATTGATAACGGTCGAGACATAATTCTCACCATGTTCCCCATATGTACGACTACGGCATATAACCTATACATGCACCGCTCACAACGTTTGCTCCGACCGCGAACATGCCCTGACTTGATATCCGCATACTGTTCCCGTTTGGGTGCCAAGTAGGGCGCAATATCGAGGTATTCCGGGAATGACACGTAATCCTCGAGCTTCTTAAAGCTGGAGGAAAAAGACATGATAGGAACTTTTGACATTTGCTGAAAGCGTTTCAGGTGAATGACAAGAACTGGCGGGGGCGTGGCAATGAGGTAGCGTTTATATGCCGCTCGCATGATCACTTTCTTGGATGGAGGGACACCCGTAGAATCAGGAATCTTTGAAATATGTTGTGGTGGCGCGCGAGGTGTTGGAGAGACTGCGAGTTTCTCTTGGGAGACGTTTGGTGATACCACCGGTGACACGGCAGTGGAGGAAATATCCGAGTAAGCAGATAAATTAGCAGATACCCCACCTTCCTCGTCAGAACAACCTTCGCTCTCCGTTGTATTAGCAGGGTGTTTCTCCCTGTCCTGCCTTGATGTGTGAGCGTGCAAAGAAGCCTGGGATGTATCGGTTGGCGACCTCATCACAATGGGCCTGGCCGTTTTAATAGACATCGGTGACTCAGGAGCGGTAGTAGATATCAATGGAATAGGAAGACCACCATAGGTTGCAAGACGAGGCGTTGATGTAGAGGGTAAATGATCATCGCTCGATAGCTCCAAAGAGAGTGGTAAAGATTTAAGGGAATGCGAACCATTAGAGGTATCAAAAGTTGTGTCACCCGAGGATGACCTTAGGGTATCATGGCTATTGGGGGTATCATACAAGGAGGTGGCAGAACTTGAGGGAGATGCTGTCAACCTGGGAAGATCGGAATGATTTGGCATTGGTGTGTGATGTGCGCCCCCACTGGGGTGTCGCGTATGGATGGGCTGATCTTCATCGTCTAAGCTCTCGTTTTCATCGTCGCTGTCAGTGCAGGAATCGGACTCTTGATTCTGGCTGCGAGATCTAGGCTCATAAAGGCCGTTGGCAATCTTCCAACAACGATGACACTTGACCATATTCTCCCCATCGAGAACCTCGACCGATGTAAATAATCTCAAACAATCTTCTAGACCGCCTAGCTGAGGGATCTTCAAGAACATATTCTGAACGGTAGAAGGGCCCGCACTAGACTGGTCCTTCGTCTGCTTGAAGATGGAAAATGGACTTGCAGCTCCTCCTGGACTAACATCGGCCAGGATGTCGCGAAGATAAGCTGCTTCTTCTGCACTCAATTTCGGAGGTCTGATAGCTTTTGAACGTTTGCTTGTGATTGAGGGAGCAGGTTGTCGGGGGATGAGAGGAAACCGGGGTGTGGAAGAGAGTGAAGGTGAAGCTGACGGCTTTTGCACCGGCGACCATGATCGTTTAACTGCCGCTAGCTGCGCCTGCAACAGGTCGTTGACGGCACTAAGAGATGTCGGCTCTCGTTCAGCATTCACGTCAGGAGAATCGATAGGCTGGACGGTGGGTACTGTAGCATGAAGAGATGGGGATGGAGGATATAAATCGTCGTCCTTTGCGTTACGCTGATGCGAAGCGTCATTTCTGGCTTTCTTCTGTTCTTTTGAGCGACGTCGATCCTCCCTGGATTGCTTGGTGAGCCCAACTGATACACTAATTCTTCGCCCAAGCTTCGACCAGCTTTCCGACTTCTCCCTTTTCTCGCGACCACTGCCTAAAGAAGGTTCGCTGATCTCTATGTGTTCTCGTCCCTTGTGTGGGGTTTCAGCTTCTGGAGCCCCATCGATACGGAAGTCAGGGGTTGCAGCAGGCGAATTGTCAGATTCTGGTGGGTGATGAAGGGCAGTGTCAAGCTGATGTTCGAAGTGTAGCTCGAGTTGGGGTAGAGACAGGTCTGTTCCGACGGTAATTTCGTTGTTGATTTCGTGGTCAGAATGTTTATCCACCACAGCAGCCACCTCGACATCCGCCAAATCAATGCTACGTCGTCTATGAGGATCTACAACTTCAGCGTTCTCCAATGTCGAATCTCTATGCGGAGTAGCCGGGACTGAAGAAGAACGCTGGACAGGAATGACGCTGAGGGCCGTTCCGGATATATTGCGCAGTTTTTTGGCGAGCTGCTTCAGCTTGTCCCGCTTACGTTCGCGAGCATAGTCCTCAGCCTTGATGCTTAAGCTGAGGTCGTTGAAGTCCTCGTATGTATGGGAAACATGTTTGCAAGCCTGACACACCAGAATGCTGGCTAACTTACCCCCGAAAAGCATGTCAACAAACGGCGCCAACGTCTCTTCCTCTGGGGGTGACGGATCAGCATCTGGTGCGCTAGCAATTTGTCCCAGTGGTGATCCAATATGCACACGATCATGAGCGTCGGTTTTAGGTGACGCATGTACCTTCGCAGGAGACCTTTTTTTCTTTCTATGCTTGATAGAAGGTTGTCGCTTTTTGATGATCTACGATATGTCAACAAGTGAACATGTGATACAACCTGATCGTCACTCACGTCAGCCTCCTCCATCTGCATTGCATCAAGTAGATGTCTGAGGAATTCGTGTGCATCTTGCTGGCGAAAGTCTAGATATTGGTCGTATTTCTGGCCAACGGATGCTAAAAGTTCTCTGACATCAAGCGATGAGCGATGATTCTGTTTGAGTAGCCCAACGCTTACTTTGGCTTCAAGTAATTTCTTTGTCGGTCATCCTGCATAACCCACGCCTGCCGCAAGAGGGTCACAAACAAATCTCCAATGGGTAATCCGGGGGTCCAAGGCCGTTCATAATGCCCTGCTAGACCATGTCCATTTGTCAACTCAGGTGATCGGCGGGATGCCACTGGAATTGATGCAGACAGCTGGACTGCGGGAGGGATATCCTGGAATAGGACAAGACGAGATAGATGTTGCGTGGCGATCAGCTACAGAGAAAGCCATCAGACTATGTTCATCGTTCAACGAAGCAGACGATGAAACGAACTCACACCCTGCAACACAGAGTTCATGAAGCAAGTATTACCGTGATTTAACAATCCCGGCGGCAGTAGCGCGTTCTTCTCTCGTTCTTCTCGCGCTTTCCGTGCCCGGTAGATCTCCTGAGGAGTGAGAGACTTTTGCTTCGCCATTATAGACGAGTTCTAGTTGTAACTCGATGAAAATTACTGTGAAGTCCAGCACGTTGATAATATGAACCAGGGAGTCGCACTAACGGAAAATTGGCGGAAATAAGAATCCTCAGCATGCAAAAAGAAATGGCCAGAAAGATCAAGTTAATGAGCGCTGCGCCGTAGGTATCCTTAGACTACGGCGACGGCCATAATGCATACTAATCCCGTGTACCCGTCAATAATACTGACACGTAATCATGAAATCCGTCTGTATTTGGAAAGTGAACCCCTCAAGAAGAGGTCGACTCGTCTAAAATTTACAGGATCATAGCCCCGCGCAGCTAATAGTCATTTAAAGCATTCTGCAGTTGTCGAATTAGCATCCCGTTCTCCTCGGCAGTCCCGACAGTGATTCTCAAACATCCATAACATCCAGCCTCCTTCCCCCTGAACCTTACTACAACCCCTTTGTTTTCGGCGAGCTCCGTATAAACCGCATTTGCCCGAGCGTTGTCAGGAAGTCTGCTTTCTTTATTGAGGATGGGGACCATCAAAAAGTTTGCATCATTGCCACCGATGATGTCTCCTACACCGAGGGCAGAAAGACTTTCGAGAGACTTCTGCAGCTGTTTCCGTGACTCTACGAGCGTTTGACATTTTAACCGCATGTTTTGAACTGCCTCCTTGCTTAGCGCAGCAAGCGCTAACTGAGCGGACGGAGTAGAAATGTTATACGGGGCTTTTGTATTTGTGAGAACTTGAATCAACGGCGGTTGTGCAAGGGCGATACCGAGCCTAAAGGAAATTCAATGATTCAATACATGTACCAATGAAGAAGTACTCACCTAATCGCAGCAAGACCAAAGCTCTTACTCAAAGTTTGCATTACACATAGATTTGCATAGTCTTTTATTAGGGATACAGCGCTGGTACCCTCGCCGGCGAAGTCGATATATGCTTCATCGACAACGACAATCCCTTTGAATGGTTTATAGTCTAATATCGCTTTGATAGCTGTCAGACTGATCAGAGTACCCGTAGGGTTTCCTGGCGAGCAGAGAAAAATAAGCTTGATAGAAGGGTCGGCCAAGATAGCCGCTTTGATCTACAAGTCGTTGGCCACTTGAGAGACCATGCAAAATGTAACACTCACATTATCAATCAGCAAGCTGAATCGACCGTGCTCCCCACCCTCTCCCTCGCTGCAATCCAATTCGAGGTTACAACGAACTATCCCGATATCATTCACTTGTGCGCAAATAGAATACATGCCATAAGTGGGCGGGGTGATCAGAATCTTCTCGTTCGCGGGTACAACGCAAATTCGCATCAAGAGATCAATGACCTCATCAGATCCGACGCCCAGGAATACATGATCCTTCCCAGGTAGCGATCTGAGAGATGCGATGCGAGATTTTATCTCGTCATGAGAGGGATCAGGGTATCGGTTCAAGGTGTCTAGTGTTGATGAAAGCTCCTGCTGGATCTGGTTGGATGATCTTGGTATAGAGGGTCCGAGAGCATTTTCATTGGCATCGAGGAGGATTCCCTCTTGGTAGTCATCGCGTGCACATCGGTAGGGATGGAGAGCAAGGATATTTGGCCGAATGACTTTTTCGATATCGAAATGCGCAGGTGTTATAGGAGCGGTAGAGGGGGCCAGCCCAAGGATCGTCATGGTGAAAATGTGATATGGAAAGATAAGGATAAGTGCGCTAAAAGAAATCTACGCTGTGAACACAACTGACCGAGTCATTCTGGAGGTTCGGCAAGATCAAACATAGTATACGTAAATTTTGCGTAAATTAATCATTTTGTAAAGTCCGTGTCCACGCGCATAAATATTCAAATCGAGTAAACTTTCTTACATGAACGAAGCACAGTACATAGTTAATCTAAGAAGGCACTACCCTCCATACTTTGACCAAGCCATCATCGCCAGCAGTGGCTAGCAAATCTAAATGATTTAGGCGAGGGCACCATGAGATAGAATTGATGTCGTTGACATCGTGAGCGCCAGACACTCTCGCGAGCAGTTTCGCACTCAGAGGATCCTTCGTATGCTGCGTTTCCTGGAAGAGCTTGTGAGCCTCGATGCACCAGGAAACGAGCGTGAAACATACAGTTATTTCCCAGACATTGATTTTACCATCACCACCAGTAGTCGCGAGCCATCCAAGATTCTCGCTCGCGCCCTTCCCAACTCCCCAGCTGATCGAGTAAATACTCCTTTCATGTCCTCTCAGCTCTAATACAAATTTCCATTTATGCTCCTCTACTCTTTTCCATATCCTGATTGTAAGATCATCAGAGGACGAGGCGAGATAACTACCTTCCGGCGACCAAGAAAGGGACCAAACGGTAGACTTGTGACCAGAGAGGGTCGAGAAACAATACCAGTCTTCCGAAGGATCGTCTATATAAAGCTTAATGGTATCGTCGTACGAACCAGATGCAAGTATCTGTCCTGGATACCTGTCAGTCATGCACATTATTCCGATGGCAGGAGTTTGACCTCTTCGGAAGGGTGCCATGCGACGCATTTCACGTCTTGGCTATGTTCCATGAGTACGCCCATACACTCGAAATCTGCATCGGGTTGAACTGATCGGATCGAATCATTCAGCAATGCAGTATGGGAAAAGTAATAGATACTCACCCTCCCATATCCACACAGTTTTATCTCTGCTACAACTTGCTAGTAGCGTTCCTGAGCTCGAATACCCAACGCTCTTACACTCCGTTTCATGGCCTTCTAACAATGTCACACACTCCCAATCCCCCGCAGTCTCCCCAGAATCCTCGGAGTCCGAGACATCCTCTCGTTCCCATACACTGACATTCGAATCGAAGGATCCGGCGGCGAGCGTTTTGCCTGATGGTGCCCATGCGATACTGCGTACAGTTTTCGTATGCCCCGTTGGAATAGTGCCTACGTGTGAAAAGGCCAGTGATTTACTTCCGTGATCGGATGGCCGATAGCTGTATGTTCGCACAGATTTGTCTGCGGAACATGACGCTAGCAGAGGCTTGGTGGGATTCCACGCGACCTGCCAGGCACGTTCATCGTGCCCTGCGGTAAAATGTCGGTCAGTAAGATGAATATCACTGTTCTATATCGGGGCTACCTGGAAGATCGGAGATGAGTTCAAGTCTGCAGGGTAGGTCGACGTCCATCTCTCCGATTGACTTGCTGACACATCCTTGGACCCAATGTCTTTAGCTTACATAATGAGTGTGTTTCACTTCATGATGTTCACTCAAAAGTTAAAACCATGTCAAATTGACAGATCAACGTAGCACGTTGAACAGAGTGTTTCAGTCTCTGGGTCTTAAGCTTTAGCTGCCATCATTCCCCGCAGGTCCCATACACTAAAAAGTGGTCCGTCGTCTGACAACACTGAAGTAGAGCATCACGATTCACACCCACTGGCCCCGACTCAGCCTGAGACCTTTGGTCTACCCCGAGCCAACTCCCGACAACGAAGCGATGTTTTGCCGCTCGCATGATATTCACGTGATCGAGTCGATTCCTACCCTGGTTCTCCAAGCTTCAGGAGTTTGGAGTATCCGCAGGCCAATACTTTCTTCTACTAGGTCGTGGACTACTCACTGTCATCACGATTTAGAGATGAAGCTCTTCACCATAGCATTTAATAAGTATTTGCATGCAGGACTGACACAGACACAAACTTCGGCCACAACTGAGAACGCATCATGCGTGTCTGTTCCTGCCGAAGCATTTTACACAGCATATTTTTAACGCGCTAGCTCATACATAAGACGGCCATTTTATCTGATGAACCGCTCAGAGAACTCGTGCTTTTTTCTCGTGAAATGGCCATCAATTATTTGTATTCCTTTGTCGTTACGGTCAGCACCATGACGGTCGCCGTCAACGCTCAGACATTTGCGCCGCTCCAGTTTGCAGGCGTGAATATTGCAGGTTTTGGTGAGTACTATACTTGTACCGCTACTTATAGTATCCAAACTCATGCTCCACAGACTTCGGTTGTGGTACAGATGGCACTTGCATTATCTCGGAGGTTGTCCCCCCTGTCTACCAACTATCTGGTATGGTTCATCTTGGAGAACCCTCACACATTCTGATATATACACCTTATAGGTGTTGATGGTTTGGGCCAAATGCAACATTTTGTCAATGATGACGGCTACAATGTGTTCCGTCTCCCTGTTGGCTGGCAATACCTCACATATAATCAGCCGACTAGTGTCTTGAACGAAACTCAGTTTTCCAACTATAACATGCTAGTGTCTGACTGCCTGAGCACTGGTGCTCACTGCGAGATCGATATTCACAATTATGCTAGGTACGATGGGGAGGTTAGTGGCTGTGTTTCTGTCATTGCAAACGACACTCAAATCGATAATAGATTATCGGTCAAGGCGGTCCCAGCAATGAAGTCTTCGCTGAGCTCTGGTATAACATTGCCTCGTACTGGCAGAACGAAACGAACGTTATCTTTGGGGTGTATGTAATCGCCACTGCATTTATGGACCGCTGACTTGATTAACAATCAGTATGAACGAACCTCATGATATCCCGGTGAGTCTCTCGAGAAAAACTTCAAGAGACCATACTGAGTTTGTTGAACCTAGAATATCACTACTTGGGCAGAGTCCGGTATGGTATCTCTTGGTGGATGTTTATGTTTTGCCCTCTGACAATATGGTTTTACGATTACAGTTCAGGCATGTACTCCTTGTTCACAGGCCTCAGATGATACTAATATTTCTGGGGAATAAGTATGCAGTTACAGCCATTCGGTCAGTATGTTTGGCTATCTGTGTCTTAATTGAAGTTCATAACTTCGTCGTTCAGGGAAGCTGGCGCTATCACCCAGATGATTCTCCTCCCCGGAAACAATTATACTTCCGCGGAAACTTTCGTTTCTAGTGGGTCTGCTGAGGCCCTCGGCATGGTACGAAATCCTGACGGGACATTCACCAACCTTATTATGGACGTCCACAAGTACCTCGACTACGACAACTCGTTGGTGTAATTTTTCTTTGCCAATGCCCACGCTAATACCACTTAGCGGCACCCACGCTCCTTGCGTGACCAACAACATTGAAGACTCATGGTACCCTCTGAGCACCTGGCTCCGTGCAAACGGTCGGCAGGCCCTCAATACTGAGACTGGTGGTGGAAATGTAGACTCTTGTGTTGGCTATATATCGCAGCAGATTGGCTACCAGGCTGCTCAATCTGATGGTACGTTTTCACCCATTGCCTTGCCCTGTCACAAGTCGACCCGTATACTTTGCAGTCATCCTTGGCTACCTTGGCTGGTCAGCTGGTTCCTTCGCTACAGACTATGTTTTGTCAGAGGTGCCCTACTACAATGGCACCGGCTGGAATGACACACTGTTAGTCTCAATGGCCATGTCACCGATGACCAACATGCTCGTTGCATCCGTGTTATAAAATTGATGTAGGACATTTTACTTAGATACACTTCCTGTAATAATGACCTGGCTCGAGCAACGTCATCCCGTTTACTGTCTCCATGCCAGCATAAAGTGATTGATTCATGGTTCTTATAGCAATTAACTCCGCGATCATTTTTCCTACTAATTTACATCTTGCGACAATGTCTATGATGCGGATCATCAAATAAAGTTTCTAATCTGATCAATGCAAGTACCTTGGTAAGTACGAGCACTAGGAGGCACTACTTTTTTTTAATATCCAATTTCTGTCCTATTGAGAGTATACTCTACGCAGGACATTACGTTCTAGTCTACAGGACTCAGGTGTCCTAACGCGTCTCCCAATTCATGAATGCCCTGATGTGGAGGCACTACTTCGCTTATTTGCTTACATAAGCACCTGCCCCAGGAACGCGGCAGCCCCCGGGCCAATGATGCCTCAGGTTAGTAGCTTTCACTCGCGAACCCATACGACGGATCCAAATTCACACTGCGCGGGGTCTAGCGAAGTCAGATCTTCGTGCTTGTCCAACAGGCACAACTTGAAGGTAGGGCTGTCGTATTGGATACCACCCACAATCTCATCTTTTCTTGAATTCAGTCTCGGGCGCAAAACCAACACCTGATGGCTTCAACTTTAGGGTTGAGCCTCTGCAAGACATATGTGATATTCCTCGCTCAGTTTCTGTCTCCATGGGAGCGTCTATGATGGCACCAGCGACCTCGTCTTGACCAGAGAGCAATATACATCTTAAAAAAGACAGCAATATCGACAAACAAGCGGCGCTGTCGTAGATGATCGATCACTATAGCGGACCGACCATTCACCAAAAAGTACAATATCGCCAACATTTACTCACGTTGTCGTTCTGCAGCGATCTTCAGCCAGGATGGGCGCGACCACCGCCGACACACGGAATCTTCCAATTTATCTCTATGGTAAGTGTCATGGCCTATATCGGAGGGATACAACTTGATCGGAGCCCCACGCAGAATTGCGTGCAGAGACCATCCAGTCAGACGAGTAACCACACGGAGCCAGCTCAGCTGTTAGTAACTGGCCAGAGCCCACTACCCCAGCGTGTAAAGCTTAAGTAAATGCTCACTATGATCGCAAGCATTATATTCACGTGATTGTATTGATGTGCTCGTCTTTCATCGCAGTAGTCTTAGGGATCGCTGGCAAATATCTGTTCTCTCTCTTGAGCGATGGCTGTCGTGGTCATTATGTAGAGAGGAGTCCTCTCATTACCATGGGGTCAGTATATTTTCATGATTTAGAGATATTTCTTGTCATCACCATAGGCGAACTCCGATCACGACTGAAAACATATGCGTGTCTGTTCCTGGCAAAGCTTTCTGCACACCATAATTAACCTTTTGACTCATGCATAAAAGACAGCCATATTATCGGATGAGCACTCAGCGGATCCCTTGTTCTTTTCGCGTGAAATGGCCATCAAGTTTCTATATTCCTTCGTCGCTGCTGCTGTCAGCACCACAGCAGTCCTCGTCAACGCCAAGGCGTCTGCGCCGCTCCGGTTCGCAGGTGTGAATATCGCAGGCTTTGGTGAGTGCTATACCACCACCGTTACTTGTCATGTCTAAACTCTTGTTCCACAGACTTCGGTTGTGGCACAGATGGCACTTGCGTTGCTTCAGGCGCTGTTCCCCCTATTCACAAACTATCCGGTATGGTTTGTCTTGGAGAAATTTCTCACAGCTCTAACATTCCCACTAGGTATTGACGGCTTGGGCCAAATGCAACATTTTGTCAATGACGGCTACAATGTGTTCCGTCTCCCTGTTGGTTGGCAGTATCTCACTAATGACAAGATGACTGGCGTCTTGGATAAGACTCAGTTTGCCAAATATAACACGCTGGTGTCCGACTGTCTGAGCACTGGTGCTTACTGTGAGATTGATATCCACAATTACGCCAGGTACAATGGGCAGGTTAGCGACCGTATTTCTGACATTGACAACGATACTTAATCCGATAATAGATTATCGGTCAAGGAGGTCCAAGCAACAAAATATTCGCTGAGCTCTGGTCCAACATTGCTTCGCACTGGAAAAACGAGACGAAAGTCATTTTTGGGGTGTATGTGATGGCCGTTGAAAGTAGAGACCGCTGACTTATTGATAATCAGTATGAACGAACCTCATGATATTCCGGTGAGTCTCTTGAAAGAAAACTTCAAGAGACCATACTGAGATTGCTGAACCTAGAATATCACCGCTTGGGCGGCATCCGGTATGATATCTCCTCATTGATGATTCCTGTTTCAACCTCTGACAATATGGTTTCATGATTACAGTTCAGGTATGTGTCCCTTGTTCGCAGGCTTTAAATGATATTCAAGATTCTCCGGAACTAGAGTGCAGTTACAGCCATCCGGTCAGCATGTTCGACAATTTTTGCGGGGTGTATTAATTAAAAATCATGTATTCGGTGTCCAGGGAAGCTGGCGCTAAAACTCAGATGATTCTTCTCCCCGGGACAGACTATGCTTCTGCGAAGACTTTTGTATCCAGTGGTTCTGCCAATGCCCTTGCCAAGGTGAAGAACCCCGACGGCACATTCACCAACCTCATTATGGACGTCCACAGGTACCTCGACTACGACGGCTCGTCAGTAAAATGATTCTTTTGTCTATGCCTATGCTAATATCCCTCAGTGGCACCAATGCTGAGTGCGTGACCAACGGCATTGAGGACTCATGGACCCCTCTGGCCACCTGGCTCCGTGCAAACGGTCGGAAGGCCTTCAATACAGAGACTGGCGGTGGGAACGTAGAATCTTGCGTAAAGTATCTGTCACAGCAGATCAGCTACCAGGCTTCTCAATCTGATGGTACGTATTTCACGCCTTACTGTGCCTTTACATGAATCCATGTCTTATCTGTAGTTATCCTCGGCTACATTGGGTGGGCGGCTGGCGCCTTCGCCACAAACTATGTGCTCTCCCAAGTGCCTTCCTACAGCGGTACCAGCTGGAATGACACACTCTTGGTCTCGATGGCCATGTCGCCCAAAATTAATAAGCACATTGCAACTGTAGCATAAAACTAGTGTAGAGTATTTTACAGCCTAGACACTGTCTGTAATGGTGACCGGGTTTAAGGAACGTCTGAGACGTCATCCTGTTTACTATTCCCCATGTCAGTGTGAAGTGATTCACCAATGATTAATTAATTATGGCGCTGGATCTGTTCAACTATTCTTCACACACAAAACTCACACACACGCACAGACGCGACACGCACACAAACAAGACGCACACACATAATCACTCCTTCGCATGCCAGTCGATGGAACATGCAGTATTGTCAGTGCGGTATCATGAGTGCTCGATAATGGGCGGCTCCTCGCAGGCAAAAATGCGGCAGTGCTCATTATTGGCTGAACTACGCATCAATCTTATGATTACATAAGCGTTGTGCTGCCTGACGAGGCTTTGTTATTTTTTTCTATAAGTCACTGCAGTTTTTCAGTACCTCAGGATGTCAATGTGTAGTAGTCAAGACGCTAACACCAACGCCCAGGGATGAAATGCTGAACTCGGGTCTCCTACTGCTGTCCCTGCTATTTTTGCGCATACAGTACCATCTAGAGCGCCAGTGGTGACGGAACCAAGATGGAACTTTCTCGACAAGATCTACATATGCTCGATTTTCTCCAAATCCTTTGTTTTCGCCAGGGAGTTGAAAGGGACCAGTGCTGGTGATATTGAGACTCAAGGTACGTTTTGACTTTTTATCATTTTCTATATTCTTACTGCGAAGCATCTTACACTCCTGCAGTTACTATCTCTTGCACCTACCCGTTCTCTCGTGAACTAATCAATGTCTACGGACCTATACTTCTGGTCCCTCGCGCCCATTCTCATGCTCGCTCTGACTCTTGTTTGTGCTCGCTCTTTTGCACCCGTTCATGCTTGCTCTCTCGTACCTGTTCTCTCGTGCTAACTCTCTCCCACTTGTTTTCTCATGCTGCGCCCCATCTCTCATGCCCTCCTACTTCTCGATGTCGCTCAGTATTGAGATCATCAACTGCAGCACCACAACAAGTGCCCGCCACGTCACCTGTGTCTTTGCACACTGTCCACCAGCCGGTCCTTAAAAAGTCTCGAGGCTTTGCTCTCAATGCTGGCGACTTCGGTGCGTTTTGTTCACCATTGGACTCTACTCGCTTTGCACTTATAGGAACCTTCATCATTGCTCTGAGACCTACTCACTTCTCATCGCTCCATCTCATCCACCGGCCAGGCCTTGAAAAGATTCGAGGCTCTGCTGCCAATGCTGGCGGCTTCAGTGCATTTTGTTTGCCCCTTGGACTCTACAGTTCTTCATTGGGGACCTTGTCTGCAATATAATTGATTATCGAATCATTTCAGATCTAGTAGTACAGTACTAATTTTTCTACAATACAAGAGTATGTATGTGAAGGAGTGATTATGTGTGTGCGTCTCGTTTGTGTGTGTCACGTTTTTTTTTTTTTTAATCCTGTTTTGTGTCTGCTTAGGGCGAAGCCCGATGTAGACAGTACATGCTATATACTACTATGTTCTATTTGTGTAACTGGTGTTGGAATAATTGAGGACCATTGGCTCGCACTCCGTACTTGAGTTTGGAGTGGTAGAGCATCTGTGTGTCACGTCTGTAGGTGTGTATGAGTTTTGTGTGTGAAGAATAGCTGAACAGATCCAGCGCCATAGCGCCATAATTAATAGTTCTGCATGTTCATTGTTCAACGTTCAGAACGTTCAAGTTCAGCTACCGGTATTTTCTTTACATCTTGCTGAAATACACAACATCAACTACCTCACACATTCTCAATGCGATCAATGCAATATGTACGTTGACTGCAGACATGTTTGAAACACCCAAACGACTGGATGTTGAACACAAAGCGCTGAGGGCTACACACTACCTCTCCCTACGATTTGGGAGAACCGTGTCTGGCTTCCTTCCGTCCATTGCAAAACTTGACAGTTATATTGCCCCATCATCAGATAGTCTCGAAGGCTCTTGCGTAGCTGACTCTCATTGACAGGATGCGCGACGAACAAGACCAACATTGTCATGAGCTACTCTCATTATTTGAAGGCCATCGTGTTGTCCTACGGTATCCTCCTGGACGACTGGCCAACGAGCATTCCATTCACATCTCTTTGAATCACATCCATATCGTCTCCGATATGTGAGCCCTTTGCAGTGCGTTAAAAGTGGGCACCTAAGTGTGAAGACCCTGTCAAGGTCCGAGCTCGACAACTACAAGACAGATGTAGAAAGGCTACAGGTAGCAGACGAAGTCATTGGCAAACCTCGTAAGAAGCGCTCGGACGCAAGCACGTCACAAAAACGCAAGAACATAGAGAGGGGACTTGAAGACAGAAAAATGAATTTCTGGCTCAAAGGTCCAGGTAGCGGAGGCGTGCGTCAGGAAGACAGTGTAAGAGCCGCGAGAAAACTGAAGATAGTGATGAGGGGCAATATACTGATGATGACAAAAGACTAGCATCATCCCTGTGTGCTACTAGCTTTTAGCCTTCCACCAATGCAATATCGATGTAGAATATCACCATGGCGGGCTGACCACTCACCGAAAGTATCATAACTCTGCCGTAGTCACGGCTACCTAAAGTGAAAACAAGTGTCAAAAATTCATATTCTTTTGCCTCAAACATGTGTGCCAAAACCTAAAAGCCATGGGAGAAGCCAGTGCCCTGCAAATAATGTCCGCAGAAGGTTCCAAAGACTAGGGATGCACCTGTTACCTCAGCTGAACCTGACATTAGAGCAGGTGCCAGCATGAACCGATACTGCCCTGAACACGACCTGATCCCCAAAGACGGCTTCTAAAAATGAACAAAGCAGTTCCGAGGCTTATGCATTATGCGTTCAATTATGCATGGATACCACCTCCATCCCCCCACCAAAAGTTGATGCGATATGCTTTATGAGCAAGTGTAAATGCCGTAGGTCCGTGCGCCATATCGGGGGAATTCTATCAGTGCCCCATCATGATGCAGAATTGCGTGGAGTCGATGAAGTCGAAACGCGGAACTTGAAGCTTGAATTAATGGGACTAGCTGGCCAAAGCAAAAGAGAACGCGAGGTGGCGTTCAAGACCGCCGGAAAAAACTACTAGCCTGGAGGCTTAGTCAGCACATACAGCCATCCAGAAGTTCAACCGCACGAGGCCAGTCACAGTCGGACCAGAGTCCACTATCCCGGCCTTCAAAGCCTAAACAAACATATTTTCACTATGATGGAAAGCACAGACCTACAGATATTTACGTGGTTGGACTGATCTACTATTTCATCGCGGTAGCCTCGGAAACCACTGACAAATGTCGGTTTTTTTCTTACGCCGCCGTGACCAGTCAGCTGCTGTTGTCATTATTCAGAGTCTTAGGGATGAGTCTTCTCATTACCATGGGATCAGCATATTTTCATGCGTTAGAGACGACTCTTCCCATCACCATAGGGTCTCGTAGGATCAACTCAGTATCTTCGTGATCTGGAGATCCCGTCACCATGATAGCATCGCTACTATGCTAGGGTCAGCTCAATATTGCATAGTTTCATGCAGAACTCGCGCGAACTTCGGTCACGGCTGAGAATACACCATGCATATCTGTTCCTGGCAAAACTGTACGCCATAATCAATGTTTTAATTCATACATAAAGACAACCATACTATCGATGAATACTCACTGGATCTGGATCCCTTATTCTTTTAGCGTGAAATGGCCATCAAGTTTTTACATTCCTTTGTCGCTGCCGTTCTCAGCACCACAACAGTCCTCGTTAACGCCCAGACATCTGCGCTGCTCCGGTTCGCAGGTGTGAATATCGCAGGCTTTGGTGAGTGCTATACTACCACAGTTACTTGTCATGTCTAGACTCCTGTTCCAGACTTCGGTTGTGGCACAGATGGCACTTGCAGTGCTTCAGGCGCTGTTCCCCCAATTTTCCAATTATCCGGTATGGTTCATTTTGAAGTACTTTCTCACAACTCTAACATACCCGTTAGGTATTGATGGCGCGGGCCAAATGCAGCATTTTTTCGATGACGGCTACAATGTGTTCCGTCTCCCTGTTGGTTGGCAGTATCTCACCAATGACCAGATGACTGGCGTCTTGGATGAGACTCAGTTTGCCAAATATAACATGCTGGTGTCTGACTGTCTGAGCACTGGTGCTCACTGTTTGATTGATATCCATAACTACGGCAGGTACAATGGGCAGGTCAGTGACCGTATTTCTGCCGTCGTCAACAATGCTCAATCTGATAATAGGTTATCGGACAAGGCGGTCCAAGCAACAAAGTCTTCGCTGAGCTCTGGTCAAACATTGCCTCGTACTGGAAAAACGAGACGAAAGTCATCTTTGGGGTGTATGTGATGGCCATTGCAAGTAGGGACTACTGACTTATTGACAATCAGTATGAACGAACCTCATGATATCCCGGTGAGTCGCTCGAAAAAATCTTCGAGGGACCATGCTGAGATTGCTGAAACCTAGAATATCAGCGCTTGGGCAGAGTCCGGTATGATATCTCTTGTTTTCTTTTTTTTTGATTTCTCACATCTGACGACATGCTTTTACAATTACAGTTCAGGTATGTGCTCCTTGTTCGCAGGTTTAAGATGATACTGAGATTTCTTGGGAACTAGAGTGCGGTTACAGCCATTCGGTCAGCATGTTCGACCATCTCTGCGAAGTATCTTAATTAATATTTTGCGTTCAGGGAAGCTGGCGCTAGCACTCAGATGATTCTCCTCCCTGGGACAGACTATGCTTCTGCAAAGACTTTCGTATCCAGTGGTTCTGCTGATGCCCTTGGCGAGGTGAAGAACCCTGACGGCACATTCACCAACCTCATTATGGACGTCCACAAGTACCTTGACTATGATGGCTCGTCAGTAAAGTAACTCCCTCGTCTATGCCTCTGCTAATATCCCTCAGTGGCACCAATGCTGAGTGCGTGACCAACGGCATTGATGACACATGGACCCCTCTGGCCACCTGGCTCCGTGCAAACGGTCGGCAGGCCCTCAATTCGGAGACTGGCGGTGGGAACGTAGAATCTTGCATTAACTATCTGTCGCAGGCAATCAGCTACCAGGCATCTCAATCTGATGGTACGTGTTTCACACTTTACTGTGCCCTGACACAAATCGACATGTCTTATCTGTAGTCATCCTCGGCTACATTGGGTGGGCGGCTGGTTCCTTCGCCACAAACTATGTGCTTTCTCAGGTGCCTTCCTACAGCGGTACCAGCTGGAATGACACGCTCTTGGTCTCGATGACCATGTCGCCCAAAACCAATAAGTTCGTTGTAACCGTAGCATGAGGGCGTAGAGTATTTTACCTAGACACTATCTGTCGTAATGACCGGGTTTGAGGAACGTCTGGAACGTCACCCCCTTTACTATCCCCATGCCAGTGTGAAGTGATTGATTGATGATTTGTCGATAGTTCTGCATTCTCATTGGTCAGCTACCAGTATTCTTTTCACTACATCCTGCGTCTGTGATACGCATCGGCTATCAACCAACACTGTGGATAGTAAATCCAATGAAATTCATTAGGTAAAATCAGGTGATAATGTAATGAAATTCATAGTACAAGGTGCTGAAATCGAGGTGCTGAAAGTTCCGATTTTTACTCTGAAATTTCAGTGACATTTGCGCTGAATTTTTACTCTGAAATAATGTGCTCGAAAATGACAAAAATAAATGTTACTAATTAGTGTGACACATCACACTAATCACACAACATATTGTGTCATGATATAAGCCATTTATAATTTGCCAGTGGCCAGAATGGAACGGCTGACTTTGTACATTTAGGCCCAACATACATAGCATCACTACCACTAAGCCATGGCATCCTTGATAGGTCTAGCTACAATTTCTAATATATACCACCCTTCTCCTACCAGTGACAAGGCATCCTTCAAACTCTCGTTCATTATTTCCTATTCCTTGCCCCCACCTGCCACTCCCTCTTATTTAGCTCTGTACCATTACTGTAGCCTGAGCATATTTCGGTGTTAAATATTGTAATTATTTGAATTTATAAAGATGCTTATCTTGATTCATGCCGCACAAGAGTCAGCGCACGACCGAATTCATAAGCAGGTTTCCTGCCCTCCCAGCAGCTCCGCCTGCTTGCGTCTCTCCCCGCACTAATGATCAGATCTCAGACCAGCCCAACACAATCAGGTTGTGCCTCCGACTCTTCGTAAGCCAGACAAAGCTGGAGAATTGGATTCATTGGAAAATAGTGCTGAAAGCAGTGCTGAATTGGATTCATTGGAAAACGGTGCTGAAATTTGGTGCTGAATTGGATTCAGCACTCCAATGAAATTAACTACCTGCCATTTCAGTAGAAGTTCCAATGAAAATTTCAGCATCAGTACTTTTTCCAATGATTTTCATTGGAATCACTATCCACAGTGCCAAGCCATACTACATTCTCAATCTGATCAAGGTAATACATCAACTGCAGGCATTGAACACCCAAACGATTGGATGTTGGACACAAAACGTCGAGGGCCAGATGCCTACTTCTCCCCACAAACTGGGGAGAACTATGGCTGACTTCCTTCCGCTCGTCGCATCTTGGTCCATTATCCGACACATGCGTTATGCCAGTTCAATGTCAGATCGTATTGACCCTTAGGTTAATTCCATTTGTAACTGCAACACCTCCATTTGTCCTGATCTTGCGCTCCAGCTGCTTCAAGTCATGATCTGTATTGACGGGCATCGTTATTTATCCGCTATCCAGTTACTCGATTGGTTCTGTATATTTGTGCTAAGATATGCCCTATGAGATATGCTGCGAGAAATTTGGGTTGTTTGATTCATAAGAATCAATGTCTGCAAACCTAGGCTCCCGTAAGGAGTCCATTAGTATTATGATGTGGCGACATTGTAGCACCGCGGCCACCAAGAGATGTTTGCATCTTTGCAAGCTGAGCATTCTCACTTTAATTTTTCTCCTATTTATATTTTGGAGATTACAGTACGTTACTAAGTTCAGCACCTAACATCTCGGAAATGTAGTAAGACTGGTTACGAGTTTAAAGTTCGGACCGTCTAATTCACGCTAAATAGCCCGTGAGGCCTAGGTACCGGCCTCGTATCCATGAATGTGCCATGGCAGAACTGCTCCGCTAACAAACATATTCCGACTCCCACGATAAGCGGGGGAGGGTTCTGTCCACAGTAAACATGCTGATGATTTGTGAGCCGGTTGACTGCAGAAACAAAAGGGGTTACCGAATGTGAAACACCAATCCATTACCGGTCTCGGTACTAGGACGGGACGACCTTTGTGCTGGTCAACGTTTGATAGCCTCAGATGACAAGTCATAGAAAGGCCACACAGGCAGCGGACTAAGGTACCAAGACTAAGAGTGGACCAACGAATCTTGTTATCCATACATGGAAGAGAAACATAGGGCGGCCGAGCGGGCAGACGGAGCGCAACTTCAGCACCATACAATGGGATGCGCACACAACATCGACAACAGGCTGCGCGCGGTCTGGGGACACAGGAACGTCAATCAATTGTTTTAAAATAGCATCAACCGACAAAGCGCCAAATCGCTCACGAAAGTCGATAAAATGCTGCAAGATCGCCAACATTAGCGTCTTTCGTGCGGCGAATGCTACTACCGGAGAGAGGAAACGCAGAGAACCAGAATTGAAGGGGGTGCAACAAACCACTCAAGTGTTCTGCAATTACTGCAGGGCTGTGCTGGAAACTAGCAGGGAAATGATCCATGAATGCAATAACAGATGTCACCACATCAGAACATCGGTCAGAAACCAACCGATGCAGCACAGCAGTGTGTATAATTGGATGCTTGAAAGACAAGAGACGATGACACAGACACCTCGTTGTGAGTTACCACAATCGACTCTCCGTCAACCTGTAAACGGTTCGGTGTACGAACAACAACGGCCAAGGTGCTCAACCAAAGATCACGAAAGCCAAGAATGAGTTTCTAGGGGGTTCGAAGCACAACAGATAATATCCAGGGTAATAAAGTCAACCACAATAAGCCGGGTAATTTGAGGTAGAATGTGCAACCTCATGCGGTAGACAACAATACTTGTCCGATATGCTTACGATGGGCACGGGACTTTGCAGACGAATCGCACACTGCGGGAAAGGATAAGCCAATGCACACAGAAAAACAGAACAAAGGGCCTACGAGTAAGCAGTGTAGAATACAATAGCGACAATACACAACGGCGTGTAGTGATCATTGGAAACATCAAGGATTGAATATTAAGGAACGAACAACAATGGGAGGTTCAAAAGCGAATCGTACATAGTTGAGGAGAATTGGCGTCACGTACGGTCAGAGAGAAGTGCACGAGTGAGACCTTTTTTTTACAGAGTAGGACATCTCAGGGCAATGGGTCGGTCCCTAGTAGGATAATGTCGCAGGTCTTGAAGCTTGACATTTTGCAAATGAATATGGAGTGCTAACGAGTACTTTTGAAAAATGACATTAACCGGAAACGCAAAGAGGAAGTTTAGGCGGAGTCGGGAACCGGCGCGATCTGTACCCGTGAATCAATCGATCACTTGGTAACTCTGAGATATCTCATAGTAGCGTCCAGCGAATCCAGCACTGTTGGCTGTCACCGTTCTGACACCGACGTCGTGTTGATCAGGCTATGTAAATGCACAAAGTTTGCTCAGTGACTGCACTAGTATCCGTTTTCACTCTACCAGACGTCGTTAATTTACATCCCGAAGGTGGACCAGTGACCACACCTGCCATGCAACCTCAAGCGCTAAGACACCTACCATGCCTGTCAACATATTAAAAATGGAAAATCCATCCGTATGGCCTTCAGCAACACCACCATCTGTCCTGATCCAACGGCTGAATACGTCTTTTTGGAGTCACAAACAAAGATGTCGGAACACCTTCACCCTTGATGACGTATGGAAGGATGGACTTGGTAGGAACCGCGCAGAGCAGACGTAGTACACTTGATGGTGCGTCCCTTGTCATGAGAATGTTTCTCATCCTCACAATTACTCGTATCTAGCCTCTATTGCCTAGTACCTTTCCCGTCTGACTTCAACTTATTCAAGCGTCACCTTGTTGTGTTCACAGCATATCTACGCTTCACGACCCTGTCAATGACTCGATAGGTCTGCGTCATTTCCTATCATCTTGGTTCTCTATCCGATATCTTCCCCTTCATCGAGAAACTACGAGACAATAATACAGTGTTGTAATTCCCTCCTGGATGATTTTTCTGTTCTCAATCTACTGCGGTCTGCCAGGCGTTGATGTACAAGGTTGTGTGCTGTGCCGACGAACACTGACAATGTCGTCAGTCGGCATGCCCGTCCGCTTCAGCATTAAAGCATACCGAGCCAGTTCTCGAAGTTGAAAATAAGAGTGAGCAACAATTATTTGACGAGCGCAAGCCTAAATCTACATAGCACAAAACAGAACGCGATATATATAATGAAAAACGAAAAACGGGTGTTGAACGTTGAAACGCAATACGATCTGCAGCGTGAAACTGAAGTGCCAAGTAAAGTACATCATGATAGCATGAGGAAGAGCATTAGAAACAAGGAAACATCACAGTATGCACCGCTAAGGAGTTGAAACTGGCGTGCTTGGTATCGTACAAAATACGAGCGTATAGTATGCATCGAAAAACAGAAAACGCTCGAGCATCATCTACTTCTTTTCGGTCAAGTCCTTTGCTGCAGGCTGTCAGTAAGCTTCGACTTCTAGGTTCACAACCAAGCGAGGGACGTACACAAGCGATTTTCGAGAATGATCTCAAGAATCTTCTTCCCCATTTCCTCCCTGTCGTAGCCTTGACGACAAATCTCTTTCGCTCCTTCCTCCACTGCGACAGCCGTCGGAGATTTCAGGTAGTAGTCCACAGCAGACTCAACGCGCTTCCATGGCTGTATGTCGTTCTGGAGAAAGGCGCAGTACTCGAGGACGATAATAGTAGCTGCTTCCTGTCATCAAGACTATTACTTGGCATGCGGTGGGGAACTAACCAATGCCAGTCTGGATTATTTGATTCACGAACATTAAAGCTTTCGGAGCCTGTTGCACTCTTACAGTGCTGAGAATCAATATGGAGAAAAACGACTGACCAAAGGTTGAAGGATGCTGATGATGCCATCGCGCCCTAAGTGGGCCTAGCCAAAGGTTGAAAGTGTGGGTATCAGAATCAACTCCGCATAGTAAAAGTACTTGCTCCCTGCGGCAAAGGAATGTCAGAATCATGAGGTAGTAAATTGATATTTGATTAATAACAGAGACGCACGTTCTATTTGGTTGACGAGACATTTGTGAATAATTAACCACTAGATTGTAGACCATGACCGCTGTGCTCAGGTAACTTACAAACTATCAGGGGTTGGAACCAGATGAGCCACACTATGTAATGGTGAATACCATCCATGGACGTACGAGCTACATAAGATTGTTTGTCAGTAGAGTACTATCATTTCAAACGGGACATGATTAACACACATTCTGCGAACACATGATGAACACAAGGTATTATATGGCTGGAAGAACCCTTGGCGATTGAAAAATGCTCACATCCTATGATGAAAGAATCAAAACAATCGATACATTTGATGCTTCGCGTTATAAGGATCAAATGACTCACATTCTGCACAGGGCAAGAAATATGCAAGATGAATGAACATGGAAAATAAGTCATCAGGGATGGACACTCAACGAACTATACATCATATGAGTAACGATGATTCGACTCATCTGATAGAATAGAAAATGCTTACATTAGGCTATGAAAATGAGTGAACATTATTATACTGTTCAGTATCATTTCAATTGAAGATATTATCGAGACACATACCACCTGTCAACAGAGTAGCAGTGAGGGATGGGGATCATGAGCATGGGTTAAGGATGTGAAACCATTGAGGCACTTACGTCCTGTCAATAGGCAAGCAGCAGCGAGGGATGGGGATCATGAGCATGGGTCGAGGACTAGAAACCATCAAGGCACTTACATACTGTCAACAGGCCAGCAGCAGCAAGGGATGGGGATCGTGAGCATGGGTCGAGGACTAGAAACCATCAAGGCACTTACATACTGTCAACAGACGAGCAGCAGCGAGGGACGGGGATCATGAGCATGGGTCGAGGACTAGAAACCATCAAGGGCACTTACGCGCTGTCAACAGGCAACCAGTAGCGAGGGATGGGGATCATGAGCATGGGTCGAGGATCAGAAACCATCAAGGCACTTACACCCTGTCAATAGGCGAGCAGCAGCGAGGGATGGGGATCATGAGAATGGGTCGAGGACTATAAACCATCAAGGCACTTACTTCCTGTCAACAGGCGAGCAGCAGCAAGGGATGGGGATCATGAAGATGGGTCGAGGACTA
>MU172313.1:250237-330023 GCA_016695485.1 Suillus hirtellus | reverse complement strand
ATGGGTCGAGGACTATAAACCATCAAGGCACTTACTTCCTGTCAACAGGCGAGCAGCAGCAAGGGATGGGGATCATGAAGATGGGTCGAGGACTATAAACCATCAAGGCACTTACTTCCTGTCAACAGGCGAGCAGCAGCAAGGGATGGGGATCATGAGCATGGGTCGAGGACTAGAAACCATCAAAACACTTACCCACTGTCAACAGGCGACCAGCAGCGAGGGATGGGGATCATGAGCATGGGTGGAGGACTAGAAACCATCAAGGCACTTACTTCCTGTCAACAGGCGACCAGCAGCGAGGGATGGGGATCATGAGGATGGGTCGAGGACTAGAAACCATCAAGGGCACTTACACGCTGTCAACAGGCAAACAGCAGCGAGGGATGGGGATCATGAGCATGAGTCGAGGACCAGAAACCATCAAGGCACTTACATACTGTCAACAGGAGAGTAGCAGCGAGGGATAGGGATCATAAGCATGGGTCGAGGACTATAGACTATCAAGGCACTTACCCACTGTCAACAGGCGAGCAGCAGCAAGGGATGGGGATCATGAGCATGGGTCAAGGACTAGAAACCATCAAGGCACTTACCCACTGTCAACAGGCGAGTAGCAACAAGGAATTAGCGCTGTCCATCCTGTTCGAGCTTCGTGAACCGCAATCTTACCAGCTGTTATCAATGGACGTCTACAAAGGAAAATATATCAGAATGTGTATAGTTCCAGCACTTCAATATTTACCATCCATGAGCATCATCACCAGCGAATTGTCAGATTGAATCAATTTTTTCTTACTTTGAGATATGGAAACCACCTAGCAATTTCATATTGATAGGCTCCATAATCGAATCGAAGCCCGAATAGCTGATGCGCACGATCCACGAGTATTCTAGATGCCGTTGGAACAAAATATGTGACTTGCAAATCTGCGACTCACGTGATAGCACACTTGATACAAAGCTCCATGTTCGATTCTTGCGTTGATACCAAGCACAACCGCAGTTCTTCATCATCCAATGCAAGAGCAGTGCTTTCCAGTAGAGCGTCGCAATTTGTATCTTGTTTGTTCATATCTAGGATGGTTGCTAATGTTATCTTTGACATGGGAGAAGTTGATCTGAAACACTTACTCTGCAAGCGTACATAGGACTTGGGGCGGGCACGGTTCTCAGGGTTACACAACCGATCGCAGGCACCTGTCTTAGTGAAAAGTTCCTCGACGCGTTCGGCGATCCTCTTTGAGCGTTCTTCACTCGATACCCCTTTTAATTCGTTCTTGATTTCTCCATAAGCGAATGGACGCAGAGCTTCGAACTTTGTGAATATCGTTACCACGGGAACTGGAGATTAATCATTTAGTCCAAGCGCGACAAGTGACAATGAAGATGCAAGCTCACCGCGCCCGGTATCGCACTCCAAGAAGAACTTCTCTTCTGACCGCTGGAAGGTTCGACACGGTTCGTCCATTGGAATACAATACCTGATGGCAATCAACAAGCGCAGAACGTCAGAAGGGTGTTACTCACCATATGGCATGGATTCGTTCCTGCAATTTTGTCGCATGTGCGCGTTCTGAGATGAATTTCTTCATGTTCTCAAATTCGTCTTCGGAGCCTGCTTCGAAACCGCAGGAGTCGTGAAATACAAAATTGGGATTGCTCTTGAATATCATCTCGTTCGTGATGTTGTGGTTTCCGCGCTGAGCATCCGTCAGTGCATGTATGTGCCCATAGGGCAAATGATGCACCCACCTTGATAGATGACTTGACGATGTCAGCATCGATCTACCCGCAATTGATCAGCGATGGCTGCGTGTATGGCATATATCATCACCCGCACCTTGTTTCCTTTGGCATCGTAAATTTCTGGTTGATCGGTGGTGTTGCAGACCTTCTGAAGGATGGTCGTTTTGCCTGCGTTCGCTCTCCCCATGATCAGAACTCGAAAGCGCCCAATTCTTTGTCTGAGGTCCTGGGCGTCGATAGTTGCCATTGAAAGATCTTGATGTGTCCTGAAGTGGAGGTGGTTTGGTTTGTCGTGAAAGCTGTACTGTGGTACAGAACGAGGTCGTGGCAAGATACGACAGCGAACGAACACGAAGCAAGAGCTGCTGGGGCTTATCACACAACAGCTACACACGGCGTCTATCTCTTATCTATCTTCCTGCATCGGACCACTGATTATACTCTCGCATAGGCACGAAGTTGCAAATGTTCAATCGTTCGTACGACTAAGCACAAGGATTACACAATAAACGATGTCGAACAACGAAAACCTTGATAGAAATATGAACTGTATTGAATAATCAGAACACGATGGAAATGACGCAATTTTTCTCTTCCCTACCTGTCTAGCTGAAAAGCAGCGATACCGGATATCTCTGTAGATGGTGGTGAAATCGATATTATCTTCTGAATGATTGATACTTGAAACGTCTGAGAGCAAACAAGAGCATGTCGGGATGTAAGACACCCTCTGGAATGAGTGATTTCCCGTGACGATCGACAGGATCTGTACGTCTGGAGTTCCCCCCACGGAAGATGGTGGTCCTGTGTATGGAGTAATGAGTAACGGACCAATAGGTACTGCGTGTTGGCTGAACTGGAACGTTGACCACGCTCGTTGGTACTGAGGTAGATGACGATGTAGCGGGCTGCCGGAGCTTGTTTATTCATAGATAGCTCGGGGCAGGTTTGGTACATGTCCGCGGAAGAGTCCGACTGTCCATCATACTTTATGAATTGGCGCATATACTATCAAGTATCAAAGACGTACCAGCCAACATACACGTAGATTTGGAGGGCTGACGTACATCTTACTGAATTACGACAATATCCGCCTGAAGAATCCTTGAATACTCACGCATGAGCACGATGGATGTAAGTGATAAAGTACATGACCTTTCCTCTGGAATGTACAGATTAGCATGCTTTGGCAATGAGTATGAAGACTCGCGATGCAAGTCCAGACTCACTAGCTTGAGAGATATACGTGACTGTATGCCTTGGATCCAGCTATTTCGGATAATGTCGACAAATTTGTGGGACATGGCGTTAAATATTGGGTGATCATCTCTGCTGCTCCCTGCCGGTGTCGATATTTAAGTGGTAGCCATCCAAGGACATGGTCAATAAACCGGGTGAGGCGACTGTTGTATCCATAGCCTTCTGCGAGCAGTAGACAGTGACTTCCGACTGTAGGCCATCTGAAAAGGAAAAAACTGTAGGTGCTAAGTTGAAATAGAAAGAAGCCCCGCACTTTCAAGTTAACTAGTGTGCCTGTAAGCTCATTCAGATGGTCATTTGCTAGATATCGATGAGTTAGACACCTGCTGCTGAGTCACCTCGCATTCACCATCCAAGACGTGGTGTTTGCGCTTCGAAGTCGAGACTTTTGACAAAATCATCGCCCGCATGATATTCAATAGTACAACTCGGGGGGGCCCTTGTTTTCGTACCACTACCATGGACGAATTTTCCCACGCTTAAAAAACGCGGGCAAGGTAGAGCAGTCATAGCTCACAGAACCAACTGGCCATATACTAAAACAATCTATAACCTGTACGAACGCAGGAACAATGATACAACCCTGAACTCCAAGAACCACGACACCAATCGACCCCCAACCAATGAAAATATCGGCACGAAGAAAACACGAAGGAAACACGATGAAATCACTCACAGATCTAAGGTAACCGAAAACTAATCATACTCAATCAAGAAACGTCTAAGAACGCGACTGACGTCAAAACGACACCAGGAAAGAACACAGCATGTGATGCACGTAAAATGAACACAAACCATCCTCTCACTAACTCATATCACCACTAACAACCCCCCATATGAAACTAACACTCACCAGCAACATTCAGATAGCACACAGCCAACACAAAAACCGAAATTACTTCGGCCATGATGCAAATACCGACCCACCCTGGAAAATAACGAACGAGGGCCACTGCGCCCCCAAAAAAGGTATAAAAACCCCACCCCCCCCAACCTATCTCCCTGTCCAACCTAAGATGAAAGAGAAAGAACCCACTTCCCTCAAGGCCATATCCCAGGCCACCTGCCCTTACCCTTCCACCCCCCGCACATCATCTCAACCATCCAGGTCCGGGCCAAAATTCTTTCCCCCTGACGTCCTGCCGGAAGACGAGCTAGAACGCGCTATGGACTCAATCCCATACATACCTGACCCCCTCTCCCCACCATCTCCCCTGAGCCCATGCTCCCCTCCTGATACACCGACCCCCTCAGGTACTACAGACTGTATCCACCCACTCAACCCCGAGCTCCTGGTATTCCGGGAATTCAGCGTTAAGACATCCAACCTGTGCAACAATGAGCCAATGTCTAATGGTCTTGCAAACTCCATACACACCCCCAATAACCCTGTAATAGACCACACTATGTATGATCATACCAGCCCAGCCAATGACCACATCCCAACCCCTGAGGAGCAGTCTATCTTGGTGCACCTAGTGTTAGTGGACATGAACAGGTCCGTGCTCAGCCAAAACAGCACAAACCATGCTGTCTCCCTTCCCCAGTTCACCCAAGCCCCAACTGGAGGTTTTCTGAAGGTGTATATGTCACACTCCATGTAAGTATTCAATCATCTAGAGACTAAGGTCCTGCTCGCCTGGTTTCAGGTTGAGCATCTGAAATTTATGGTCAGGGTTTTCAATCACTCGGGGAAAGATGTAGTTGAGAGGGCAGCCATAATTGTGGAGCGCATTCGCGCCAATGTCACCACCATTGCAGAATCCCTCAGCAAAGACACCCCTTCCATATGCGTCTCCCCCCCGCAACCCCAGGGTGGGAAAGGAGCCAAGAATCTCCCAAATGGATTCCTAGTCCACAGTGTCTCCAACGAGGCCAAAGACTTTATCCTGAAGCAATGTATTTGGTCTACAATGGACATCACATTCGAAGCTCTACCCTTCAACTGCATGAACCCCCCAGATCTCCTCTTTGGATTATCCGGCTTCACAATGCTGGATGCAGCCATCATCCTCCAAGCCACCCAAGAGACCTGGTCACAGGACGGGACATACAGCCACATTGAAAGTCTCTTCTCCAAATGCGGGTTACCTGATGATGAGATGATCTACAAAGCCACCAGAGACTTCATTGCATCCTGCCAAGCCAAGACCCTCGACTTCAGACTACCTGGAGGACTCTCAGTCCCACGCTTCAACATTTTTGCAATGAGTCCCACCAACGACGTGAAAACATGGACAGAACTCAGACTATACCTCAGCTCCCTCACTTATCCCACCAACCTGGACGGCTGCGGAGTTGCTACAGTGCTCTTTGCATGCCAAATATGCCATTCACTCATGCATCCTTGTGGCTTATGCCCTTTCCCCCTCACCCCAAATTGGAACGGCCCAAAGGTGGGAAACAGGAACTCCACAAGTGGATCTCGCCAACCAGGAAGAGGTAGAGGTGGTAGACAGGGACGAAGCACTTAACTCGACCTACCCAAGCACCCAAGTACATAGCCTGACAAACGCATTACATATGCAGCCAAGAACCACCACCACCGTTACATACACCCTCCCCCCCCAGTCTCTGACTTAGACACATCACATACATCCTATAACCTACCTACCTAGCCCTCCCTCGTCAACATGCAATGATAGATATCCTTTGTTCCATGCAGAATGTCTCACTCAGACCGACAACAAAATATCAGCACATTCACAAGCCCTGAAAATGGGTCACACCCCAAAGCCAATAAGTGCTCCCCAAAAAAACTCTTAAAATTGAAAACCTAATCTACGATAATCTAAATCCTGACCGATAGATTGTCAACTCAATTCATACAGTTTGCCAAGGCGCACTCTGGACCCACTAACCCAAAGCCCAAATATACTGACTGCCCAGCAGGACAGGAAAGCTTTGGTAGCCTTGATGGCAATTGCCAACAGCAGAGACCTATTTAGGTCAAGGACCCGCCATGCTGAGAAGCTTAAGCCACAGCTGGATGAGTAAGATGACAGGATGCCTACCTCTGAAAGCACAAGCATACATCCACCGTGGTTGCCTGGGATATGACAACCCCCTCTTCCTAATGGTCGTTTCGGAAGCTGCTGGTAACACGACCACCCCCCCACAAATTAACACAACCCCCCCTCATGGTAGCTTTCCCGGTCCTAGTTTTCTCCTCTCGAGAAGCAGAGAGGTTGGGCTTCAAGCCACTGGGCCCATCCTCAAAGACGCTACACAAGAGTTTGGAGGTGGAATCACTCATACAGCACCCAACCTGGTGCCACAAAACTTAATGCAACAGAACATTACCAATGAGAGAGACGCACCTCGCAACCACTATCGCAAACATGTCTACTCCCAATCACAAACATCGAGACCTACCCTGCCAAATGGACCCCCCTCGAACACCACAAACCATCCCAACACCTCACACTACTGAAGACCAGCAACACAGCCCCCCTGGAACATCAACAACCCTAGAAACCAAATGCCCAATCAGCCCCAAAACATAAATGAAGAAGCAAACTCACCTCCCCACCGAGTCCCAAATACTCCACACACGCCCGCCATCCTCCATCCTGCCGAACCAACAACAACAAACGACCAAGAAGCTGAAAGAACCTACAATGACAAGAAAACGAGAGCGAACGTGAAGTTAGCCTCTCTAAACATCAGAGGATGAGCATCACCTAATCTCGGCCCAAGCCCCATCTCTAAATGGACAGCTATAAACAGAATGATGAGAGATATGAAAGTAGGAATTTTATGCCTACAAGAGACCCACCTATGTCCCAATCACTTATTACAAATCGAAAACCTTTACTCATGTAGACTGACGGTACTTAACTCATATGACCCTACCCATCCAGGAAGCTTGGCAGGGATTGCCTTCGTACTAAATAAAGAAATCATTAACACTTCTAATGCTCAGATGCAAGAAATCATACCAGGATGAGCAGCGATACTCTCAATCAAATGGCACAACGAAATAAAAATAAACATACTAAACATATATGCACCAAATAACATAAATGAACACAAAACCTTCTGGAAAAAAATAAAAGATGACTGGATAACCATGAACACAGGTAAGATAGACTTCATGATGGGAGATTTTAACCTCACCAAAGATCCAATCGACCATGCTCCAATGAAACGAGACAATGAAGATGCAATCGATGCCCTAAGAGACCTAAGGAGCACTATAAAAACACAAGACCTCTGGAGAATCACGCACCCTAATAGATGACTCTTCACATTTAGTAGCAACCACCTAACCCTCTCCAGATTGGACAGAATATACTCGTCTGAAGACCACACTGAGAGTCTACTAGAGTGGGACTCAGCTATAAGCCAAGTCCCAACCGACCACCAAATGGTCTCGGTTCAATTTGCCCCGCCAAACGTACCACACGTCGGTAAAGGACACTGGACGTGGCCAGCAGGATTAATCTCTGACACAGACCTTGTCAAAAGAATCATCGACCTAGGAATTAAAACACAACATACCTTAGAAACCACAATACAACGAACCGTAGAGGCAAACCCACAGAAAATCTGGTGCTCCTTCAAAACAGACATGAACAAAATAGCAAAGGATGTAGCCAAGACCCACCTATTCAAAATTAACCAAAGAATCCACTCCCTCACTAAAGATCTAAGAAAACTGGCAAACACGCCTGAAATTGACGTATCTGAAAATATGAGACTAAACGAAATTCTGATAGAAAAAGAAATAAGTCACCTACAGAAAAAGAACCTAAAGAAATCCTCCCTCAGAGCACAGGCGAAATGGGCTACACATGGAGAAACAATAAGTAAATATTGGTCAAGAATGAATAACCAAAAATCACCAAGAGACATAATTCACTGCCTCAACATCCCCGGCACTGAAAGATACACAACAAAATCAGAGGAAATTGTGGAAATCGCGAAAGCGTACCACGAAAGAATCCAAGCAGTGGACAATGAATCTCAAACAGAATCAAACAGAGAAGCAGCAAGAAGAAGAGCCCTAATGGAAATCCCCGAAGAACAAAAACTCGGAACACTGCATGAGCACATGGAAGGAATGCTACGCAAGGAGCACATTCTAGAAGCCCTCATATCTTCAAAATCTGGTAGCGCAGCTGGACTGGACAGGATACCATATGACATATGGAAAATACTACACCAAAAACATGTCAAAGCAACAAAAAAATGAGAAACCAAGCTTCAATATCATAAAAGTACTAACTCATGTAATGAATGACATTCAGACAAATGGAACAACAGATGACTCAACCTTTGCAAAGGGATGGATGTGCCCTATATACAAAAAAAGAGCGATCTAAAATAGAAAATTATCGCCCAATCACCCTCCTAAACACAGACTACAAACTACTCACCAAAGCACTAGCCATTCAAATGGCACAAATTATACACAAACTAATCCACCCAAATCAAAGCGGCTTCATACCTAAATGCTCAATCTTCGACCCAATATGCCTAGCCCAAACAATGACCGCTTATGCGGACCTAATGGAGGAAGACAGCGCAATAATAGCATTAGACCAAGAAAAAGCTTATGATAGAACACAACATACTTACTTATTTGAAACACTTGAAGCCTTCAAAATACCTAGAATGTACATAAACACAATCAAAAGCCTTTACAAATCAGCCTACACACAAGTAGCAATCAACGGTTTCTTGAGCTCACCATTCAAAGTCACGAGGGGGGTGCGCCAAGGTGACCCACTATCTTGCCTGCTCTTCGACCTGGCAATAGAACCATTAGCGTGTAAACTATGGAACTCAACAAAAATAAGAGGATACCTGATTCCAGGAATAACAGACCAAGTGAAAGTCAATCTATACGCAGATGACACGACCATATACCTCTCAAAAGAAGACAAATACGCCAACTTAGAAGAAATCCTTGACGACTGGTGCATAGCGTCAGGCACTAAATTCAACATGGAAAAAACAGAAATACTACCCATTGGCACAAAAACCCACAGAGAACAAGTGATCCTACAATGAAGAATAAATGAGCTAGATGAACCATGGCAAGAATCAGTAAGAGTAGCAAAAGACGGAAACCCAATACACACGTTAGGTGCCTGGGTCAGCAACAAAGTTGAACAAGTGGCCTCATGGGAGCCGGTACTACAAAAAATCAAAAAAAACTTAACAAGATGGGGCCTGTGCCACCCATCTCTAGATGGAAAACGTCTTATAATACAAATGATAGTCGGAGGAATGACTCAATTCCTAACTAAAGCACAGGGCATGCCAAAATCAATAGAAAAGGCAATAACAAAGAAAATCCGAACCTTTGTATGGGATGACAAAAAACATCACCCATAAGCATGTCCCACCTAGAACAACCAATCGAAAAAGGTGGCCTGGACCTACTGAACATCAACACAAGAAGTAAAGCGATAGAGATTACCTGGGTCAAAGTGTTCATGGACATGTCCTCTTCACGCCCGACATGGGTGTTCGTAACAGACGCAATAATAAACACCCTAAAACTGAAAGGAATCAGAAACCAAGATGACATAAAAGCCTTCCTAACCTCATGGGACCCCCCAATGCAAGGCAAACATGCCAATAAACTACTGCAACTAATAATGAACATGCTGAAATCAATACAAAAGAACAATGTAAGTTTTGCACCTATAAAACTATCTGCAAACCTTAAAGACCAAATGCTGGCCTGGTATCATCTCGGTGCTCCCCCAAAAACATACAACAAGATCAGAGATGAATGCCTACAATCCAAACACCACGTTGAATCAATAAAAAACCTTAAGAACATGACCGCTAGACTTACCAACCATAATACCCACAAAGCCAAAGCGACATGCAAATGTGACGCATGCATCGAAAACCATCTAGCAGGGTGTAAAAACCCAGATAAATGCGCTAGAACTGCTAAGAGAATATTAGACAACCTGCACCTGCTATTCAACCCAAATACTTCCCCAAAAAAGGACAATCTGACCCTGACCCACCAAAGAATGGAAAAGAACAAGAGAATGAGACTTCAACAAAATGGTGAAATTCTCTTCGACCCAACCATAACAGCAAAGGACCACATATCCGAGTGCTTTCATATCATCGTCAACCCAGAGTGCCTAGTCCAAATTCCAGCATACAGACTATGGGCACCAGGAGCCAGCAGAGGCGCTGAGACTGAACCGATTACCATCTATACTGATGGTTCCTGTAAGAACAATGGCAAACTAAATGCTGCATGCGGAAGCGGGATCTGGATAAACGAAGGGAACCCTATGAACAAAGCAATTAGAGTACTGGGAAACAAACAATCGAACCAGATAGGAGAACTAGCAGCTGTGCTAGTAGCCCTACAGTCAACCAACCCCCTAACACCAATAAGAATCATAACAGACTCGAAGTATGTAATAAATGGTATAACCAACCACCTAAAAGAATGGGAAGACACCAGATGGATAGATGTCGACAATGCCGACACGTTCAAAGCGATCACATACCAACTGTGATGTCGCCCAACACCAACCACCTTTAAATGGATAAAAGGACATCAGGGACACCAAGGAAACGAAAAAGCCGACCAACTTGCACTCACTGGTGCTCTCCATACAGAACCAGACAATCTGGACATGTATGTCCCCAGAAATTTCGACATACAAGGAGCAAAACTGTCAAAGATAACACAAAAGTTAGCGTATAAAGCAATAGCAAACCAAAATCACCTAGAGTACAAAAGAACCACCCTAAGTCTACTAGACCTAACCAGATACGCCGTAGAGTCGGTGACATCCTCCCTAGAAACCGACGGAGCGATATGAAAAGGCTGCAGACATAAGGACATATCAAAGAAAATACAAATGTTCCTATATAAAACGTTAAATAATGCCTACTGCATTGGTGAATTCTGGTCAAAAATACCCACATATGAACATAGGGCTATATGCCAATTATGCCAAAATGAAACGGACTCTATGGAACACATTCTGATAAATTGTAGAGACCCGACAAAAAAAACGATATGGGAACTCACCAAAAGACTATGGCTGGAAAAGTATGGCCCTTGGCCAGTACCCCACATAGGACTAATCCTAGGTTGTGGAGTCATCACCCTTCCGAAATGACCAAATAATGAAGACATAAACAATAACAAACCGACAACAGGAGCATCGCACCTCCTGAAAATATTAATTTCAGAATCAGCACATCTTATATGGACGATGAGACATGACAGAATAATAAACAGCAACACGCACACAGAAACAACAACTAAAAGCCGCTGGTACAACACAATAAACAAAAGATTACAACTTGATAGAGTGATCACCAGCAAAACAAAAAGAAATACCAAGTCAGCAAACTCCGTAAAGACCACATGGTCTGACGTCATTGATGTTGACCCACAACACCCCCAGCATAACTGGATGACTAACCTAGAGGTTTTAGTGGGTATCGGTCTACCTAGGCCCTTGCAGACCATGGGAACCAGGTAGAAATAGAGTCCCACACTACTCCAGTAAAATGGAGTGTGCTTAAGTCGCATTTTTCCTCGGACGACAACTAGTAGTAGTAGTCGCTATAAGTGTTTATGTAAGGGCTAGACAGTGTCAGTTGCTGCGTAATATTATCACTTTTCCAAAAAAAAAAAATAGTACAACTCGAACTGTAGATGTTTGTTTGTTGTTGTGTAATTCTAAATTTAAAAGCCTTGCACAAACCTTCCTTGCAACTTGAAAGTTGAAACCCTCACAAGAAATGTTGGAGATCTTTTACCTACATCATAATGGTCACGTGTTACAATGTGCCTCAAAATAATTTTGACCTGATTACGAGCTCATTAAATTGCCTTAAGCAGAATTTCAACGTTGTCGTGATGCAGTTTGTGCATCAAAATCTTTTCGACTTGATTACAATGCCTAAGGCAGAGTTTAATGACATTCTGATGGCGATTCTGACGGATAAGCTTCGTATTACGATCAAAGGTATGTAATCAATCAGCTCGCTCATCGATCATCATTTGTCTGCTACTCCTTGTATCCCACTAACACATACCCATGCCTAAGTCGAAACAGTGGGCGTCTGACCTCATGACGTGCAATCTATGCAGAGCAAACATTCGTGCACGTGGTTTAGGATCCCATTCTAAGTCTTGTTCCAAGCAGGAACGGGAACGGCTCGAAGATGAGGAGTTTGCTGACATAGTTCAGAGAGCTGAAAAGAAAGGTGAGTGCTCAATCAGTTGTTCAACATGCTCGATAGATAGTCTAATTTTTCTTAAAAGAACTTCAAAAGCAGCGCCACAAGATTCGTGATAATTTACGACATTTTGAAGATGCACAGTTGTTTGCTGGAGGTGCCGGTGAGCGCTTATATTTATGATGGTACTATGCTTTTCTCTGATCGCAATATAGTGAGCGCTACTATGATCTGGGCAGTGTTACGACAGTACATCGTCGTGTGCAAACTCAGGTGGTTCAATCGACAGTAGTTGCAAACAAGCAATGTCTGGTATGCCAAAGTCAATGAGGTCGCCTCTACAGAAGAGCAGAGGTTGCTAAGTCGAGCAGTGGCTGACTATGATCGCGGGTTACAGGCAGAAGGGGTCTCAAGCCCTTACTGAAGGTACGGATCGTGAAGAGGTCTGGTAAACCAAGTAGGATTGGAATACTAGTTCTAGGGTCAGGTCCGAGTAAGACTAAAGTAAGGAACATCTACTTTAGTCTTCTGACTTATATAAGTCTACTCTATCGTATCTAGGCTCAGCTTGAAGCTGGGTTCGAATGCCTATCTATCGAGTCAGAGATAACCTACACAAGGTTGGACTTCTATTTGCTGCGGCCCTTCCACAGTTCCTTCTATTAGTACATGAGGCAACCATGAGGCTTGCCTTCTATCTTGATAACCATTAATAGACCGTCTAGGTCTATGTCGTCATATGGTATTGTGTCATTTGTCATTGGCTCTCCGAGGTTCGCCGATGTTCTAGTCGTTATCTTGTAAGCATTCCAGAACGCTTACCTAAGCCCAGCATCTTCCAGCTTATCTTCTATTCGTCATAAGGCCTAGATCAGCCTGTCTTCGTCATCATGGACCTATGGTCCAGTTCTTCATCGTCATGGGCCTTTTGGCCCGTCGTTCTGGTTCATCACTAGCTTTCCGGGCTAGGTGCATATCTTCTTCTACATCGAGCCTGCTGGGCTTGGTACGGTTCCCATGTTCTATCATTGCCATGTGGTTGGCAGAGGGCAGGCCGGTAGCTGGGGGCTCATGCCAGGTCATGTGACAGCTCACTGTAACAGGCAGCAGACATTGGTATGTCCCCTTTACTTGAATTTACAATACACTAACGATGTCAGATATGCAAGGGTCACCACCTCGACAACACCCCCCAGCAGACCATGACACAATTCCTGACTTCAACGATGCTGATGATTGTCGCAATGAGCCCGAACATATTCACAATGAGCCCCGTGAGCTCGATGATATTTGAGTCAAACACCATCCCCACAGCCAACTCCCATCTACTATACACCGCTTTGCTGAATTCTCCTGCAGCCGCCCAACAGAAGAGCACACACCTCATAACAACTCCCCATGGGAGCCTTTCCGCACGTGGCTCGATTTTGAAGTAGTGGAGATTGCACTTGAAGCCGCAATGACGAAGGATCAAACAAATTGCCTTCTCGATCTTTTTCATCAGTCTGCTACAGGCAATGATTCATTCACCCTGCACAATCATGACGAAGTTCGCTCTCTCTGGGACCTCACTTCGCAATGTTATACCAGAGTAAGTATTCCCTCATGCTACAACTAACATTATAATAAATTGATCATTAGTATCAAGTTCCAGCATGATACACTATCTGTTCCCTTCAAAAAGGAGGTGTACGAATTCGATATGCACTACCGCCCACTCTTCAACTGGGCGCTTGACTTATTGCGAGACGAGCGTCTCGCACCTCATTTTGTCTTCGATGCGCAACGTCTCTCAAAGTTCAACAGAGAACGGTTTGTACATTTCATTGACGAGCCATGGACTGCAGATGCATTTTGGAATGCACAAGTATGTTTCAATGTTTTTATTTGTTACCTGTCCTTGTAAATTAATACTACATAACCGAACTGTTGTATTGTAGTCACAGCTTCCCCCTGATGCCAAACCATTGGCATTTATTCTCTATGCAGACAAGAGTAAACTGTCGTCATTTGGGACCCAAAAAGGCTACCCAATCATTGCCCACATTGCCAACTTGCTGGTTCATATTCATAATGGAAATACTGCGTTAGGAGGTGGTCGTTGTAGAGAATCATGCCTCTCATGGCGTGATATGGTAGTTTTCATCAAGGAGTATACAGCACAAACTCATAGCATTACTCTGTGTGCTATCCACAGCAATTCCTATATGAGGCGCAGCTTTCCCGCGCACCATTCCCGCACTTCGTGATGTACACGCACATGCGCATTCCCGCACTTGAGCGCCCTAAAGCGCCAGCCATCCAGATGCATCCATCCACTGTCCACCATGTTCTCTAGTGCATATATTTCTATTTTCTCTCATTGCATATTATTACATCTTTATTTTTATCATGCATTCTCACTCATATATATATTTACATACCTACTCGGTAGCGCTTCGGCTCCGCATGACCGCGCTTAGGCGCGCTATATAAGCGCCAGCAGTACATACTATTACTTACCTTACTTTACCTCCCATTTTTACCATTACTACTTACTTACTACTTAGCAGAACATAGTAGAACTCTATTTGTCTACACTTCACACCTCTCTTCTCTTATATTGCTTTATATCATCACTGAAGCTTAGTCTATCATTTCTGCATACGCGCGCGTGCTTTCCCACGCTTCGCGCTAATACGCGCGTGTGTTCCCACGCCTTGCGCGCACCTGCGCTTTCTCGCGCTTCACTGAAGCGTGTACCCCTAGATCTTCGCAGCACTTGCCTCCCCTAGGGTCGAACGCATTTGTCTCCTCAAGTAACACAGACTAGGCAATGTATGACCTCACAACTTTTTATAGATACTGTCAGGAGCATCCTTGTTCCCCTCAGTATTGTTGTTTCTACATCGTGTTGTGGGGTGGCTGCCGATTGTTCGTGTATCAAGCTTGCTCATTGAGTAGTGTTGTTAATTGTATTAATTCAGGTTGTCGAGGATCAGAAGCACACGAAAAAGAAGAAGTATGTGGACTTTAAAAATGCTGTCTGGCATACGTCTTTCTACCAGCTTCTGGCCTTGGTCGAGAAGCACTCGAAAACAGGCTATTGGTTCGAGTGTGCGGGCGGAATCCAACGTTGTCTCTGGCCATTGATTTTAATTTTGAGTGCTGATTACAAGGAACAGTGAGTTGCAGTATCACTATAGTTTGCTACTCTACTGTGAGGCTCATGAATCACAGATGTATCATGGTGTTGATCCGGGGACTTAAGGGTAAGTTCCCATGTCCAGTTTGTTTAGTTCCACAGGACGAGCAGTCCATTCTCCGTACCCACGAGTTGCACACATGCCACCAATCCAAAGATGTCCTTCATCTCACAAGATCCATGCCCTCCGAGAAGGAAAAGGAGGATCATCTGAAGGCTTTCTCACTCCGAGATGTTGATGTGAGCTGTTTCCGCCATGATAACTACTGCTTGCTGATGTAATTCAATTGTAAGAACGTCTTCTCAAAAATTCTTTATACTGATGTTCATCGTGCACTATCGGTGGACCGCTTGCATACAAACAAGGAAGGATTATGGGGTGACCACCTGTGGAAGGAAGTTAAGTATTGGATTTCAGACCTTGGGTGGGAAGCATCGGTCAAACTTGATGAAAAGTATGTATTGACACTACAATACATGCTACTGCTGATTCACTGCCTTAGCTTCGATGCCCTTCCACGATGGCCTAATATGACACATTTTTCGTCTGTCATTGCAGTGGATTTCACTGATGGTACAGTTCTCGGGCATCTGTCAAAGGTTCAAGTTGATTTGCACATTCTCGATGATTTTAGGTACTGACACGAACTTAGATGATTATATTCGCAGCACAGGATATCCTCACTTCATCCCACTGTAAACTGGGACACTTACTTCTTCGCTGTGTTCGCTACTACATTGAGCTCGATATATATACTTCATTGGAAGTCCATACAGAAGACACAATTGCAGCTGGAAAGTTGGCGCTGCAAAAGTTCTCAGAAATAATGGGTGTAAGTCATTGTTTTTTTCTCAAATGTCCTTGACAATGATTGCCCGACATTTCACTAGGAATACATTACCCAATCGCAACCTGAAACCTTCAAAAATTGGAACTTTCCCAAGAAGCACTTGATCTCGCACGTATTCGATGATATTTTGGCCAAAGGTGTGACACGCAACTACAATACAAAGCCAAATGAAAAGATGCATGGTGCTTTGCGAAAAATCTACCTTCAGCGCACTAATTTTAAGAATGTTGCTTCTCAGGTTCACCACTTATAACTATCGTGCGAATTTGGGCTAATTAATAGTTTTATTGTTACAGATCCTGCACTACGACAAATGGCTTCTGACCTCGACAACTATGCGCACTGAACTCAAAGAACTCGATGAGTACAATCAACGAGACACTTGTGACCCCAAGATCAATGCAGAACTCAACGAAACCATGACTATTACTGATGCACATTCAAGTTTAGGATCGAAGCAAGGCAATCACTCTTTTTCAGATATCATGCGTATGTACAGAACTGATAGAGCCTTCACCAACTTTCAGATGAAGCTGAATGACTTCCTGAACGTCTTCCTACCACAGAACCATATTCCGTTACCAGATGAAAGATGCATTCACCTGTGCGCAGAGGACATGGTATGTTACTAATGTACTTCACACCCAATTGATTCTATCACTTACACATTTCTATCAGATAACGGAATTTCGATTCTTGCGGGTTAACTACGAATTGATAGTTGACTGGCGTGTGCACAGAGACTTACTTCGGTGTAATCCGAAGTTCTATGGATCACCTAGGTATGACTGCGTCATGGTTAAAACTGCGGACAAGCCGTTTTTTGCTCGCCTTGTATACATGTTCACCTGCTTGATTGGTGGCACTGATTTCCCCCTTGCCCTTATTCATCCTTATGATGTCAATATTGCTGGTACTTGTCGAAGGTGAGATGATGACATTGGACTATGGCATGTGCAAGCCAAACCTCGCTCATCCTCTGAGATAATTTCTGTCCGGTCAATCATTCAGGGAGCTGCTCTCACCAACGATCCTGAAACAGCTGGGGATTATTTTGTCATCCACACTGTGGACACTGACATATTCCTTAGAGTCAAGGCTCTTCAGGCACAATCAGTCTGAGGCAAACCATTCTCAATATACCTGGCGTCCTATTTCCCATCTCGTCCTCTTCTACATACTAAAGATTGCCTTCCTGCATCCTATAACTCCTTCGCATGCTCTGTTCACCTCTCTCCATATCATTCACCCAAGAATGCCTATATTCACACTGACAATCCCGACCTACTACCCACCTTCTATTTTGGCCCACTCATGCACATGCTCGCAGTCTTCTCATCCCGCCCGCCAGTTGGTGCTTGGACTTGATGCACAGGATCTGGGTGCAGAACCCACATTCCTTTGGCACCAGCAATACGCCCTTGCATGGCGGTTGGTCGACTCAAGTACTTCATTACTCGCATGATGGTTGTCAAGGCCGCACCACTGATATAACCACAACCATCAGTCATGATCTTTTCAGCTGGGGGCTTTCCTTCACCATAACTCACGCACATGTTTGCAGTCTTCTCATCCCGCCAGTCGGTGCTTGGACTTGATGCACAGGATCTGGGTGCAGAACCCACATTCCTTTGGCACCAGCAATATGCCCTTGCATGGTGGTTGGTTGACTCAAGTACTTCATTACTTGCATGATGGTCATCAAGGCCGCACCACTGATATAACCACAACCATCCGTCGTGATCTTTTCAGCTGGGGGCTTTCCTTCGCCACATGATTGCTTTACAATGTCACATCACATCAACATGGTGCACTCCTGCCATGCATAATTCTCAGCAAAATTCCATCCCATTTCCGTCCTGTCGTCTTCTACACGCTGAAGGAGCTTTGTGGCCTTGGAATGCCTTCAATGGTTCATGTTCTCATCCCACAGATTGACTTGCGATGGTCCAAGCAAACTGACGTTGGAGGTTTGTCCATTCTCTTATTTGATGACCACTCTCTCGCTCACATTGTTTCATTCAAACAGTTACTCATTCCCACGCTGGTATGACCCACAAGGAGGACCAATTGATTCCAAACTTGTACAGATATCTTCAGCCATGAGAGGCAGCGCCGTCGAGAACACAACCATCAGTGTGATTATCTTGAGGATCATCCAGGCTGTCTTGTCATTGTATGCTTCCGGTCGTACCACCAGTATCGTCATGGACTCTGGTGACGGTGTTGACATGTGTCTCTGTGCACTGGGAGAGATTGGCTGAATCTATGCCAATAGCAGGAGCGAGAGAAGACTGTTCACATGGTTTGGGAGGCACAGAACATCCATGATGATGAGCGCTGTCGAGAACACAGCCATCGAGAACACAACTGTCAGTGTGATTATCTTGAGGATCATCCAGGCTGTCTTGTCACTGTATGCTTCCGGTTGTACCACCAGTATCATCATGGACTCTGGTGATGGTTTCACCCTTCCACATGCCATCCTCCATCTCAATCTTGCTGGTCGTGATCTTACCGACTATATGTACACTCAGGCATGGATCTAGTATTAACTAGTTCCCCGGTATGAAGAATCTGATCCAGCAGGCCATGGCCAAGATCACGAAGGCCAAGATCATCAAATGTTCACCATTTCACAGATGTAAGTGATCATATTTTGTCATTAAATTACGAGACTTGATCCGTCCACATGTTGATGTGTAGATTTCAAACGTGTACTATTACACATGGACTGCATCATGCTGCACTGATGTTGTATGCCTTTACTGCGCCCAAACCACTGTGCCATTGAACTTACTTTTTTTGGTTACAGCCTCATGACCTCAACAACTCTGAATGAGCTAATAAGCACTGGGTGTCAAACCATGTGTAGGGTAATATTGAGGTCACTCCGAGTCACTTCTGCCTCATTTACTAATGACATTGTTCAGATGGAAAGGCCGCTTTGTAATGATACCCGACCACACGACCGCATAAAACAGCATCGGCTGTGAGACGGTTTTGACTTGACACCCTGTGACCCACCATCTCAGATTCCTTCCTGTCGCATCAATGCCTGGCTCTGACTCGAATGTTGGATACAAAGCATTGATAGCCAGATATAATACCTACCTCTCCCCATGACTGAGAGATCTCCAAAACCGTGTCTGACTTCCTTCTACACTTTGCACTTTGCGTTGCAACTTTTGTCAAATGACACGTCCGGTTACTATGAAATACTCAATACGTCTGAGTCTTTTATGTAGAAGCTTCATTATCCGCACTATTACATTAGATAACAAGCAGGGGTCATAAAAGGTGAGGCACCGCTTCCACAAGAATGATTCTCCTCACAAAAAATTATGACATCAGTCTGGATCTCTGAAGACTATGCATCTTGAGTTATTCAGAAGGTATTCATACAAGTGAGCAAGGAATCATCATGGTACACAAACGTAAATCATAATCAGGCTCATCCGCTTGCAGCACAACTAAACTTGAGTTGCTGAGTCAGTGTCCTTGACCGCTAAACCCGCCTCTTTGCCTTTCGCATATGACACGGTTTCAGTTTTAGGAAGACCCATACGTGAGGTATCAAAACCATGCGCTTCGAGGTATTCTCGGAACTATGTGGTGAAGTGTATAAACGTCGTGGGTAATAGGGACAATCTGATGATTGCGCACCTTGGCATCTTCTTTCTTCATACCATCGTGGTCTAAAGGCGTCACCAGAAAGTATACAATGATTGCGCTTAGGATGGCGAGACCGCTGGCAACAAAGAAGGGGCCAGTGTTCCCTTTAGCTGAACCTGAGCCACCAAAATCGTTGATCATCACAGGGAACACTGGAGGGACAGCAAACTTAGTCCACCCTTCGTACAAGGACTGTATGACACATACCCCAAGTTCCAATAAATGCGCCAATTTTTCCAGCAGCAGCTGCAACACCGTAATACTGGCCACGCACAGCAGTAGGCCCGGACTTTGCAGCCACTACACCAACGCAGTTTCCGGGACCTAGGCAAACAGAGTTCAAAAGACGGGGAGTGATTGCGCAACTCCACACACCAAACTCGCCGAAGCTCAGGAAGATGCCGTACACCACCTAATGAACCATTCAGCATCGATGCTATGTGTTACATAGATACCTACAGCAAAAGCGGCAACGTGTTGTGACAGCTGAGTATAAAGACCACTCATGATAAAGCCAATGGTCGCTTGTGCGAGAAGGCCAGTGATCTAACATGGGATTTAGAAAAGGCACTCCACATCTGCTTATTACCACCCACCATGGTGGCCTTTGGACCCATCAGATCAACGAAAAAGGCACCTATGACGGTGCCTGCGGACGGAATGTGAGCTCTGAAAGTTCGTTGTCACCTAATAGACTCACCTGGAATGTAGAACAGGCTGTGAAACCATGTAAATAAGAGCATGAACCACGAACGGGTGAAGCTTACTTGATCACAACAGACCAACCAAAGACGACGGTGAGGGATGAATTGCCGCCGGTAACGCTGCCAAGACGGTTAAGTTCTACTCAAGAAAACAAATGTAAATGCATACGTATCGGTGATTGTGGATGAATAAAGTACGAACTATAGAAAAGATCAGTGATAATGTATCCTGTGGGGCCTGACAACACACTGGGTATCTGAAGGTATGTGAGTGACTAGTCAGAGAGCACGGAAGCGGTCGTTGACATACGTGATGAAATCATAGATGAACCATGCCAGCGAGATGCCAAGCAGGCCACGCCAGTATCTTTTAATGACTAGTCGGTATGGAATACGGACATGCTTCATTGAATCGCGCTTGTAGCGATTAGGTTCCTCCATGCGTAGCCGCCACAAAAAGACACCAGTAGCAGGAACTACACCAAGCCCAAGCGAGAGGCACCAGATGGCTCGAAGGTGGTTGTCTCCTAATCTGAAAAGCAACTGTTAGACATGGATTACAAGACGTGGAAGTGAATGGCGGCCGGACATCCAGTAAAGTACCAATGGTACGAATGCTCCAATAACAAAACCAAAATCAATCATGGTGTCTGGGCAGCGTGTTTTGGATTATTGGTAATAGAGGTTCATCACATCGGCTCACTCGTTGCTAACACAAGCCATTGGTGTTGCGAATTCTTAGCAATGCCCTCTTCCTCCGACTGTTCAGATGCGGACACGGAACCGCAAGGGTATTCAGCACCAATACCAATCCCAAGAAGGAAGCTGTGTTAGAGCTGATGAGCAGCAGAGATGATCTCGGACCGGCGCATGTACTTACCGACATGCAATAAGCATAGCGAGCATACCGTCAAGGCTATTGTTAGCACCAGACGAAGCAGATGAGAGACCAGAAAATACTGCAACGATCCCAGTTGCGGACATCTGTTTTAAAAGTATGACTTATGGGTTGATCGATTGGAATTGATATCTACTTACCATACCAAATTTGCGTCCAGCTTTATCGGAGAGGTAGCCAAAGGTAAACATACCCACCACGGTGCCTGGGACGATTTAGTTACATATCAACGAAGGAGACTGAGGTACGCACCTGCGAAGGCGACACTAGAGAGTGTGGTGCTGTAGTTCGTAGTGATGCCGTCGGAACCAGTGCCGTATATGCGTTTTAGAACTATAATTATTGAACCTTGAGTAAATTTCATGGAAAAAATTGCTCACGAGTATTGACTGCAAGCAGTCGAATTTCAGGTGAAACGGGGTTTATCAAGTTGAATACATCACCGACCAGAACCAATGACATTGTTGGCATAACCTGTGAACGATTATCAAATGCACGTTGAGTCAGATGTTGTACCTGCTTACCATCAGAAAACAGAGCTGTTCCACAGCTATGATAAAGGATTGCATTATGATCAGTTTGAAGATGAAAAAAAAGACAAAAGATAACGTACGCAAAGATGAGGGAAACACTACTCAGGGTGATCTTTCCAGTCATGGCGTTGAGGGGAGGCCGTGGTCACTATCAATCCGGACTCCTCAATTCACTGATGGTAGTGGTAGAGGACGTCAATGGTCAGAGCCAAGACAAGTATCCATTACAGGCATTGAATTCGGTACATAATTACCGGTTAGAACGGGGTTGCAGCGTGTATCACTGACATGATCATAAACTTAAGTTCCTGCCTGCCAGTGCGTGGCAAACTCCAATCAGGCTAGCAGAATTTCCTTTCCTGTCTGATATTTGGCTACTGATCCCACATTCAGTAATTGGAAGATTAGGGATTCTCACTTCGAATTCTTCTATCACCTGATCCGCAATGCACAATCAACTATCCAAGCGCTCCATGGCATTACTACTTATCAGTAATTATAGAATATAATTGGACATAATATGAGAAATTCAGATAATCAGCACGGGAAGGTTTTCCTGGCGCTTCCGACAAGCATCGATGATGTTGTCAGTTGTCATGTCCATCCGTTTCAGCATCGGTATACTGAGCCAATTCTCGAATTCTCATAATTAAGAATAAGAATCATTTCATAGCACAAAAACAGAACATCGTCGATATGATGAGATCCAAAAATGGGCGTCGAAACATGATACAGTCTACAGCGCTCAGCAATTCAAACGTGCGTGCCAATTATAGTACATAGCATCGGAAAGAGCATCAGAAACAAGGAAACAGGCGCGTTTTGTATTGTACACAACAAATACCATGGGAAAGCCGTTTCGAAAAACAGGAAACTTGGCTTAAGCATCATCTACTTTTCTGTCGAGTCCTTTGCTGCAGGCTGTCAGTAAGCTTCGATGTCGAAATTCACAGCCAGGCGAGGGACGTACACAAGCGATTTTCAAGAATGAACTCAAGAATCTTCTTCCCCAGTTCCTCTCTATCGTAGCCTCCACGAGAAATCTCTTCTGCTCCTTTCTCCACTACGACAGCCGTCGGAGATTTCAGGTAGTAGTCCACGGCAAACTCGATGGGCCTCAAGTCCTTCGTCTTGTTCGGGAGAAAGGCGGAGTATTCGAGGACGATAATAGTAGCTGTTTCTTATCATTAAGACTACAATTGGTCATGGGGCGAGAAACTTACCAAGGCCAACCTGGATGTTTCTGCTCACAGCAGCAGTGGACAGTGATTGCTTCGCAACCTGTTGCACAATATTACAGTGCTGAGAATCAATGCGGGAGAAAACAACCTACCAAAGGCCGAAGGACGCGGATGATGTCATCTCGCTCGATTTCGATCTAGACACAGGTTGGTATCAGATTCAACTCCGCAGAGGAAAGTACTTGCCTCCTGCGGGAAAGGAATATCAGAATCATGCAAGTTCATATTCGATTAATAACAGAGACCCACATTCTATTTGGGTGACATGACGATTGTGAGTAATTGACCAGTGCTCAGGTAACTTACAAACTGTCAGGGGTTGGAACCGGATGATTGTCACTATGTATTGGTGAAGATATGCAATCCATAGACGTACGAGCTAAATAATATTGTTTGTCAGTGGAGTACTATCATATCAGACAGGATGTGATTAACATACATTCTGTGAACATGTGATGAATGTAAGGGATTATATGGCTAAAATCCTTAGCGATTGCAACATACTCACATCCTATAAAACGAAATAACCAGTCAAAATGATTGTCACACTTAATGCTTCACATGATGGGGGTCAAATAACTCACGTTCTGCACAGGACAAAAAATATGCAAGATGAATGAACATGGAAAATAAGTTATCGAGGGATACTCAACGAACTATGCATTATATGAGTAATGGTGGTTCGACTCATCTGCTAGAATGGAAGATGCTTACATCAGGCTACGAAAATGAGTGAACGTCGTTATACTATTCAGTATCATTTCAATACCAGATACGATCAAGATACCCACCACCTGCCAAAAAACAGCAGCAAGATTGAGGACTGTTCAACATGAGTTGCAAACAGCACTTACCTCCTGTCAACAGGTGAGCAGCAACAATCGTGAGCATTGATTGAGGATGAGAAACCATCGAAGGTACGTACTTTCTGTAAACAGGTGAGCAGCAACAATTGTCAGCATGGGTTGAGAATGAGAAACCATCAAAGGTACGCACTTGCTATTAATGGGCGAGCAGCGGCAAAGCATCAGGATCATAAGTATGAGTCAAGGATGAGAAATAATAAAGGCACTTACATCCTGTCAACAGGCAAACAGCAGCGAAGCATGGGAGTGATGAGCATGGGTCGAGGACTAGAAACCATCAAGGCACTTACGTGCTGTGAGCGGGCGAGCAGCAGCAAGGCATGGGTATGATGAGCATAGGTCGAGAGAACTAGAAACTATCAAGGCACTTACCGACTGTCGAGAGACGAATAGCAGCAAGGCATGGGAATGATGAGCATGGGTTCAGGACTAGAGGTCATCAAGGCACCTACCTTCTGTCGAGAGGCGAATAACAGCGAGGCATGGGGTTGATGAGCATGGATTTGGGGACTCATGAAGGCACTTACATACTGTCAACAGGAGAGAACCAGCGAGGCATGGGAATTATAAGCATGGTCGAGGACTAGAAACTATCGAGGCACTTACGCGCTATAAACAGGCGAGTAGTAGTATGGGGATGATGAACATGGGTCGAAGACTAGAAAACATCAAGGCACGTACGTCCTGTCAATGGGTGATCATCAGCATGAGTTGAGGACTAGAAAGTATTGAGGCACTTACATACTGTCAACGGGCGAGTAGCAGCGAGACATAGGGATAATGAGCATGGGTCAAAGACTGGACGGCATCAAAGCACTTACCGACTGTCAACAGGCCAGGAGCAGCAATGTATGAGGCTGATGAGCATGGGTCAAGTACTAGAAACCATCAAGGCACTTACGTGCTGTCAGCAGGCAAGTACCAGCAAAGGATGGGGATCATGAGCATGGGTCGAAAACTAGAAACTATCAAAGCACTTACGCGCTGTGAGTGGGCGAGCAGAAGCGAGGTAAGGGGATAGTGAGCATGGGTCGAGGACTAGAAGATATTGAGGCACTTACCCGCTGTCAACAGACGAGACATAGCGAGACATGAGGATGATGAGCATTAATCGAGGACTAGAAACTATCAAGGCACTTACCCACTGTTAAAAGGTGAACAGCAGCGAGGCATGGGGATGTGAGCATAAGTCGAGGACCAGAGACCATCGAGGCACTTACCTCCTGTCAACAGGCCAGCAGCAGCGTGAAATGGAAATCATGAGCATGAATCTAGGGGTAGAAACCATCAATGCACTTACCGTCTGTCAACAGGAGAGCAGCAGCGAGGTATTGGGATGATGAGCTTGAGTCGAGGACAAGAAACCATCAAGGCACTTACATACTATCAATAGGCGGGAAACAGCGAGGCACGGGGATCATGAGCATGGATTGTGGACTAGAAACCATCGAGGTACTTACCCACTGTCAACAGGAGAATAGCAACGAGGCATGAGGATGATGAGCATGGGCGGAGGACTAGAAACACCAGGGTACTTACCCGCTGTCAACGAGCAAGCAGCAGCGAGGCATAGGAATGATGAGTATGAGTCGAGGGCTACAAACCACCAAGGCACTTACCCACTGTGAACAAGCGAGCAGTAGAAAGGCATCAGCGTTGTCCGTGCTGTTTGAGCTTCGTAGTAAACCGCAATCTTACCAGCTGTTATAAACGAACAACTACAATCAAGCAAAATTTTAGAATGTCTACAGTTTCAGTAATTTAATATTTACCATTGTGAGCACGATTACCAGGGTTTTGTCAGATTGAATCAATCTTCAACTGACTTTGATATGTGCAAACCACTTAGCAATGTCATACTGATAGTCATCGTAATTGCTTCGAAGTAGCCCGAATAGCTGACTCTGTGTACGATCGATCAGTGTTCTAGATGATGTTAGAATAAAAATGTGTGACTTGCAAATCTGCGACTCACACGACGGCACACTTGATGCACAGCTCCAGGTTCGATTGTTGTGTCGACAGCAGGCACAACCGCAATTCTTCATTGTCCAGTGTGAGAGTAGTGCATTCCAGTAGAGTGCTGCAGTCTGTATGAGGTTTGTTCATATCTAGGATAGTTTCTAATATATCAACACATAGAAGAAGTCAATCTGAACCACTTACTCTCCAAGCGTACATAAGACTTATAACGGGCACGGTTTTCAGGTTTGCGCAACTTATTCAAAACACCTGTGTTCGCGAACAGCTCTTCAACGCGTTGGGTAATCCTTTTTGAGCATTCTTCTGTTGATGCCCCTTGTAGTTGCTTCTTGATTTGACCATACGCGACTGAACTCAGAGTTTCGAACTTGGTGAACACCACAACCACGGGCACTGAAGATCGATCATTTAGTCCGAGCACGGCAAATGTCAAGGAAGTCGCAGGCTCACCGCGCCCAGTGTCACACTGTAAGAAAAACTTCTCCTCTGATTGCTGGAATAGTCGACTCCCGTCACCCATTGGAATACAATACCTGATGGCAATCAACAAGCGCGAAATGTCAAAAGGGAGCTACTTACCAGATAGCATGTATTCGCTCCTCTAATTTATTCGCATGTGTGCGTTCCGAGACAAATTTCTTCATTTCCTCGAATTGTTCTTCACCGCCCGCTTCGAAACCGCACGAGTCGTGAAAGACGAAACAGGGAGTGCTTTTGAACACTATCTCGTTCATAATGTCGTGCTTTCCACGCTGAAAATATCCATCAGCGTATGTATGCCCACTTTCAAATGATGCACATACCTTGAGCGAGGCTTTCACGATAGCAGCATCGATCTACCCACAGTTTATCAGCGATAAATGCGTGCATAGCACAGATTATCATCCGCACTTTGTTTCCTTTGGCATCGTAAATTTCTGGTTGATCGGTGGTGTTGCAGACCTTCTGAAGGATGGTCGTTTTGCCTGCGTTTCTTCTCCCTAAAATCAGAACTCGAAAGCGCCCAATTCTTTTTCCAAGGTCCTGGGCATCAATGGTCGCCATTGGGAAATCTTAATGTGCGTCCGGAAGTAGGAGTGCTTTTGTTTATCGGGAAGGCTGTACTGTGTACAGAATGAGGCGAGTATGATATGCCAGCGAGCGAACACGAAGCAAGGGCTGCGGCTTATGACACAACAGCTACACACGGCGTCTATCTCTTATCTATGTCCATGCACCAGCCCACTAACTATACCCTCGCATCAGCACGAAGTTGCAACTGTTCAATCATTTCGTACGATAAAGTACAAGGATTACACAATAAACGAATGTGAATTATGATGAATGGTTGGAATGCAAAGAAATTGTCAGAATTTCGCTCTTCCCCACCCGCCTGATTGAAAAGCAGTGACATTTCTGTAGAGCTTGATCTTCCGAGGTCTTCCAGACGATTGACATTTGAGAGAAAACAAGAGCATGTCATGATGTGAAACACCCTTTGAATGGGTGACATGAACATCCTGTAATGCTCGACGGGGTCTGCACGATTGGAGTTCCCCCCGAAGATGGTGGTTCTGGGTATGAATCATGAGGAGACGGAACAATCACTGCTGTGCGTATTGGCTGAACTCGAACGTCAACCACGCTCGTTGGTACTGAGGGGAAGGCCAATATAGCGGGCTGCGGGAGCTTGTGCATTCATAAATAGCTTGGGGTAAGTTTGGTACATGTCCGCGGAAGAGTCCAACTGTCCATCATAGTTGGCGCATATATTGTCAAGTATCAAAGAAGACGTACCAGCTAACATACACGTAGATCCAGAGGGTTGGCGTGCATCTTACTGGATTACGACAAAATCTGCCTCAATTACTGACTCATGAGCAGAATGGACAAACTTCTTGTAGCATCAAGAGTCGCAATGGCATCTGCTTATGTGCGCCACCGTTTAACTGGGCCCTCTTTCAACTCCCTTATGCCTACTGTGATGAGTGATGTCGTTCAGGCTGGCTCCTTCTTGGTTCAAAGCAAGCTCCTTGGTGTCTTTCGACGGTATTGAGATCATATAGCATAAACAGTCGTGATGTAAGTGATGAAGTACATGACCCAGCGCTTGGAACATACAAAGTAATATGATCATCTCTGCCGCTCTCTGCCGGTGTCCTCGTGGTGCTTAAAGATGGTCATTTGATGAGTCGGAGTCCCGTCATGAGCGAGAAGGCCCGAGGAATAACTTGAAGACATCGAATGTGTGAGTATTATGCTGTGTCACCTCGCATGTACTATATAACGGTATGGGACCATACCAATATTGATGTTGATATTGTTCTTTGGAAGCTGGGACATTGAACTTTGGGGCGACGAAATCGAACCATCACGAAATCGAACCATCATGAAAGGAAGCGCTTAGTCAGCGAGCGCTCAAACTATGCGAGGTTCTGGTACTGGAACCTAATTTATGACGTTTACCTTGGCTGGGTAAATTTCGTCGTTTAAATCGACTTATTTGGCTCAAGCCCAAACCTTGGGTCAGAGTGTACGTAGATAAGTCAACACATGCATGCACATTATGATGTACTTATACACGTTGTAAATAGGGTACTCTGTAGAAATCATAATCGTTCACCCCTGTCATGTATGCAGACCCGCATCATCTACCACTCTTCGTCTGCTTTCGAATCCACGGGCCCCCCCATCTGTGCCCTCAGGCCCCAAACTTCGTCAGCTTTGATAGAATGATCCTCGATCACTTTAACGATCGTCTCCAGCGCATCACCCTCTCCTCTACGAATGGCAGACACACAATAGGATTGGATCTCTAAGTGGACTTTATTTTTGCACGCCACCTCATAGGCTTTGGTGGCAATTTTGATGATGTGACGAGAAATAGGCCCTGGCGGTGCTAGCAGGAACAAGATCTGCATGACACATGTCAAATCCACGATATACGTCATAATCCGCTGTAAAGCAATATTTCTAGATAGATCGGTAACCTTATAAACCACATTTCATATAGAAACAGTACACATTCACTTACGAATGTTGATAGGTATCACGAACCCATTCAACCAGGGCCACCCCTGCGGCAATTGGTGGAAGCGCGCCAGCTAGCAACATCAAAAACGCTGTAATCGTCGCGAGACCGAATTCACTGTTTCTGTAAATCAAAATGTCTCAGAGTACAATAAGTAACTCACAAAGGTTGTGCTTTGCACGGAAGGTCGGCCATGTCTGGATCTTTTGGCATCGGTTCGTCGGCTTTGTCTAGATCTTTTAGTATCAATCCTTTGAACTGGTCACTGGCCAAGTGCTTCGCAAAGACTTGTCAGCGGACAGTGACTGAAATTAGATATGCATCTTACACAGTGAGGGTCGGTGAAGTTCCAAACATCAATGATGTCCTTGTGAATCACAGACAAGCAGTCCGACATGGTAAAGCCTTTGAAGTTCACGCTTGCAGCAAGACCTCTCCAATATCCTAGAAATTCGGAAGTCAACAAGGTGCCGAAGACTGTGACAAGACTAACTTTTCTTGCCAATGCTGTGGGGAGTAAAAGTGTGAAATTAAGGCGTTACCGAATTAACAGTGGTCGTACAGAATTGATGCCTTAACTTTAAGACCGATATCTGCCCCTTGGGCTATCATCATTGCTAATGCCGCTTCTGAGGCGACAAATTTTTCAACGCTCGTGGTTGTAAGATTGATCAGTTGTCTTATGGTGCTCTCGTACTCTTCCTCCGCTATGATAATATGTCAGTATCGGAAAATAGGGAAGTAAAACTCCCTTACTAGAAACCGTTGTATGCAAAATGTCGCTTCCGGCTACTTCCTTAAGTGGCTGGATACACAGTTCATCCAATTTGTCAACTTTACGTGCTTCGAGCGCGGTTTCGTCATGTTCGCCTGACATACGGGCCTCGAGCTCCAAATCGTTGACAAGAATGTCATACTTGGTGAAGACGACAATGATGGGAACTATATGTAGAATATGAGTTATGAGAAACGAAATGAAAACGCTGCGCACTATCGCCTAGTATTTCCTTCCTCAAATTGATAAATTCCTCTATTCCATCCTCAAACAAGGCTGCATTGGCAAGAGGTATCGGGATGCAAAGCCTTCCAGCAATGTCAGTATGGTAGAGTGACGGCGGCAACTAGAAGACTATACCAGACCGCGTGGATTTTATCCTGCAGTGGCATGTTGCGTCGGCGCTTAATGAAGTCTTTTGCAATCGCAAAATTTTCGCTATCGCCAGCTTCAAACCCTCGACTATCGTGGACGACGAATCGTTCATTTTCTGGCGCAGTGAATTCCTGGTTGATATCTGCTTCACCAGAGTCGTACTCAGCAATATGCTGTAAAGGATAGTGAATGTCAGTAGCTGTCCCGACATAGAACTAATTCATGGACTCAACTACTTCGTTTACTTTGAATGCCTGCCGGATCAATGTTGACTTTCCGACTCCAGCCTACGAAGTAGATGGGTGAGTCGTTTATGCTTGAAGATAATAACTGGGACAGACATTGCCTATCACCAGTAGCCGAAATCTCGGGCAATTCTCTAGAATATCGCTGCTGGTCGACTGCAGCTGCCTAATATCAACGATCATGGTCGATATGGACAAGGATGTTCAGTTTGCTGCTGGAATAAGAGAGCAATATACTGACGGTATTGTAGTAATGACAACGGACATCTTCCGCTGAAACGTGCTATACTCTATCGCATCAAACCATAAATATAATATGATACAGCTGGAGGCGAATTGATCCACCTTGTTGTCCGCTGGGATCCACTGTTTTGGCCAAGATGTCTTTTCTGTTCAATGAGAAATCGATGGCGGTCTTCGACGGAAATACGCCCATTCTAGTATAGGAACAGTGTACGGACAAGGAAACCTGCTCAGTGGTCACCGCACTGTGTTGCAATGTTCTGAACGAGTTTCTACAAAAATAAATGGGGCTCACATCGCGGGATCGAACTTTGCACTGAGGTTTTTGCCTGGTTCCAAACTGTGGTGGATTTCCTGTCGCTGTGAATCGAGCTTCAACTCGGCAAAATCGACATTCTTCTTCGAAGTATCATCAAGGCGGATGTCAATCCCTAAGAAGAAAAATGTTCAAGGGTGAAATACACGGTAAGTAGGAAAATCTTACTGGAGATGCGGAGAGGAACAGAGGAGGTGGCTACAGTAGGGGTATTTTCCGACATTGTCCTCTGAATCAATGTGAGTCAATGGAAGAAAGGGTGAGGATGATGGGAGCAAATAGAGTAATACCTGTGGGACGCGAACGTCATATGGTACCAGCGTACATTTGAACGGCTGACCTGGGCGCTAGGTGCATGTTTGCAGAATTCCTGAGAGAGCAATGGAAACATCGATAATTTAATTTACCGTTTGTTCGGGATCTGACGCAGCACGTGTGTTACACACCCCATGGTTCTGAGATCTGAATGTTCAGGCGTTTACTCCTTCGGAGTTCATGGTACCCCGTTATCAGTTGGATCTTGCTCGGTCCTTGCACACACAAAGTCCCAACGGCGGCCCGAAAGAGCCATCTTCTGGCCGCCAAGCAAGAGACTCGTAATTTTGTCAGGAAGAAGTTTGATGCTTACTGTGAGCTGATGGAGCAACGCGATTGGTGGAACCATAGTAAACTGTGAAGCTAGCGATAATGCGGTAGCGTCGTGATTGTTAATACTACTAACTATCAGCTTCGAGACAAAGGAAAAGTACATACATATAGTAGATTTAGACTGAAGCGAACATGTCGATTGGGGTCTTTTCGTTACGGTGTTCGAACTTTGTTCGTGCAGGGTTCGTCAGAAAGGTTTGATACAACTTTGGAACTCCTATATAGTATAGGCGCTGGAATTCAGATAAGGCAGCAGACTGGCCAGTCAATAGAGATTGATGTGATCCGAGAATACTGATGGAGAAACTCGAAAGAGCAACCTCTGCCGTGATGGTGAACATGATTAGAATTTAGAACAGACGCTCCCATGTACACAGCAATATTACCATTCTGAAGTACTTTGGCTCCCAAGTTTTGGAAATAGCGAGACGCCGTAGTACGTGCAGAGGCCTCGTGTATTTTGTTTTCGTGAACGTCACAAGTTAACGCTCGTCAGATAAGACTAGTCTATTCTCTGCAGTTTGTACCCCTTGTTAGTCACTACGCCCGCCAGTAAAATACAAATAGTGAATAGGATGCATACCGTGATACACCCCAAATTGACATGCGCTTAGTACTTTTCTGCGTCTTCCTCTACTTCATTGAAGTGATCCAAGCTTCACCTACAACAAATACAACAAACACTACTGCTAACGATAGTTTGAAAAGCCCATTATTCACTACCAGAAGTATATGGACCATTACCTCCAGCTCTGTTCTCACGCTTTTTGCATGCATTTACACTGCCGTCCACCCCAATATCCCGAGTCCTAAGCACACAGGCTACCCTTATATCCTATGGCGACAACTCGCCACGATGATGATGGCGCTGATCGCTCCTGAACTGATAGTCACATGGGCCATGCGCCAGTGGCTCAGCGCTCATGAAGTTACAATACAGTTCAAGACATCGGGGTATCCTGGTCCGGAGTCCGAAGGTGAGTTATACTGTTGGAAACTGTTCATCTCACAACTCACTATACACGTCCTTAGAAAGCGTGTCTGTTGAAATACCTGCAACTGGAAATCCCTTCATTCGCTTTTTTATCCTCTGGCAGGAGGCTACAGGTCGCCTCTTTCGCCTGTTTATTGAAGGCGTATTATCTTTGCTGGTGTCCCTTTGGCATACCTTTTATGCTCCTGTGAGGTGGACTGCAAGGTGGATTAAGTCAGAGGAATTTGAGCCTGACCCAGAAGGTAAGCCTGATTCGTGCTCATCTAAACGTTGGCTCATGTGCATCTTTAGGATTCACTTGGACTCAGACGCACAGCTTCTTTGTGTTGATGGGTGGTTTCATGCTGTACGTGAATGGGAAACCCTATTGTACACTACGACCTGAGCACATGCGCAAACTGATACGTCAAGGGTGTATCGACGTCCCTACCCTAACGGCAGACCAGATCGATGATAGGAGCAAAGGCGATGCGATATCGAAAGGGTTGGTTATGCTTCAGGTGGCCTGGTTCATTATGCAGCTCATCACCCGCGCCATCTATCACCTCGAAATCACCCAGCTCGAAGTGGGGACACTCGCTTTCGCGGTTCTTAATTTCCTAACTTATGCTGTGTGGTGGCACAAGCCCCTCAATGTGCAATGTCCCCATCCGGTGTACTGGAAGTTGACCGAGTCAGAGCTAACGGATTATATCGAGTATGTATGCACCTCAACAACCACACCGCTGTTGATGATGTCTGCTTAGTGTCTACTTGAGCGATACAAGCGAATCCGCTCCGCTTCAGTTCTTGCCTCGGGTCTTCAGCCCAATTATAGAACTGATAGGTTGGGCTGGCATTCCCGCATCTCGAAGGCTCCAAGTTGAAACATTTGATGGCAGCATCAAACTCAAAGTTTCGGACAAGATGGTTCTTCAGCAAGCCGCATTGTATATGGCGACCATATTTGGCGGCATCCATTGTATGGCTTGGTTTTTTGCGTTCACCACACATCAGGAACAGGTGCTATGGCGCATGAGTGCCGTCGCTATAACGTGCACGCCGTGGCTTGGTTTGAATGCCTACCTAGTCCGGGAAATAATCAATTCAGTGCAGCGCTCACCAAATCCAGCAATGCACGTCATCTGGGGTGTGGTTTGTTCTGCATTTGCGATGTTGTACATCATAGCTCGCGCCGTCCTCTTGGTACTTATGTTCACCACTTTACGCGATCTTCATCCTGACGCATACAAGACGGTGTTGTGGATTAGTTTGATGCCCCACTTGTAGTTCTTGATTATGGTGCTCGAGATATACTTCATATTTTTGTAATGATGCTTAGATGTTGTGGTTGACGCGGACGATAGAACTACTTGCATGAATTGTTTCTCAATCGCCAATGACGCGATCACATGACCTATAGTACTACACGACGTGAATCAAACGTGAATCGAACTAACCACAGAGCTTGTTTGAACTTGCTAATTAACGATTCTCGAATCTAACATGGACGGCAGTGAAATAGAGCAGTTCCGTATACTGTGGCCGATGAAGCAGGAAGGTAGCAATATTCCCAATCGATGAGGAGACAGTCACCTTTGGACTCGATCCGACATGCCGCAGCGTCCGTTTCTATGATCCAGGGAGCACGCGGAAATTATGTTTCCTGAAAGGTCTGTGGCTTATTTGCCTATAATACCTGTATGGACTGACACGTTTAGATATGAACTATTTGCGCTTCCAATCCTTGTCGTCTTTTAGGGAAGCACACCTCACCATCGACAGCTGCAGAGGGAGTGAGGGAGGAGAATGTAGAAGTCAGATTCTGGAGGAAGCGAGTTAGTGGCAAGGAGAAGTTCGTGAGTACATGTCTTTCTGTTTTGTACTCTGAAATTAGTGAATCGGAAATATGGAATGATTTGATTTGAACCTTTTACGAGTCAATGCAGGGTGCATGTAAGCGAGAGCACGGCCAGCTCAAGCTACCACCCCAAACGTCATCCACGAGTGCCATGAATCAGCACCCACTACACCCGACCCTTCCCCCGCACAGGTACCAGGGTTCAGACGGTTATCTGTCGCACCCTCTACACCCTCTAAGCGAGCGACGGGACCACGCATAGGAAGTTTCTCTCCCTGCTGAACTCTGCAGTCCACATTGTTAGCGAGCAGTGCGTCATTAACCAAATTCGGGGAAATAATCATGTCACTGACCAAGTAAAGAAGCGCGTATTTCATGAAAGTCCCTGTGTCATCTACGAAGAAGTTCTGTGCGAAACCATGCGAATCGCCTTTGAAGGTTCCGCTGACGCCACTTGGTCAGGATAAAGAGGACACGGAGAGTTTTTAGATTAAGATGAGGTGGTCTGAGGAGGATGAGTGTAAACGCGAGGACGATGATCATGTTGGCGAGCATGCTGAATGGAACGACCTCGCGTACTCGCCCCGAGAACCATTTTTTTTACACTCTGAACCTGAACTCGAAACAACTGACCCATTAGTGCCTTCAATACCCGTGCCCATCCCACTGCTCCATATGCTCCTCCTACGCGACTCACACGACCGAAGTTCGTCTCCAATATTTATCCCCCCAAATGCCAGCAAAGCTCGTGACCAAGTAGCCACAAACAGGCGTAATAACCCAGGCTTACACTTTCTTGTCATACTCTCGCCCACCACTTGTTTCCATCGTGTATTAGCTCAGTTGTCAAAACGGATCGACTCAGTTTCGCGGCTGTCGACTTCTATCATTTCTGGCGCTTTGTATTGTGAGCTCAAAACAAACAATTTTATCTTTGCAGTGTGCTAAAAGTAACAAGCCTGCAGGTGAAGGACCAGCATCTATCATTACGACCAACCATCCACAACATGAATTCAGCGTCCAAGCGTTGATCTATTCCCTACCATTTGAAGTTGATCGAGAAACTTTGCAGCTCGCTTGCCGCGTACGTCGAGACTTCTAAACCTCTGAATCTCGACATCGTCACCTACAATGACCAATGCCGCGAGTTCATTGCCCTCAACAACCCTAACCATTTAGGCAAGGGCATCCTAGTGCTGGGAGACGAAGGAATAGTTTTTATCTGCGGTATGATGTCAAGTTCGATGGAACAATTCTATCACCACGTAATCTAGGAGGCAAACTATTATTATGGAAGTCGTTTGGCGCCAGGACCGGGACATCTATTCACCAAAGGAAGCATAAATGACTGTGAAAATGGTCAGTTGTTATTCTGTGCACGGAGCCTGCAAGAGTATTGATAACAAAAATAAGCAATCCAGGTCTGCGGAGACAGAGGGTTGTGACCAGTGATCAGCTGGAATTCTGTGCACTGGAAGGTAAATTCGATTCTGCTATTGGACAGGCGTTGTAAGGGTCCGACAGGGTCAAGTGCTTATCGACGGGGAACACAATTAGAATAAACGCTCATATGCACGTGTTTGGTTTAGCGTCATCAAAGCCGCTCTTTGGAGGCGCCAGCATGCCGGAAATCGTGTCCCATTCTGAAGTACTTTACATAACTTGGGAATGTGTATTGGAGCCGTCAAGACTTCTAGCACCACTTGGCAAGTTCTCAGCGCATGTAGTATTATCTGAAGGGTGAAGCACATTACCGTAGCACACCTGCCACGCAACCTCAAGCACTAAGACACCTACCATAGGTACCTGTCAACATATCAAAAATGCAAATTCTATCCGTATGGTCTTCAGCGACACCACCGCCTGTCCTGACCCGACGGCTGAACACATCCGAACGCCTTCATCCTTGATGACGTATGGAAGAATGGACTCGGTAAGAACCGCGCAGAGCAACGTAGTACACTTGATGGTGCGTCCCTTGTCATGATAAGTTTCTCACCTTCACAATTACTCGTATCTAGCCTCTATTGCCTAGTACCTTTCCCATCCGACTTCGACTTATTCAAGCGCTACCTTGTCGTATCCACACCATATCTATGCTTCATGACGTTGCCAATGACTCGATACGTCTGCGTCATTTTATGCCTTCGTCGAGACAATAATACAATGCTGTGATTCCCTCCTGGATGATTTTTCTGTTCTCAATCTACTGCGGTCTACCAGACTTTGATGTACAAGGCTGTGTGTTGGCCCGACGAACACTGACAATGTTGTCAGTCGGCATGCCCGTCCGCTTCAGCATTAAAGCATACCGAACCAGCTCTCGAAGATTCTTGATTGAAAATAAGAGTGAACATTATTTGACGAGCGCAAGCCTAAATCTACATAGCACAAAACAGAACATGATATAATGAAATACGAAAAACGGGTGTTGAACGTTGAAACTCAATACGATCTGCAGCGCTCAGCAATTGAAATTGGAGTGCCAAGTATAGTACATCATGATAGCATCAGGAAGAGCATCAGAAACAAGGAAACGTCATAGTATGCACCGCTGAGGAGTTGAAACTAGCGTGCATGGTATCGTACAAAATACGAGCGCATAGTATGCATCGAGAATCAGGAAGCTTGGCTGGAGCATCATCTACTTCTTTTCGGTCAAGTCCTTTGCTGCAGGCTTTCAGTAAGCCTCGACTTACAACCAAGCAAGGGACGTACACAAGCGATTTTCAAGAATGAACTCAAGAATCTTCTTCCCCATTTCCTCCCTGTCGTAGCCTTGGCGACAAATCTCTTTCGCTCCTTTCTCCACTGCGACAGCCGTCGGAGATTTCAGGTAGTGGTCTATGGCAGACTCGACGCGCTCCAAGTTCTTCAAGTTCTTCGGGAGAAATGCAGAGTATTCGAGGACGATAATAGTAGCTGCATCATGTCATCAAGACTATCACTTGGCATGTGGTGAGGAACTAACCAATGCCAGTCTGGATTATTTGATTCATGAACATTGAAACTTTCGGAGCCTGTTGCACTCTTACAGTGCTGAAAATCAATATGGAAGAAAAACGACCTACCAAAGGTTGAAGGACACGGATGATGCCATCTCGGTCGATATCGGCCTAGCCAAAGGTTGAAAGTATGGGTATCAGAATCAACTCCATATACTAAAAGTACTTGCCTCCTGCGGGAAAGGAATGTCAGAATCATGAGGTAGCAAATTAATATTTGATTAATAACAGAGACGCACGTTCTATTTGGTTGACGAGACAGTTGTGAATAGTTAACCGCCACATTATAGACCATGACTGCTGTGCTCAGGTGACTTACAAACTGTCAGGGGTTGGAATAGATGAGCATCACTATGTAATGGTGAATACCATCCATGGACGTACGAGCTAAATAAGATTGTTTGTCAGTAGAGTACTATCATGTCAAACAGCACATGATTAACACACATTCTGCGAACACATGATAAATACAAGGCATTATGTGGCTGGAAGAACCCTTTGCGATTGAAAAACACTCACATCCTATGGTGAAAGAATCAAAACGATCGATACATTCGATGCTTCGCGTTATAAGGATCAAATGACTCACATTCTGCACAGGGCAAGAAATTTGCAAGATGAATGAACATGGGAAATATCATTAAGGATGGACACTCAACGAACTATGCATGGTGAGTCATGATGAGTCGATTCATCTGATAGAATAGAAAATGCTTACATTAGGCTATGAAAATGAGTGAACATTATTATATTGCTCAGTATCATTTCAATAGAAGATATCGTCGAGACACATACCACCTGTCAACAGGCGAACATTATTATATTGTTCAGTATGATTTCAATAGAAGATATCATCGAGACACATACCACCTGTCAACAGGCAAGTAGCAGCGAGGGATGGGGATCATGAGCATAGGCCAGGGACTAGAAACCATCAAGGCACTTACATCCTGTCAACAGGCGAGCAGCAGCGAGGGATGGGGATCATGAGCATGGGTCGAGGACTATAAACCATCAAGGCACTTACGCCCTGTCAACAGGCGAGCAGCAGCGAGAAATGGGGATCATGAGCATGGGTCAAGGACTAGAAACCATCAAGGCACTTACGTACTGTCAACAGGCGAGCAGCAGCGAGGGATGGGGATCATGAGCATGGGTCGAGGACCAGAAACTATCAAGGCACTTACTTTCTGTCAACAGGCGAGCAGCAGCGAGGGATGGGGATTATGAGCATGGGTCGAGGACTATAAACCATCAAGGCGCTTACGACCTGTCAACAGGCGAGTCGCAACAAGGCATCAGCGCTGTCCATCCTGTTCGAGCTTCGTAAACCGCAATCTTACCAGCTGTTATCAATGGGCGTCTACAAAGGAAATATATCAGAATGTGTATAGTTCCAGCACTTCAATATTTACCATCCATGAGCATCATTACCAGCGAAATGTCAGATTGAATCAATTTTTTTCTTACTTTGAGATGTGGAAACCACCTAGCAATTCCATATTGATAGGCTCCATAATCGAATCGAAGTAACATGAATAGCTTATCCGCACGATCCAAGAGTATTCTAGATGACGTTGGAACAAGAATATGTGACTTGCAAATCTGCGACTTACGTGATAGCACACTTGATACAAAGCTCCATGTTCGATTCTTGCGTTGATACCAAGCACAACCGCAGTTCTTCATCATCCAATGCAAGAGTAGTGCTTTCCAGTAGAGCGTCACAGTTTGTATTCTGTTTGTTCATATCTAGGACGGTTGCTAATGTTATCTTTGACATGGGAGAAGTTGATCTGAAACACTTACTCTGCAAGCGTACATAGGACTTGGGGCGGGCACGGTTCTCAGGATTGCACAACCGATCGCAGACACCTGTCTTGGTGAACAGTTCCTCGACGCGTTCGGCGATCCTCTTTGAGCGTTCTTCAGTCGATACCCCTTTTAATTCGTTCTTGATTTCTCCATAAGCGAATGGACGCAGAGCTTCAAACTTTGTGAATATCGCGACCACGGGAACTGGAGATTAATCATTTAGTCCAAGCGCGATATGTGATAATGAAGTTGCAAGCTCACCGCGCCCGGTATCGCACTCCAAGAAGAACTTCTCTTCTGACCGCTGGAAGGTTCGACACGGTTCGTCCATTGGAATACAATACCTGATGGCAATCAACAAGCGCAGAACGTCAGAAGGGTGTTACTCACCATATGGCATGGATTCGTTCCTGCAATTTTGTCGCATGTGCGCGTTCTGAGATGAATTTCTTCATGTTCTCAAATTCGTCTTCGGAGCCTGCTTCGAAACCGCAGGAGTCGTGAAATACAAAAATGGGATTGCTCTTGAATATCATCTCGTTCGTGATGTTGTGGTTTCCGCGCTGAGCATTCGTCAGTGCATGTATGTGCCCATAGGGCAAATGATGCACCCACCTTGATAGATGACTTGACGATGTCAGCATCGATCTACCCGTGATTAATCAGCGATGGCTGCGTGTATGGCGTAGATCATCGCCCGCACCTTGTTTCCTTTGGCATCGTAAATTTCTGGTTGATCGGTGGTGTTGCAGACCTTCTGAAGGATGGTCGTTTTGCCTGCGTTCGCTCTCCCCACGATCAGAACTCGAAAGCGCCCAATTCTTTTTCTGAGGTCCTGGGCGTCGATGGTTGCCATTGAAAGATTTTGATGTGTCCTGAAGTGGAGGTGATTTGGTTTGTCGTGAAAGCTGTACTGTGGTACAGAACGAGGTCGTGGCGAGATACGACAGCGAACGAACACGAAGCAAGAGCTGCTGGGGCTTATCACACAACAGCTACACACGGCGTCTATCTCTTATCTATCTTCCTGCATCGGACCACTGATTATACTCTCGCATAGGCACGAAGTTGCAAATGTTCAATCGTTCGTACGACTAAGCACAAGGATTACACAACAAACGATGTCGAACAGCGAACACCTTGATAGAAATATGAACTGTATTGAATAATCAGAACACGATGGAAATGACGCAATTTTTCTCTTCCCTACCTGTCTAGCTGAAAAGCAGCGATACCGGATATCTCTGTAGATGGTGGTGAAATCGATATTATCTTCTGAATGACTGATCCTTGAAACGTCTGAGAGCAAACAAGAGCATGTCGGGATGTAAGACATCCTCTGAAATGAGTAATATCCCGTGACGACCGACAGGATCTGTACATCTGGAGTTCCCCCCCGAAGATGGTGGTCCTGTGTATGAACTAGTGAGCAACGGATCAATAGGTGCTGCGTGTTGGCTGAACTGGAACGTTGACCACGCTCGTTGGTACTGAGGTAAATGACGATGTAGCGGGCTGCCGGAGCTTGTGTATTCATAGATAGCTCGGGGCAGGTTTGGTACATGTCCGCGGACGAGTCCGACTGTCCGTCATACTTTATAAATCGGCGCATATACTATCAAGTATCAAAGACGTACCCGGCAACATACACGTAGATTTGGAGGGCTGGCGTACGTCTTACTGAATTACGACAAAATCCGCCTGAAGAACCCTTGAATACTCACGCATGAGCACAATGGATGTAAGTGATACAGTACATGACCTTTCCTCTGGAACATACAAATTAGCATGCTTTGGCAATGAATATGGGGACTCGCGATGCAAGTCAAGATTCACTAGCTTGAAAGATATGCGTGACTGTATGCCTTGGATCCAGCTATTTCGGATAATGTCGACAGATTTGTGGGACATAGCGTTTAATATTGGGTGATCATCTCTGCTGCTCCCTGCCGGTGTCGATATTAAATGGTAGCCATCCAAGGACATGGTCAATAAACCGGGTGAGGCGACTGTTGTATCCATAGGACATGATAGCCTTCCGCGAGTAGTAGACAGTGACTTCCGACTGTAGGCCATCTGAAAAGGAAGAATTGTACGTGCCAAGTTGAAATGGAAAGAAGCACCGCACTTTAACTAGTGTGCATGGATGCTCATTAAGATGGTCATTTGGATGAGTTAGACATTTGGAATGTGTGACCTGCTGCTGAGTCACGAGCACCATCCAAGACGTGGTGTTTGCGCTTCGAAGTCGAGACTTTCAACAATTAATACAAAATCATCGCCCGCAGGCCAGAAGAATGTTCAATACTGACTCGAACTGTAGATGTTTGTTTGTTGTTATGTAATTCCAAAGGCCTTGCACAAACCTTCCTTGCTGGAAAGTTGAAACCCTCAAAGAACAACCGCATAACAATTGCTACTACATCTCAACGCGTATTCCAAAATTATTTGTCCCACTCGGAATTTACGAAGCGCGGAAAACATGATACAAACTGGTCTCATCCAGAGCGCACACAATGATCTTCTGACAGACGTAGCTTATGATTTTTATGGGCTTCGCTTGGCTACTTGCAGTCTCGATCAGAGGTACGTTATTCCCTTTATGCATATACGTGTTTCTACAAGTTAACTTGCGCTGCTGTTGAAGAATCAAAGTTTGGCAAGTAGACGAGAGTAATGGAAATTGGAACGTCGAAGATGACTGGAAGGCGAGCATGTTGGAAGACGCGTTTTTGCGCTTATCAACCAATTAATGCCAGGCTCACGATGCTACCGTCTCTAAACTAAGCTGGGCTCACCCAGAATTTGGGACCATACTCGCATCCGCCTCTTTCGACCGTACAGTCAAGATTTGGGAGCAAACTAGTTTTGCATCAACAACAGATTCCCAAACGAATGGTGCTGGTGCCGGGTCTCCTCAGGCTGCTTCATGTGGTTCCTCAAGATGGGTGGAAAGGGCTGTATTGGTTGATGCAAGAGGCACTGTCCGCGCGGTCGAATTTGCCCCTCATCATTTTGGGTTGAAGTTGGTATGTACGTCAGGCGTTCTTCCCATTTAGAGATTCATGAGAGCTTCTGCAAGGCGACTGTTTCTTCCGATAATCGTGTCCGCATCTACAAGTGCTTGGAACAATCATCGCTAGCCACATGGCAGCTTTCGGAAGAAGTTGATGTCTCAACGCTCCCATCTGCATCACTGTCCTCATCGTACTCCGTGGCGTTTGCGACACCAACCCAGACAAGCGCAACTCTTGAGGGTGCTTCTGCAACCCTGGTGGCTCAAGCTCTGCAACAATCGCAAAACCCCGCCACTCAGGGACGACCCGGAATGGGGAATCGAGAAGCTGATGGAGGGTGGTGCATATCATGGTGTAAAGATAGATATTGGGGGGAGATCATCGCGGCTGGCTGTGGGGTATCCGGCGCTATCAAAGTATTGTCACGCTTCATTTTTGTGGCATTGCTCACTCTGAGTCACAGATTATACAATTATCTCCCTCTCGTCGACCTATCACTCTCCTTACTTTGGACCCATCTCCTTCGCCAGTGGGTTTGCCCACCGAGGCAGGAACTTTGCTTGCAAGCGACGGAGATACTCCAACACCATTTGCGATCACGTCGGTGGCGTGGGCGCCTTCGTGTGGGCGATCGTATCACCTTATAGCTACTGGAGGTCGTGATGGACATGTTAGGATATGGCGAGTTAAGCCTGCGGAGGACGAAGCTGACGTCGAAGGAGAAGGGGGCGATCCTAAATGGTCTGCAAATGTAGTAGCAGATTTCGATCACCACAAGTACGTGCGGTACGCACTCCCCTATGGCTTTGTTACTGATTGGATGCGTGCAGATCGGCGGTTGGCCGTGTTGAGTGGAACATCACTGGGTTTGTTTTTGTCTCTAGGTATCGTAAGCTACATAGTTGACACGCATTCTCTCAGGACCGTCCTGTCTTCTGCCGGGAATGATGGTCGTGTACGACTGTGGAAAGCGACTATTGGTAATGTTTGGAGGACTGCTGGGAGCATTGGGGTTGAGCAGTCGGAAGATACCCAAGATGCTGATGTCAATATGGGCGAAAATGCAATTGCCGAATAGATCATTTTGTATATAGTGCTCAGGCTGTCGATGTTCTTCGGCTACTTTCACGTATTACGATGTCCTTTCGTGATAAGTATCCTTTCCCGTGAGCGAACCAGGTGACCTTCACACGGCAAGCCGCGCGGACCGAATCAATTGAAGCCTTGATACTTCTATGCTTTCGTGGGCCGGACATTCCTCTTGCGACCACTTACCTAGAGGCTTGAGTAACAATCACGAAGAACAGCGATAGGCTAAAATGTCTTCATCAGGGTCAATCGTTACTCCCTCTGTGCCCACCCAGCGACTGATGTCTGTCGCATCTCATCTACACAGTCATCGATTCAAAGTTGTCGTATGTCGCAACCTCGGACCCGATGTCATGTCCATTCTTGAGGCAAGACCAGAGCTAGATGTAAGTTAATATCCGATTGGTATGGAAAGGTGAGGCTTACTACAGCTGTAGTTGGTTGTCTGGCCGCAAGATAGAGCCTGTGAACGGTCATGGTTGATGGAGAATATATCTGGTGCAACCGGGGTGATTGTCATGCTCACGGACAAAGTACGGTTATTGTTTGATGTTTGATGATGAACCCGCTGATGGCCCAGGTGACTTGCTTAGGTTAATGCAGAACTTCTAGACAAGGGTACGTATGGAACACATACCTCTAGCTAAGTTGAGACCGACATGTGTCTGCTAGCTGGACCTTCTTTGAAGGTGGTATCCACCATGTCCGTTGGATATGGTACGTGCATTTGCTATTCTAGGTACTTGATTTAATCTCGACCCGCAGACCACATTGACCTCAAGGAAGCAGCACAACGTGGTCTGAAAGTGGGATATACTCCTGACGTCCTGACAGACGCAGGTAGGACAGGGCACCGAACGAACGGTCCAGACCGCTTATCTTCGTGACATATAGTTGCTGATCTATCGATCATGCTCGCTCTCATGGCTGGCCGAAATGGAGGCACCGGTGTAGACCTTGTGCAAAGGGGCCAAGTCAGTGATTTGTATTCTTGGCAAGATCTCTTGTGCTGAAAGATCAATGTCAGTGGGCAACTTTCTCGTGGGCTCCTTTTGGCCTATGCGGGCCACAACTCAGTACTACGGCTGCGTCCCCCACAAGAAAAGTCGGGTTTCTAGGTTTCGGACGAATCGCACAAGCGACGCTAGCGCGCCTGGTACCGTTCGGTATCACACATTGCTTGTATTTCTCAAACCCATCCTCGCTTCCCAACCACGCTCGGGATGCTGCGCTCGCAAAACAACACAAGCTTCAAGCAGTCTCGAAGGTAGACCTCGATGAACTTTCGCGGGAAAGCGACGTTCTCTTTGTACTTGCTCCTGGAGGGGGCGAAACGTATCACATCGTGAATGAGACACTGCTTAGGAAGATGAAAAGGACTAGTATCCTCGTGAACGCGAGTCGCGGAACGTTAGTTGATTCAGATGCTCTGGCGAAGGCTTTGAGGGAAGGATGGATCTGGGGAGCTGGATTGGATGTCGTTGAAGGGGAACCTAATGTCACGATTGATTATCCTCTTGTCAAAGAGCCGAGGTCAGTGCCAGCTTTACCTGATTCTATTCTCTCGGCCGTCCTAATAATTGCTATGCAGATGTGTGATAGTGCCTCATATTGCAAGCGCTACACTGGAAACTCGACTAGCAATGGCAACTCGTGCGGCACAGAATTTGATTGGGGCGATTCTGGGACGGGAGATGCCTTCTGAGGTCAATCTGTCGGATGTATCGTAACAGTACTTCAATCGCAAGCTGGTCAAATCAACATCCTGCTCTTACATTGCACATAGATGACTCAGGCGAACGATAATCTACCAACAGAGATTTATCACATCCGGGTCTTAGACGCAGCAACACCATAGGATTTCTGTTTTGAGCCATATGCACTACAGCGGCTTGGCTTGAGTCCAAGCCTCTGAAGCCTGGCCTGAAGCTTGAAATCCAGGCCAACACTCCGCTCACATCATATCTATACAGTGCGTTGCACGCGGTGTCTATTGTGATACCATCAAGAAAGCAATACGAGATCTAAAAGGTAGAAGCCGAATGTCAACACACCCTCACCGAGACACCCTTGCGACATGTTTGATGAAGAGAGCAAATGCTTCTTCACCCCTACATGGTAGTTCAGTTGTTTGGATAGGAATGGAAGGCATCGGCAGGAAATACTCACTCCATCTGTTGTCGGGATTGTTGGAACATCGACTGTATGCCGTCCGTCACAAGGAAAAACAGAGTTTATGCGAGGAGACATACGCAAAATGTTTTTCCTGATCGTGAGAGATGGATAATGAGCGCAATATCAATGGCTTAAACATCAAAACGTACACAACAAATCCTATTCCACCATACCGTGCCTAGGATATGATGACGTCAGTACAGCTTGCTAACTATGCTCACAGGCTACGTACAACGAGATACAGAACGGTCATCATGGACCAGCGTTGCCCCTGCCGCGATGAGTTTCATATTTTTCTTTCGATGTGGGACTCCGCTCACCCAAAAGAGTTCTACGTATAAAACTGTTCTCAGAGAGATAGCTCCTCCTGTGACGGTGTCAACCTACCTCTTGTCCGAACGCAAGTACTAGTAAAAATCCCATGATGTCGCTGATATTTTCATACTTAATATTGTTTACCCCAATCGTATATTGCCATAACACAGGCGGCAACTGTGAAGTTATTGAATCAGCACGGTAATCATGCAGCTGGCTCTCCACGAACCTACGGAATAGCTGCCAATAATTTCTGCATTGATGAGTAGCCACCAACTAGGATCGCTCGAGACTAGAGGTATACTATCAGAGGATGGGAACAAGCGAGCAGGGGAACTCGGTGGACATACAATGATCGCATTCATGCTTGATATACCAGCATCCAGAGCTTACATTGCTAAGTGAGATTTGAAAGATGATATTTGATTGACCGAAGTAAGCGTTTCGGCATGAATTCTGGAGTAGAAGCCTTGAGCTCAACGTAGGGCTGTTCGATTATTGCTCAGCCCCGCCTGTCAAAAAATGACACTGTTTGATGTTCGGCAGATACGCTGGATTTGTCAGTACCCACGCGCACGTCGTTCTGTTGATCATCGAGCGTTGTTGACTGTTGTTCAGTGCAGGAGAAACTATCACTAGAGGCCTAGGCAAGTCTTGTTTAAAGAACAGGATCTTGTACATATTGTGAGGACAGAGCGTTTGATCCCGCGGAACCAATTCGTGTTGACATGATCATGTGCGTGCTGCACTCGAACTCCTTCTATGTTCCACTTTGAGTTAGGCGCGCTCCACTTCAAGTCCAAGAACAACCCTACTATTAATGGCATCAAAGGAGGTGTTGGTGAGAGTTTTTAACCGCAAACCAGTGACTCGCGCAGAAAAAGATCAACCAACTATTCAAGATTCAGGCTAGTGTGATCTTCCAGATGTTCTTGGCATTGTGTGGTTCGACCTAGGCCTGGATCGATGAAGGGGAATACCATGATCCAGGGATATTGATGGTATCAAAGCAACGGGTATCGATAAAATCGCAAAGCAGTGACTCGTGTGGAATGTTAGAACACCACAAAAGATCCCAGCCCCCGATTCGTGTAAGTTACCGTAATACTAATAGAGAGGAGCCCGAGCCCGTGTAGTACAAGAGTGTGGGAATTTGGGATGCAGACTTCATTTGAGATTTGCACGGTTGCAGTACCTCCTCCACATCCATCTCGTGAGAGTCAGGGATATCTTTTTGTCTTGATGGCATTACAACGAGTGAGGAGGTGTGCACGACACGACAGGCACTTGTGAAGAGGAACAGGGCGCAGTGAAGGGAGTTGGACGTGAGGGATTTGCTTGGTTGGGACAGGTGAGGCACCTGCTTGCTGCAATTACACCCATTTGTTATTTTTGACTTTTTCTGGTGCGCCTACAGAACGTGGCTTTTTTTCAGACTTTGTCAATGAATGATCGATGGACGCTGAGTCGTTGTGCGGCCAAAAGTGGAGAGAGAACAGATTCTACTTGCTTGTGAATTGTTCAGACGGTAGACTTTTTTCTGAGGGTTGCATCGCCTGCTGAATCCTGATCTGGGTTAGATCTATGGCTGTATGATTTTAGTGATAGAACAATTGAACTGTCGGTGATACAAGGACATCTTCGCGTTGGAAACGAGTTCCAGAAATCACAATCAATCAGTCGTCCTATATTTCCAGTGTTCAAACATTCTACTTATGAAAACACTGCTTTGTGATAATCTTAATCCTGATTCGATCGAGTCGGAGGGGCTTTCCAGGATTGATCAATGTTCCGTTCTCCTTTGTATCACACGAGTCCTAGTCAACGGTCAATCAAGAACGTTTCACCTCCGTGGTGCCTTTTTTCAGCGATGGGGCGCTGGATGGTATATCTAGTACGAACTCCATCATCATCACCATCATCATACCTCTACCAAGTCCGTCGCTCAGTGCTCACTCACGCCGCACCATCCCTCAAATATGACTGCAGTCTCAAATGATCCCTATTGGTGGCCGCAGATCAATTTCAATATTAATCTCAGTTATTATATAGGTTCGTGGAGAACCAGTCGGATAATGTCCCTGATGTCTCAGTTGTATTTTCACAGCTGCCTCCTCTGCTGCAGTGTTATACGATTGGGGTAAGTAAGGCAGCGTTAAAGAACTATTTTGGCCTCCTCATGATAATTTCAGCATTGACAATTGGACAAGAGGTAAATTGATGCCATTACCGATGCAGCCAATTTCCTAATAATGATTCCTACAGTTTGAACTGGTCTGGGTGAGCAGAATCCTATATCAGGAGGTTGCAATTAATTTGCGGCAGGGGCATCACTGGTCCCTCATTACGATTCTATACATTGGTGTGCGTAAATGTTACATGCGGTGCAGTTGGCAAGACATGCTGATTTCAAAATATTCTAGTTGCGCTACATTGGAATAGTATACATCGTGTGGGTCTGCAAGGTTAACAAGTTTCCGTCGTGCTAATAAGCCATTACCCTCAATTAGCATCAACATGCTGCGTATGTCTCCTCACATACACCGCGGTTTATTCTGACCAGCGACATATAGAATTTCTTCCGACAGTCTCGATGACAGATGAAGTAAGTATCTTAATGCATTGGTTCCTGCCATTCTCATCCGACTAATTGCACCCTACTACAGGGGTGAGTGAGAATCTCAACACAAGCTCGTCGGTTCAACATACTGACTGCAACAGCTGTGAGTTTCTTTAGGATGTTCAATTTTCTTCCGAGATGCGTCACCAACTGGGATTTTCAGGCAATGTTATGTACTTCACACTAAACTGGATGGGTGTCGTCACAAATGCTATGCTAGGCGGTAAGCTACTCAGCTACGATACCTCAATGATATTTTCTTGACTGATACATCCTGCAAGGCATCGTGATCACTCGGCTGTATGCCATGTATCAGAAATCAAGAAACATGCTTATCTTTCTCGTTGTATTCTTCACGTCTATCACGATCGCCTGTGGAGTAATGACTGGAATGCTAAACAAGTATACTATAGGGGGTGAGCTTCCATTACGGTCGAAAGGTTCATGCTGATCAATGAATGACAGGGGAGCTCATCCTTTCTGGTACCTACATGTGCTATCCCTATGACCCGGAGGCAGACACCGCCATTTTGCTTCCCATGACATGGATACTCTCGACTGTATGGGAAGTGCTCGCACTGTGTCTTGCAGTCTGGATTGTTGTAAAACACTTTCGTGAACTGCAACAACCGCCGACGGGATGGGTTGTTAGGGACTATTTTACGGTGTTAATGAGAACTCACGTGGTTTACTTTGCAAGGTACGTCAGTGATCTGAATGTAGTCAACTTTCTTTTCTGAAGCTTCGTACATGCTAGCTTTGTTGCTGTTTCAAGTCTCGATCTCGGGCTTTTGTTTCCAAGCTTATTAGTATGCCCTTTTATGTCGCTGACATTTTGGTGACCTGTATTCATCACTTTTACAGGACTCAGTTGCCGTGGGATCTCAGATTTATTTTGGCATTCGTCAAATTCTCTCGGTCATGCAACTGTTTGTGCTCGGACCACGCCTCATCCTTGGTGTTCGACAGCATCATGCTGAGGTCGTGGACAACTCCGATGCAGGATTAGACATGATTCCAATGTCTTTCCAGCAGCGCACGCACGTGTCAACTGGCAGTGGTGTATAGTACTAGAAATCCCGATCAACACTTGATGGATACTCCCCACATACTGAAAATTTCATTTTACTACTCAGTACAGTCACTTATTTTCTTTTGGTTCTTCCATCGCGATCAACTTTTCTGCACAGTTACATATAATATGCCGCGTTCTGTTTCCGATCTTAATGCGTGGCTGTGGAGTCGACATCTGGACCGGTGCGCTCATGAAGTCAATGGATCTTTCGCTGATGTTCCTACCGTTTTTTTGCCATCAATGGTGCGAGTTCTAATCCTGTGCTAGCATCCATGAATTAAATATGTGGCACGAGCCAATCAAGTGAATTTTGCACTATAATTGGCGAGATAAAGTGTCACGATGCATCGTTTTATCTGTGAACTAGTCTGTGAATCAATATTAGACACGAGCCAACGAAGAGAATTCTCGATGCACGGTTTTATGTGCGAACCCTGAAAATCGAATACCAGATCGGGGGTCTCCTCATCGCCTACGGCAGTATGACAAGCCGATAAGACCGCAAACTCGGCATGCGGAAGATGTTTCTCCATGATATCGAGCAGCGTCAGATGTTCGTCTCTCATGACGGATTATAAAGTTGCGCAGGGTCCTGCTTGCCATGACAAGCAAGGTGCACCCAGGTATTCTGCTGCAAGGCTTCGAGTGCACCTGCTCGTGTGGCTTTGTCACCAGAAATAGTGGCGCGGTTGGCCGTTGCAGGAACGAGCTTATGAGCAAGCTTCAAGCTCATTGTCGCACTGTCGACAGCCAAGAGCGCCTTGTCTTTCCCTGCACCCAGTTGACCCTGTCCAATCGCCACAAATGACGGAGGCACGCGCTTCTTTATCAACTGTCTAGATCTGATCAGAGCTGAAAGTGTCGGCGTATAAGAGCAAATGTAGAGACCTTCCAAGCATGGCTCCTTCCCAGAACGATCCGCCTTTGTTTGGAACGGGTGAGCTGCATGGAGATAAATGGACGTGGAAGCTGCAGTCGGGCACAGCCAGATTCGAGAGGGGCGCTTTGGTTTGAGGACATGCTCGAGTACGTCGATGATTGGTAGCATGATCCGGTCCCATATTATCTGCAAGAGCACTATGAGATCCGTCCTCGACTCCCCTGGGTTGATCCGAGATGAATCTCGTATTACCCTAGTGAAGCGATATTTGAAAATCTTCATATCTGCGAGAGCGGTGGACGGTAAAGGAACATGATGGGGGTCCCCTGACATCAGGACGATGATAGCGCGATGAACGTTCATGTACTGGAGTATTAAGGTTCTGAAATTATGTGATGAGTGTAAACTCGTTGAAATATACAACCTCGGAACCATAAGTTGCTCCTCCTGCAGCAGTGTTTGCTTCACGTTGTGAGAACCTTGTTTAAAGGAACCGTTGGCGAACATGTCCGATTGCAGGTCCGATGCTCTTGATTGTGTGCTTGACCATGAGTAGACTTGAGTCCCCATTGTGAGCGGCGCTTTTTCAGGAGGCTAAGTCTAATTCATTTGAGTATCAGATGCCACTTGAAGATGTTCAAGTAGATGACCTACCATATCTTGAAACCCTGGTCTCCTTGTGTGTTCGAAGACGTGATATAACTTCCGGATTGCTGTACCCGCTAGCGACATATCGCTCTACTAGTGGTCTTATGATTGGATCCGGAGCTGCGGTGCAAATGATATCAGTAGGAACTCGTGAGTTCAACTGCATTTTAGTTTAAACTTTCATTGCACTTACTACGAACCGAACCTTTTTGCCTTGTGGGTCGGGCATTAAAAAAAGTGTCATTACTGGGCTCCAGCACTTCCAAAACAATGGTACACTGGCACGAGAAGATGATTCTGTATTAACAGTAGTACAAGTTTACAACGGAGCACAACAGACCCATTGCACTGACTCGGAGGCTTACTTGAACGTAGCACTCACTTGCAACTCCTCTCAACTGTAAAGGAATCCGCATCGCCTTTATTATACTACCTGCGAACATCAATCGTCCTTGCTGGGATCCGATGCAAACGCAGGCGAAGTGCGTCGAGGTGGTAGGTATGAAGTGCAGTACTCGGAACAAACAATGATCGGACATTGAAAATCAGCGGCAAATCGAACCACAGTCTCAGACCATATGACTCGACAAAGCGACCATAGCGGACTCTGCGAGCGGCCAAATTTCGCGTTATTAACACGAAGAGCTCGAGGAAACAGTATGTACTATGTAGAGGAACGTTCTCATACACGTTCGTGATTTAGGGGGAAGTGGCAGTGTTCTAAAGTATTTCCTTATTTGTCGAAGTAGTCTCCAAAATTTCGACGCGTTCCTCTCGCGATCTTTTGCGAGCTCCTCCTTCTCGATTATCGCAACGATGACGAAATATATCCTTGTTTCCGGAGGCGTTGTTAGCGGGATCGGGAAAGGTGTTATCGGTGCGATACAGCGCTTTTGGCTGAACGTGATCGTTTACAGTCATTCCTAGCCTCCTCAACAGGCCTACTCCTCAAGACCGCAGGCCTCAAGGTCACAGCAATTAAAATAGATCCTTACATGAACATAGATGCCGGTACGATGCGACCAACAGAACACGGTGAGATCTGAGTGCGTATGTTTCTCCACAAACATCTAACATTCCATCAGGTGAAGTCTACGTTTTAAATGATGGCGGTGAGGTGGATCTAGACCTGGGGAACTATGAAAGGTACCTCGACGTCACACTCTCTAAAGACAACAACATCACTACGGGAAAAATATATCGTGAAGTGATTGAAAAGGAGGTGAGTTTTACTCTCTTTCGAGACCTGACTGGTGTTTATCATCGTGAGTAGCGGAGAGGGGAGTATCTTGGAAAAACGGTGCAGGTACGTCTATGGCCATTGTTACCTCGCCGCTCTCAATCCTTTGTGGTTAGATAGTGCCGCACGTGACGAACGCCATTCAAGATTGGATAGAGCGTGTTTCCAAGATACCGGTGGACGAATCGGGAGAGGAACCTGATATCTGTATCGTGGAGGTAAAAAGTAACATGCAATACTTTCCGCCATGATATCAACTTTCTTTTAGCTGGGCGGCACTGTCGGAGACATTGAATCGGCGCCGTTCATAGAGGCGATGCGTCAATTTCAATTTCGCGTTGGACATGATAACTTCGCACTAATCCACGTTTCACTTGTGCCTGACATGCACGGTGAGCAAAAAACAAAACCGACTCAAACTACTGTCCATGCGTTGCGTGGGCTCGGTCTGCTCCCTGACCTAGTAAGTGACACATCATTCTTAAATGACGTACCTGACGTTTGTGTGGAGATCGCGTGCCGGTTATTGGGACGCCAGCCCCTTGAATCCTCCACCAAGGACAAAATTTCCATGTTCTGCCACGTTGCGTCGGAGCAGGTGATAGGTGTCCATGATGTCTCGTCTGTCTACCACGTCCCTCTCCTTTTACAGTCACAACGAATTGTTGAGTATCTCCGTAAGCGGCTCAATCTCGCAAGTTTGAACATCACGGAGGAGTGGGTTTCCAAAGGGCTGTCCTTGGAAATGAAGTGGAGAGCCGTGACAAAAGGGTACTATCATTTCTTTCCTTTATCATCGCTTCTCATTTCCCATTGTTCAGGCAAGAACGCCTCTTCGACGAGGTCAAAATTGTTCTTGTTGGGAAGTACACCGATTTAAAAGACTCGTATATGTCCGTCATCAAAGCCCTTGAACATTCTGCGTTCCGCGTTCGCAGAAAACTCATCATTCAGGTTGGTTCTGTTGGTCCCTGCAGAATAAATGACTATAGTGATGTTGCATAGTGGGTTGAGTCATCGGACCTGGAGCCTTCAACGCAGGAATCTGATCCTGCTAAATACCACGATGCTTGGCGAGCAGTTGTTGGTGCTGGGTAAGTGGCAGCCCTACGTTTGATTAGGAAAACACCTGGTACTCAGATTGGGACAGCGGTATTCTGGTTCCCGGTGGGTTCGGAAAGCGCGGCACGGAAGGTATGATTCTTGCCATCAAATGGGCACGAGAGCAGAAAGTCCCTTTCCTTGGTATCTGCCTGGGCTTCCAGATGGCTGTGATAGAATGGGCACGTAGCATGCTCAACATACCAGGTTCGCTCCATTTCTCGTTAGCCACTACTTCTCTTATCTTCCGTAGATGCCCATTCGGCTGAGCTCGTTCCCGACACGCAGAATGCTTTTGTCATTTTCATGCCGGAGATCTCTCGCACTCACATGGGCGGAACAATGCGCCTTGGTCTTCGACCCACTGTATTTGACCGTGAATTCGAGACTTGGTCCAAGGCTCGCAAGTTATACGGCGGCAATGAAAAAATGTGGGAAAGGCATCGACACCGATACGAGGTCAACCCGGAACAGGTGCAGCGTCTGCAGGAGAGCGGTCTTACATTTGTGGGCAAGGACGAAAAAGGGGAGAGAATGCAGATCCTTGAACTCAAAGGTATGGCTTATGCGCAATTGATCTGAAGACTGTTGCGATTTGTCATTGCAGATCACCCATTTTTCATGGGTTTACAAGCCCATCCTGAACTGTGCTCGAGACCACTCAATCCTTCACCGCCCTTTTTAGGCTTCATTGCGGCGTCTTCCGGACAATCTGATTTAGAAGAACAGATTCAAGTGCAACTGAAATCCTTCCGCCCACCTCACCCCGAACATTCGATGGTTAGTGAAGAGGCGCTGAGGACAAGTACGCAGGAACATCCAATTGCCAATGGTGTCGGAACTATGACACCGCCAACCGACTAAACACATGTAGCTGTAAGATTGATGTATCATTTACTCGTACCGTAGTGAAACTGAATCACTCTGTTGTATAGCGCCTGGTAATACATCACACTGCACTCGGTAGGCCCATATTATGGGACTAAACATTCAGCGCACCATTAAGGTATTCCACTCGCATTTCGAGAATATCAGATATAGATCTCAAGATCTCATGTTTGTACCTTGCGATCCTGATATTGGCATAATGTATTTTAAGGAACGCATGCCCGCCTTCTGCTCACCGATGCTGATAGACGCTCAATGAGCGGAAAACACGGATGTCGGTCGAGAACAGAAAGAGAGCCAGGCACTGGCATTGATGCGACGAAGACCCAAGCCACATAGAAGTATCTGCCATAGTGATAGTGTAGTAAGGTGAAACTGCTATCAGTAAGAGTGTCCAACAAGACAGCGAGCATGACAGAGTACATCGGCGCAACGATTAGTATAGTAGAATGGTCGTGAACTAAATAAAATGACCGTGAGCTACGTACAATGACCATGACTGTGATATCACGACCCTTCTGGAATGAGTGAGGATGACTCTACAGGCCGAGCATTTCGGCAGGGTGCGAGACACGACCCACATGGGCCGTCGCCTGCATGGGAGGCACGTACTCAGATCTTAATCTCTGACATACGGCAGGAGGCAACGGAGGACGGGCAGCAGCGGCAGGTACAGCAGTGGTGAAAGGCAGAGGGCTTGGGAGGCACGCCAGGCAATGGGACCTGAAGAGGCAAAGGAAGAGAATCATTAGTGACAGGTAGCGGAGTGTGGCAGTTTTAACTTCAAATAGATGAAAGTACGGGGAACGTGGATGATGTCGATGAAAACATCCAATGAGTGATGAATGAAGAAAGTACTCAAGTAAATGAACGAATGTGAGATCCAAACGATGGAGAGGCGTTAAGTCAACATGGCGAGGTAGTCGGGGGTTTGCTCAGGTGCGTCTGGAGGTGCTTGGTCTGCTTCTACAATGCCGTGAAAGCAGCATGCGGAGGCCATGGTGGTGAAAGAGTAGTTGGGAGGACAACGAGCGATCAATCGATCAAAAAGTGCTCAGATTGACGTCAAGCGCGCATGGCGCTAGACCAAAGTTGGAGGACAGGTGGAGCTCACGCGAATTGGTTCCGCGGGATCAAACGTTCCGCCCTTGCATATTGTAGAGATAATCGTTTTGAATGCTCTATGATATTAATAAGGTGATTTGTAGGTTAATAACGAACGTCGAGTGGTGCATTGTATGCGGTCTACATTAATATTGATCGATCCTTCACTGATTGCCAAACCCGCGTGATCTGTACTCGCGGCGTGGAGCATCATGCGACCATTCTCTCTGTGGTCTGGTCTCCCTCCCATAGCGTGAGCCGCGGTACTCTTCGGTATTACCAGAAGGGTCACTGGGATGCACCCACTCTCTCTGTAGCCTGGGCTTCTCCCTTCCATAACGCGCACCTCGATACTCGTCGACGTTGCCAGAAGGGCCATTATCATCCAATTGCTTGTCCCGACGGAAGTTTCCTCTGGGGTTCTCGAAGGACCGGTTGTTCTGCCTGCCCCTTATTTCCCATGAGTTTGCAGGTCTCGCAGAAGACCTAGGGTCCCGATACGATTTTCCGAAATGCTTCGTGCGCCCATCGTTAAGGCCCATCTTCTGCAGGAAGCCGTCGCTGACATACGGAGGCGTAGGTAAGCCGCATGCATCCGTCGCCCAACTTTTACATCCAGCCAGAATGTCGCCCTTCTGAACTCGCAACTCAGGTGACTTGGGGATATAATAGCCAAGAAGGGAAGCAAAAGTCTCCTTGATAGCTTCTTCGTCGATGTGTTGTAGTAGCGCCGTGATGCTGTTGTTCATTTCTTCCGAGGAAAGGCGTGGTGAAAGCGGCGCGTCGTACATCCTGGGTGCACCCCGCACTGGTCGGCCCCTGGCGTCATGTGGTTTAATTGGTACACCCTTGAATACCGCCTGAGGATCAGCGTCGTAGTGAGCTGCGAGGTCCTGGACCTGGCGGGCGAGCTCATCTGAGGTAACTGGCTTCAGCGGAACTTCATTGAGCTGGCAGCTCAAAAAACCGATCTCCCAAGGAAGAAGAACTAGATCTCCACGTCCAACTGTAGAGCCCTGGCGACCAGTACGACCGACACGGTGGATGTATTGTTCCGTGGTAGCGGGGACACCGAGCTGGATGACCCGTGTCACCCCTGGATAGTCCACACCTCGTGCAGAGACGTCAGAAGTGACAAGGATCGATGCTCCCGAGTTGTCAGCGCGGAAAGCATCAGAGGCGGCTATGCGTGAGTCCTGTGTGCGCTTAGAGTGAATTTCGTACACCTTGGTGTACGCGCCAGCAGGCAGCACTGTTTTTGAAAGCTCACGAGCGAGTGTCGCGAAAAGCTGTGTCATGCGTGTCGTGGGGAGGAATAATAAGACTTTGCTCTTGCCTGGGTTTGTAAGTTGGTCGTGTGCGAGGAGACGAAGAAAGTGGGGGATCTGTTGAGATGGAGTAAGGAGGACGGTGTGATATTGGGGGACGTGTGCATGAACTGGGGATTCACTTTCAGGAACTACGTCAATGAATTTATGGTCCTGAGCGAGGACTGTCTGTGCGACCTGGCGAACGGTCCGAGATAGTGTTGCTGAAAAGAGGAATGTCTGCCTCTCAGATTTAGGTGGCAAATAACTCATAATCGCATCAATGTCATCCCGGAAGCCCATATCGAGAAGCATGTCTGCCTCATCGAATATTACCTAGCCACATACTGGGTAAGTAAGGGGATCATACTGAACTTATCGGAAGACATACCATTTTGCACTTGCTGATACCTTTCGCTACATCAGGCTCCGACTGCAGCAAATCACGAAGTCGCCCGGGGGTAGCTACAACAACATCCCTCCGCCCTTTCATGAAGTCGCGCATCTGCATTCGCTTGCTTGCTCCTCCGTAGAATAGTCTAACTTCAAAATCACTGTGATGCGTAGTTAATTTGACAGCAGTATTGGCAATCTGCGTAGCGAGTTCTCGGGTGGGGCTGATGATAAGGGTACCGACATGTTCCCTGGTAAATTGTCTCCTGGATTGCGCCTCCAGATGCTTGTCTGAAACAAGGCCTGCATCGCGAACCGCCTGCTTACCCCAGGCATGGATAGCATTGACGCGAGCCTCGATAGCTGGAATTAGGAACGCAAAGGTCTTCCCGGTACCGGTCTTTGCCTTGACCAAAAGATCTCGTGGGCGTGTTGGGACGTCGTTAGATGTTGATTCAGGAGGTAGTGCAAGCTCTGGAAGAAGCTTTACAACTGCAGCTTGGACGGGGGTCATCGTTTTGAACCGATAAGGATTCTCAATAATAGCACGGAGTGTCGGAGAAGATATCGTTCCCTTCATAGATTCCCATGATGGTTGTTCAAGAGAAAGGTTACCCGCCGGGATACCTGTGGGTGCCGGAGCATTTGCAATATTTTCTTGCAGAGCGGCAGAAGAAGGAACAGCTGCTGATGCTGTTGCAGTAGATTCATACTTCCGTGAACAGACACGAGGAATCAAAATGCCTGATAAATCACAATTATTGCAACTGCATCTGGCTAGAAATCGGATAATCATACCTGCGTGTTTTCCTCTGCATGTCGCAAACCCATGACTTTGGCTTTGAAAGGGTTGTGAACGACGGCATGCTCTACTTGAGGCTGTCGTTGCTCGAGCGAGCAGACTGCACGTCATATACGAGCTATAAGCCTCAAAAATGAGGTATCACGACGTGACGAAATTAGTGGTAAGAGGAAGGAAGTTTTTAAGAACCACCTACATTGGGCTATTTTTCTAAAAAGGAAATCAAAAGCTTCAGGATTCAACAAGTATAAATAACCACTAGTCACATACCCTCAGCCACCATCATCACTTAGTAATCGCAATTGTTCACGGTGCGTGCTGCATCTTGCAGCTCCTATTAACTTGTAGATAGCTTAATATGCCGAAGAACACAAAGTCATCAGCAACTTCGGGCACACGCAAGAAGAATGCTCGCAAGGCAGCTGTAGGGGTACCCCCTCCGGAAGTCTCTGTCGTCGCGAAGCAGAAGAAACAGAAAGGACAGAAAAAGGAGCCCAGGAAAAAGGTCTATATCCCTCCCTTTAAGCCAGCCCCACCGCAGCCAGATCCATTGGATACTCTCGGCCTTATACATAGACTTCCACCGGAACTAGTCGTTATTCTTCGATCCTTGGGAAAGAAGGATCCAGTCACGAAGGGACGGGCTTTGGAAGAACTTCAATCAAAATGGATCGATGAAAGCTCAAGGAAGGGGGATGAGAGCGAGGAATGCGATGCACTTGTCACGATGCTGCCAGTCTGGGTGTGTCGTTTGGCAATCATGATCCATGTCTTGACATTGACTGTATCTAGTTTCATAGGGCTCCTGTATTCTTCACACATCCTGTCCGCCGGATTCGCCTCTTAGCTGCTGCACTCCATTTTTCATATTTACGGATCCCTGCTGTCCGGGATGCTACTACCTTCTTTTTGAGAGAAACTGCAACATCCGAGCAAATTGAAACTCTCATGGGTACATGGTGCTTGCTCGCTCATGACGTTGACCGTCAGGTATCTCTGCAAGGACAGAGGTCCTGGTCTAGTATCACCTCTCCAGGCGTAGACGGAGAAACACTAGTAAACTTGGAAATGCTGGCTTCTATCATGGAATTTCTCCAAAGAACTCTTTTGGATCCTGCAGGAGTTCATCTTTACCTCAATCCTCCTGCACCAGTTGCAGCTCCCATTTCAGGCATCAAAAAGCCTGGCGGAAAATTTATTCCGGCAGCCCCTAAAGAAGAACTAGAATCCAAGGTAAATGAAGAGAGTGATCTCGATAGGAATGCTCGCCTTCGTTTTGGTGCACTGAGCGCATTCCGCTGGCTCTTTGGTAAGTTAGGTCAAGGCAATGCTCGTAGTTCTCCTCACAGTTCTATAGATGCTCGCCTTGCCTCCAAGATTATATCTCTAGATGATCTATCTGGGCTGCTATCCAACCCATTGTTTTGGACGTCGTTGTATTGCGGTGAGCATGCGCCCTGGATCCCGGACCCTGAAATCCATGGTCTTGGGCATGGGCAACCTCAAGTACGCCAGGCCACGTGGGCACTGTTATCTATGCTGCTACAACGTTACAAAGGTGATCTGATGATTAATACTTTTGTTCAAGGCGCTGAGAAATATACAGGCGCTATTGAGCCATTTATTCCCATACTGAGCGTTGTTTTGCTTCGTTCTGCATGGGTCGAGACAGACTCAGGAGTTAGAAATGCATTGTTCCAGCCAGTCTTAATTTTTCTCAAAGGTAAACTGATTTCAATAGTCTTGGCATCAACCGTTCCCAACTTTATGGTTCTACAGAGTTCCCAAACGCGTGGATTCTTGAAGGGGCATATGACGCAGACAAACAACACGAGGATGGTGATGATTCGGACTCGGATAGCGAAGAGTTTGAAACTAAAACAACTTCTACTCGCAAGGAACATTCTTCTGAGGCATACCGGGAGTTTCTTCAATTCCTTGAACTTGGGTGTGCTGGATCACCTATCAGTGGGTATCCGACGGTCCTTGTTGCTTTGTCGACAATTCCCTCATCCGTATGTTCCTTATCGCGACATGTTGCAATTAGTAATCCGTCTAGCAGGTCATCGCAGCATCCTCTAGGACGGGGATGCCCCTCGACGATTTCTTTACTTCGTTCTGGGCAGCGATTGACGGCCATGCCCTGAGTTCTTTAGAGAGAAAGGTCCCTTCTGCCTCATTCCTTTCGTCTCTCCTGGAATGTTTGGTGTTCTTCTTGAGAAGACTGTTGGGTGGATCCCAGGACCATGGAGCGTTATCTGGATCTGTTTCAGATGGTCTGGTGTCCAATAACACACGTCTGCAAGACGTGGCAGATGAACTTGTCAGATCTCAATTCACGCGCATTTGGCAAGAGGTCAAAGCAAGGCGCCTCAGAGCTGACGAGAATGATGTAGGGAAGTTGATAGCCAGTTCGTTACTATCTCTCCATCGCATGAATATCGGTGAGTGTATTACGTCTACCGCCATTTTGATCTAAGACATATTTCCTTCAGATTTTTTCACCACTGCCTGGGATACTGTCTCGAGTGCAATTCTTTCTCAAGATGACGAGAGTCTCTCTCTTATACCTACGGTGCTCCGGACGTTCGTGGATACTTTTGAAACGACAGACCTTCCTGCAGATGTTACACGCACTCTCGTAAGCAAATATGTGCAAGAAACTGTTGGGAATTGCGAGACAGTCCTGGCCTCCGATACGACCAGTGCTGGAGTATCGAAGAACATCGGCATGGTGATCACACTAATGGAAACCTTTGGATCTCATCTATTCCAGCACACCGACTTCGCTGTGGTATGTAACCCTTACCTTCTTCGTAGAAGTACAGCTCTTAACTGTTGGCAGAGAATGGATAACATGTTCGTTAACAACGCGCTTCGCATTCTACAAGCTTCTCCTCAGGCGATATCTGCGTTCATGTCTCGTCGGAATGACGAGGATCTTTGTGTGGAACTATGGCATGTTCTACTGGTCGATGTTTCCCAACAGATCGACATGTTGTCGTCACTGCTGGACGTGATTGATACCGAGATCTGTCCTAAATATTTACGGCCCGAGGACGGCGAGTTAGATGACGTCATAGAACACCTGTTCATCGAGGTGCTAAACGGAACTATCTTGACTTCCCGCAGCGATTTGGTAAAGAGGCTCATCCAAGTACAAGGTGAATCCCCCTTTGGTCTTGGTGTTTTTAATTAAATGTTTTATAGACTTTTTCCTCTCGGAGAACGGGCAAGATATTCTATTCCAGACGCTCGTATCGTCATTATCGTCCACTGTAGACGATATTCTGTACACAACGAATGCGCCGTTCACTGCGCTGGCCACTGTTATAGAGTTCACGCGCATCATGCTCAGCAAGAATCATAAACTTACCAGTGACTCACTGGTATCCGTTCTCCCAAATGTCTTCATCGTAGGATATCTGCTATCAGTAACGTTCCCCACATTGGAAACGCCTATCATCGATGCCGCACGAGGGGTTTGGAATCTCTGTGTTTCGAAGCCAGATAATGGACTACAGGACGTCCTGAGCGGAATAATTAAAGAGAAATTGAAAGAGCTTTTTCAAGATTGCTCTACTTACACGCGGTTTGTGCACCTTGCTATGTTTTGTTGCACTTCTGAACTGTCCATAGACCAGAGGATATTTTGACACTCTCAGGTCATAAATCGAAAGGCGTTGTTATTACCCCGCTTGCAGACGTCTTCCCTACACCAGGAGAATTCAACGCAATGATTAACTCACTTCCATCAGATCCACCAGACCCTAGTCTTGCATTCATCGAGTCCATCATCCCGGCTATCTCAGAGTTTGAAAACCCAACTGTCTCTGGCCTGGAGTTCGATTCAAGGGGCTATTCAGCATACATCAGGGTTACGTCTGCTCTTTTGGCGTACTTGGGTGACAACCGAAGCATCGCTAAGGAGAATATGTGGGCACTTCGGCACATACTTACACTTGGCCAATACGCGAACGATGCTTTACGTGTCCCCGCAACTCCAAGTGGATTGTTTGGGCCAGATGTATCGCAATTAGAACTGCGCAGGCTGCTAGGGAAGGTTCACCAACTTTCCACTTACCTCCTGTCTACAGGCGACGATGGTCTTCACAGTCAGGTTACCAGCGCTTGCATATCTAATCGCGCGACAACTTCATCGGATGCTCTGGTGTCTTTTGTCGTAGACATCGTCAACCACGCCAAAAGGGAGGATGCTGTCAGAGATGCACTAGTGTTGCGCTCGGTGTTGAAGCACCTATTTGCGAGCGCTAGCAAAACAGATTCTGACCAATGGTTAGATCTAGCTCGTAGGCTGGAAAAGACAGGTGCGTCACACGAATCACGTCGCAGTCAATGTTCGCATATTAATAGATTTGTAGCGCCCCAAACTACTGTGGCCATCCTTTCCAGCATCACTGAATTTGCTCCGGAACCATCGAGAATGGACCGTTACCGCAACGAGATTGCCTCAGATATCCTGGGAGCGCCTGCCAGCAGAGCAAACACGACAGGAGTCGTCCTGCTTCGTCGTCTTGCAGCGACAGCCCCTGATTCTGAGTCTGACGTGGTGTTCCTGCCACAGCAGCGCGCTGTCAATGTCGTGAAGACTTGTCAAACTTGGATTTCTTCCGACGAAGATATCGATGAAGACGTGGAGAGTATGATGCCACTTTTGTTCATCCATTTGTCCCCGATTTTGCAGAACGTTGCTGGGAACCATTGGGAGTTTATCTTTGATGTGGTTGAGAACAACTTAGAGGTGTGTCAATTTGTCGTAACAAGTCGTCGTCATACTCCTTGCTGAGTCACGCCCAGACTTGTTCTTTTGCCGATAGCGCAACACTGACGATGTTAGGGAGATCACTTCGTCTCATCCTTACTATCCAAGATCTGGTCCTGACCAACAAACCACTGCGCGCAAGCTGGGATGGGAGGAAAGAATCTATTTTGGCGCTTGTCAAGAACTTGGTATCCATGAAACTTGGTCAGTCTCAACTCAGAGCAGTAGAGCACGACGCTGAAGTTGCCACAGATAATACCGATCGTTCTGAGCCACGTTCTCTGTGCAGGGAACTGGCACTTGCAGTCATCCAAGAGTTGCCTAATGCATTGATGAACGAGAAAACTCTGCCCGAAGTGATATTTTGAATGGTTTTCGAGTGCTTGTGCTGATACTTGATGTCTAGATGTGTCACCTTCTCACTGATCCTTCCTACGAAGTTCAGCGCATGGGGTACAACCTTTTGCGCAAAGCAGCTCGAAAGCGGACCGAATACTTTGTCATCGAATCTGCTGTTGACACAGAAGACAACGTCAACGCTGAGATACCTACTGAACTTCTTGCGATTTTGCAATCGAACCTCGCATTAGTTGAGGGATTCCATGATTCTGAATCAGACAACGTCGAGATGGATTTGTCAGAACTTTACGCAGTTTCCGGTTATCTACTGGCATGGATGATCATGTTCGATCTATTCATCGATGCTGTAAGTACTGATCTAGGGCTAAAACTATCATCAGCTGACGTACGCTTCAGTCCATCAAAGTCAGGTCGCAGTACTTTAATCGAATGAGGAGCCTTGGTATCATCGGGGACTTCTTCATTCCTAATGTTTTCGATGTTCTCGATCTGTTCAGTGGAAAGAAGAAGGCATTCAAACTCGATATATGGGCAGTCGATGACTTTTTCATTGAACGTCAGTGGTTCTATCTTGCATCATGTTTTCGAATAAACCTTCTCCAGACTTTGAGCCCGAGAGTGTGCTCAGCCTACGACTCCTAGCTGCTCATATCTATCATCGAGCGCTTCTGACGGTCCCAGCATTGATACGATCCTGGATCTCAGACTGTTCAGACAGACAGCTGTTATCGCGCGTGGTGGATTACACTGCTTCATACTTCTCACCAGGCATCATCAGAGCCGAGCTTGCGCAAGTGCGGCAGGCTGATCCATCGTCAGAGCTGCATACAACGGAGAATCTCGTCATCAAAGTGTCACCGAGCGCTGGAGAGGTCACGGCCTCCTACACAGTTGATGATCAAGTTCTGGAATTGTCTCTGAGATTGCCAAACGACTGGCCGTTGCACCGACTTGACATCCGTGATACGAAGATGGTCGGGGTATCTGAAGATAGATGGAGAGCTTGGGTGCTGGGGGTACAGCAAATTGTTTGGCAACAAGTAAGCGATATTGCAACGATACATGCTGGTCACTTTAACGAGTTATACACAGAACGGTCGGATTGTCGACGGTCTAACTGTATTCACGAAAAATGTGACCCTCCATTTCGCTGGTCAAGTGGAGTGTGCAATTTGTTACTCGTATGCAAGTCTCTTGTATGATTGTACTGGTCCTTACTTTGAAGCAGGATTATCAGCGTCATGGACAGCAGCCTTCCACAAAAGCCTTGCAAGACCTGCAAGAACCGTTTCCATGCGAGTTGCTTGTACAAAGTGAGTATCAGACGACTCGACCCTTCCAACGATCTAAATTGGTCTCCAGTGGTTTAAAAGCAGCCATTCATCAAGCTGTCCGCTTTGCCGATCTGACATACTGTGAAAACCCGTGTCTAGTGTCTCGAAAGCGAATTGACTCCGAGGATTAGTAAATGACTCCTACTGATATGAATGCGTTGCGATAGGGTTCTTCCTGTATGAAACATTATCAATAGCCTTTGCATGTCAGCCTCCAGGGCTAAGCTGGACCGGGAGATCGATTATGCTTATTGCGATCAGTGGAGATCAACCACCGTGATCTAGAACGTCTAGCCTAAACACCTGACGAGCAGAAGGTCTCCGAGGGACCATGCCCATCGGACATGCAACGATCCGTAGTGGGCAACCCCGCCGTATCGGAGTGACCGCCACTATCTTGCTGTCTTAACAGATGTTTTATTACACCTTGGATATTCGAGTCAAAGAGTACCCGGGACCGGTATGGATGAATACTTCCCAGGTATCGCTTGTTCTTGCTGCTTCTTTCCAGAGTCAGATTAGCTAGCGGTCATGGGACATACTCTGGGTAACCGGAAATTTGAAATTGCAACTGACTCGAACATGCTTATCTCTGGATGTCTTCCATTTCCCGAAGGTTCGTGCCGTGACGCCGTGTTAGAGTCATACTTGCTTGCCACGGGCGCCTGGGTTTAACGGGTCTATTGAGCAATTCTTGAAGCTTGAGCTAGAAACCTGACACCAAAGTGCATACGTGACAGACTCCAGTTTCGAGTGCGTCGCGACTCGCGAGTCACCATGTAAAACTCCAGTCGTTCATGCGTGCACTTCCCGCCAGTTGAAACAGCCGCAAGTGGGGCCGGCGTCATTACAAATTTGACTTATTATTAATGTGATGAGGCGATCATCTGCCGTAGAGTGTTGGTCATCTAGGTTGATTACAGCAAATGTTTGATTCTTGACCTATGTCAATGCAGGCTAGACCATGGGATTTACGCAGGAGTGCGTAAGAAAAACAAAAGGACCACCCTTTTTAGCGGGAGCCTGAGACAGAACGGGAAATCCCGACAGGCACTTTCACTGACCATGGCGGCAGTGGTGCCGTTGATTGGCATGGAAGACGCACAGCTGTATGGGAATGCGGATCTCATCTTACACGACTTCAGCGCTTTATATGCCAAGTTGCCAACTCAAACCAGAGGATAGACTGTACTTGTCTCGATGCAGGTTAGTCCCGTGCTGTAGCAGCAGGTTCCCGGAGTGCTCTTGTGATGCCTTTGCTTCTGGCCTTGCGGCTTCCATAATTAGCACTCCGATCATAAAGAGGCTTTCTGTTTGAAACCTCACCGCTTTGAGGTTATCTCCTCATTGTCGGAGCATGTAGGTACAAAGCGTATTCTTCGGCTGTCTATAAAAGTTTTGTTTACCGTTCCAGCCATGTGTTCCTTGCTTTCCTCGCTGCCACCATTTCTCGCACCTCCCGTGGATCCAGATTCCTGTCCATTCCATTGTCCTTTGTCCATGACTACTGCTGCGCTCACTTACAGTGCCGATGCGCACATTCGGTCGGCATCTTCAATAACATTTGCCACTCCCTCAATGTTGACACAAGGATTTCATCTTGAAACCGATCCACGTTTCGCGTTCGCGCGTGTAAAGGGCGATATATGTCTAGTCCAATGTGCGTTCTCACCATTCACAATACCTGATTGCAGCCTCATACAATCTACGTAGTGCATCCAATCCAATCCGAGACATCACGCGAATCTTTAGGGATAATCGTTTTTCGCCACGAGTTCGTGTCCATCTTCCGGTATTCCCATGACCTACGCGTCTCCCCCGAGGACATTCGTGTTCTCGAGCTTCTTGACGAAGACCGGATACGCTATGAGGAAGACAACGGCACTGTCTTCCTTGCAAAGGATCTTATGGCTCAACTTCGAAGGATGATTGATGCAAGTAACATGATTAGACTGCAAAGGGGAAGATACCGGGGGTACCGAAGACGGTCAAATTAGGTGGTAGCAGGTGACCAGAGACTCGATATTCATGGTTTGAACAGTACAATATATCATATGTAAGTACTCACATATTTATGGGCTGGCTGGCAGTGCGTTTGTATACCCTATGTAGCATTATGGTAATTGTACTCGTATCGACGACGGACGCTTGTCCTGATTTGACAAGTTCATTGCAGCTCAGCTCGACCTTCGCTCATCCTCCAAGATTGTGATGCCGTCCTGACGCCACAGCACGGCCGTACACGTGCGAGACATGTGTCGTCGGTAAACTTTACGGTTGTCGATCGTCGAGTCAATTATGCGGGGCGGGTTAGCTGCAAGCCCTAAAGCCGATTGTTGTCGTCCCGGAATAATCGGATACCCATCACTGGATTCTGGATGTGGGGGACGTCAGTATCAATGACATCTTCATACAGACGCAAAAGGAATGTGTGGCCGTTGCGGTCACTTCCTCCAGTATAGAAACCCAGCGCCAAGTGAGGGCTCTCCTGAGGTCAGCAGGAGAGGAAAGGAGTAGATATTTACCCTCTCCCAGGCGCAAATCCCAAAAAAGCGATCAGTTGATCGTCGAGGATTTGTGATACCAGAGGGAAAAGCCGAATATTGCCGGTCAGATGACCGTCGAGAATTTGTTATACTTAATCAAGTTGTGTGGCCGGGTCAAAGGCAATCACACGGGAGACAGCTTTATAACGGGTTAAAAAAAGACTACGAGCAACTTGAAGGACTGCACCGAACGAATGACCTGCCATAATCGGGCTTGCGGGTCCGAGTGCTTAGTGCTCAATCACGGCTTCCTTTGGACACGCGACTTGTCACGGTTCGCCTTGAGAAATGCGATGGACGGTCCGGATGACTTGCTCTAATTCCGCTCTATGGCCCGGACTCAGGCTAAACATGCCAAAGACCGACATCTGTTCGTCTAGATTTATCCAGCTTCGATAGGTGAACAATACTGGAACGATCATTTGTGGGAACTTGGCGTACCATAATTCTGACCATTCTAACCAGTGAAAGTCTCTTTGGATTCCGTCCTCGACGTTTGCATTAATGCGAGACTGAGGGCAGTGTGTCATCTCGATGTTCTGCAATTGCATCATATAGCCACGTGAGGAGAACACCTCGATCTTACCAAATGGGGAAGGCCACCCGGTGGTAGTGAACTTTGTCTTTGTCTTCGACTTGACTTCAGCTGTAACTTTGCCTTGCGGTAATTTGTGCGTTACGACTTATGGCATAAATTGGACATGTTATATACGTAAAGTCAGTCTATGGCCTTACCATCTTGATATACTCGCAGGGGACAAGGTGTTCACGTGAATCTCAAGGTTTTCTCTCTTTTCGCGGCATCCTCATCGACAGCATAACTCGGTATTTTCGACTCCAGCTGAGTATTTATGCGACTCGATCGATGGTCAACCTATTGTACAGTGGGTCCAGAGCAATACAAATGAATAGAGGGCTCAACCGCTTGCTGACTATGAGTAGACGAGACTAGGACGGACACTGTCGCTGCATTAGGACACCCTGTGCCTGGTGACTACGCCAAGTGACTCTTGACTGACTGACACAGCATGTGCCGCATACAAGCAAGACTGGTTCATATACCCCTTCGTGTTTGCCACATATAGGTCGGGTGTCTGTGGCAGCCCTCCAAATACGTGTGTCGTCATATTACACGCGTCACGCCACAAATAATCTTCCAGACCTCAGAATTCGATATCCAGCAGCAAGGCAGTAACGTAAACACAGCATCCTGCTGTACAAGCCCTTTTGAACTGGATCTCCCTGAAATGGCATACTTACACGATACTATGCAACATTTTCCTGTCTTCTAATTACCCTGGTTGCATCCATTCCTTTCTAACATGAAGCGGTGATTTCTTTTGTCCCACACGAAATTGATTGATGGCATCACAACGATAGGCTGTATCGGGCGGTGCTAACACATTGTCGCAATGCATGATGTCATGCTCTTCATGCATTTCACATACATTGTTCATCTTGGCGGTTGAACGTTGAACTATGTACAAGGTCGTGTGTCAGCGGACGAGCAAATGAATGGTAGACTCCGAGACATTCCACCGGGCAGCCATGCGCATGTATACTCCAACATGGAGGATTACCAATATCAAGCTCAAGCTGATGGAGGCGTCATTCAATCAAGCGCCTCAAGAGTTCGTAGCGTTGTGCTCACACCCTGTTTCGTCTTGTACCAGCGTCCCCTTCTCCGGCTAATTTATGGCCGTTTGGCCAAGACAGCGAAGGTGAGCGGGCAATGGTTGTGACATCGACACTAGAACCTAGCTATTGGAGAGTACCACTAATGCGGCATTCTATATCGATGCAGAGATACCACATTTTGTGATGGCCCTCCCATTATACCAGTGATTTCGCTAATTCGTGTACTTGCAAGTAGTTCAAAGTTTCGCAGCGACAACAGCCTCCGTCGTCACGTCATACGTGATTGCATGATCCAGTGTGAAGTATAAGGTCAAATATACGTCGCCGTTATCGCGAATATTCAAGTTGCCGGAAGAATTGAGGTTTCGAAGTTGGCATCAATCAACAAATAACTTGTCTCTTGTAAATTGCAATGTCAAAGGGTAACTGACATACACGCTGATAAGTCCTAGCGAGGATCTGATTTACCCGTCTTGTGCAACATTTGCTCGAACCTCCTCGCCAACGCATAGGTGATAACTCCCACCACAAACCCTACGAACACACCAACGTCTCCACTGCCCTGCCTCGCTACTGGTCCTACGTACCAAGCTTGGGACATGAATGGAACAAGAGTTCCACATGCACACACGAAGGCCACTACCGCGGGGATACCGCTAGGCAAGAGAGCGTATGAAGCCCAAATCGTAATGGGGTATTGGTCCTCAGATAATGATGCTCGTCGGAATAACATATGCTCTGTGAGTATTATCGCAGAGAATATTGATGACCAATATCCAATGATGTCTGAGAAAGCAGCATGTTAGCGCTAGCAATAGATATCGATATTTGGAACTTGTACTAAGGATGTCGACAAAGGTAGCATAGAACCTTTTTGCACCAATAATTGCCACTGGTATGAGGCTTGAATCCAAATCATGAGCATCACTTGGGTTTGCATCGACTGGATGATACTCACATTCCCTCTGACAGAAGGATATATACCCATCTAGGCACCGCAGCAAACCAGGTAGCAATAGCCATGAAACTATTGCTGAACGTATATATCGGTAGTGCACAGGCACTGGATATGCTGAGAGCGACCAAAGTAGTCAGGATTTTTCCAAATGCGCCTGTAGGTAACAAGACGCTGTGTAGCAAACCACCGACGGAAGAACTGTCATTAAATCCTGCGTTCCAAGCAGGCACACTCGGAGCTGCTGCTGCGAATGCAGCACCCAGAACCTGACCAGTCACCTTTTCAAAAGAAAATTGTCAAAATGTAACTGATACGGACATAAAAGGCTTACATTAGATACGAAGAACCCGAGATATGTGTAAATAAAAATTCTCGCACTATCGAAATGTCAAGTAGAGTCCTGGTGATGACCTGGGAAAGCTCACGAAGAAGCATCAGGGCTATGGTATACGCCATAATCAGGGATCATGGGACACCAGCCAATAATATTAGATGCTAGAAAGGACGCAAAAGACATGATATTAGCAGGTGTTGCTGGAGGGACGGGAGCCGATAGGTTTTCGCGTAGTTGTGGATAACCGACAGCCAGCATGGCGATAAAAGCAATCACATTCGGGATCCAGGCGACACTTTCGTACCTATGAATCAAACATTCACTCAGATTCTGGATGACTGGCGTTGAAGTGGTCCTACCAATGAATGACACGGTATCCGCAGAAAGTGACCTTAAAACCTGTCATTTTTTGTGCAGCAGGAGCAGTTCTGACATACCACAAGAGATATGATACCGAGGATGACAATACCTAGAGTATCATCAAGTTGAGAAGACAAGCTAGCTATCGTTTGTCCGCCAATAATGCAGTTCAGAATAAGGAAGCCTTCCAAGGAGAAAACATTGAGAACAGCCGGTATGATAGCACCGAAATACCTTGATATCTGTCAGGGAATGATACTGGCAATCAGAAAAAGTGACTCACCCCCATGAAAACCTTGCTTGTACCATAGCCCGCATGCCAAGCTTTGGCCCGAAAACAGCGCTAGCACATTATGGAGTCCTTGTAGATATGTAAAGAATGGAAAGACTCACAAGAATCCTGGCAATAAACAACATCTAGCTGAAGGTCAATCGCTGCAGATCGAGATCTTGTGAATTGGCTTACACCAGGTCAACAGTAACGATGATAGCTATGGAGTCGCAAACTCCCAGGGAAAAGAATGCAGGACCAGCGGCCCCACTGCTGAATCTGCAGGTGTTAGGTGGATCAGCGAATTGCACCAGAATTAAGACAGCACTGAAAACGCACCCCAGGATGTTCATGCAAGGGGAGAACCAGATAAAAAACAACTGGTACCATCGAGTGTCGAGACGTTCGTCTGCTGGCACCGGCGCGATGCTTGTCTGAGAATCAGCAAAACGATAAGACAGGTGTCACAACAACTCACCCACGAGTTTCAATTCCATACCTAGAAAGTAACTGAGTCATACGTCTGAGTAATCCTATCTGATCTGAGCGATCATTGTCCTCCACACTATCATCCCTGGTACGCTCATCAGAGGACACACCGGGCCTGGAATGGCAGTTCAACGGACCTGTCCTGTTTCCGCTCCGTCGTGTAAGACTGCATTGAGGGAGTATCGATTGACCTGATTCAGTTTGGTTGATGTGCAACGACGTCAGTGAAGCCTGAGTGCCAGCTGAGTCGGGCGCCTATTCCTATTAGTACTGAATGTTTTTAGTAGGCGAAAGTAAAGCGAGTGGGATCCGACCCGGGATACTGGCACGTCAAAACAGCATGATCTTTAATAGATCAATCAAGCTTCTCGATCTGTGTCACTCCCAGGGCCCAAGCCTTCATGTTGGGAACGACGCAGTATGATTCTGTGAATATAGTACTTCTGATAGTAGTAGTACTGCATGTCACACATGTTCCTGGACCGGAGTTCACGGGTACACCGTGACATGACATGTTGATATCGTGAACTAGCATTCAATTATCATTTCCCAAAAACTATGTTATCTCTTCAGGGTCACAGAACAGTTCATGTACACGCATACTGTTTACCTTAAAAACTACTACTAGGTATCCGACTTGTTCATCTTTTGTACCACAAATTTTCGAAACCTCTTGCCAATGCGTATGTGATAGCCCCCACTACAAACCCTACGTATACCCCAACATCACCGCTACCATGCCTGGCCATCGGTCCTACATACCAAGCCTGCGACATGAATGGAACAAGGGCTCCACAGCCGCACGCGAAGGCCACGACCGCAGGAATACCACTAGGCAAAAGAGCATACGAAGCCCAAGTCGTGATAGGATATTGATCCTCAGAAAACGAGGCTCGCCGAAATAACATGTGTTCTGTAAGAATAATTGCAGCAAATACTGACGACCAGTATCCGATGAGATCTGAAACCAAGGGGTCAACAACTTGGTGATAGTGACAGATATCGCGATATTCGGGACTCGTACCGAGGATGTCAACGACAGTTGTATAAAACTTTTTGGCGCCAATGATGGCTACTGGTATCAGACTTCAACACAAATATTGAGTATCACAGGAATTCGCGACGCTGAAGCTACTTACACTGCTTCAGAGATGAGAATATATATCCATCTAGGTATTGCAGCAAACCACGGAGCGATAGTCATGAAACTGGTGCTAAACGTATACATGTTTGGTGCACAAACGCTGGGTATACTGAGAGCCACCAGAGTGATAAGAATTTTTCCAAATGCGCCTGTAGGTAGCAGCACACTGTATAACAAGCCACCGACGGAAGAGCTGTTGTTAAATCCTGCATTCCAAACAGGCACGTTGGGAGCTGCGGCCGCGAACGCAGCACCGAGTGTATGGCAAGCCACCTTTTCAAGATGTTACTATGATGCTGGTAACCGTACATTGGGACTTACACTAGAAGTGAAAAATGCGAGATACGTGTAAAGAAAAAGTCTTGCACTATAAGGATGTTAACGAGAGCCATGGGTGGCCTGAGGGAGCTCACGAAGAAGCAGCAGGGCTGTGGTATACACCATAGTCGGGGGTCACGGTACAGTAGCTGATGATGCTAGCTGTGAGGATAGACGAAAAAGAGATAACCTCAGCGACAGTTGCTTGAGAAACAGGAGCTGATTGGTTATCGCGTAGTTGTGGATAACCGACACCCAGCATGGTGATAAAAGCAATCACATTTGGAATCCAGGCGATACTTTCGTACCTAGAATGAAAATTGTATCACAATTATATGGATAGTACGTGGTCAAGTGATCCCACCAATGAATGATGCGGTATCCACAGAAAGTGACCTGTGAAGGTTAACACTTTGATGCGAAACCAACAAATTTGACGTACCACAAGAGTTATGACAGCAATGATAATGATACCAAGAGTATCATCAAGGTGAGAAGACAGACTTGCAAGTGCTTGTCCACCAACGATGCAGTTCAGGACAAGGAAGCCTTGCAAGGAGAAAACATTTAAGACGGCCGGTATGATGGCACCAAAATACCTTGATATCTGTCAGGCAATGATACTGGCAATCGGAAAAATGACTCGCCCCCACGAGAACCTTGCCTGTACCATAGCTCGCATGCCAAGCTTTGGCCCAAAAACAGCGCTATACATTCATCAGTCCCAAGAAACGTCCAGATAATAAAAGTTAAGCTCACAAGAACGCAGGAAACAAGCAGATCCTAGTTATGATTCACACCAGTTTATTGTCGTATAAGCTATTGGCACTCACACCAAGTCAACAACGACAATGATGATGATAGAATCATTAATTCCCAGGGAAAAAAATGCAGGTCCCACAGTGCCAGTGCTGAATCTGTAGATGTCAAGTGACTCAGCAGATAGCAAGAGAGTCGAAAGTTGAGTCAGGACTCAAAACGCACGTCCCAATATTCATATTAACAGAAAACCATACGAAGAACATTTGGTACCATCGAGTCTCTATGCGTTCCTCTGCTGGTACCGGGGCAATGCTGATCCGAGTAACAGATATAAATGCTTCAAGTTAGACGTTGGATATGATAACGACATCATCTCACTCACCCATGAGTTTCAATTCCACACCGAGAAAGCAAGTGGGTGGCATGTCTGAGAAACCCTGTATAATACTGACCACCTTCCAGATCATTGCCCACAGGCTTATCAGAGGCCAAATCCGGTGTCACAAAACTGGAGCGGGACTCTCCCTGTTTCTGTTCCACAAAATCAGACTGCATTGTGTGAGCTATGATTGACCTGAATTTCCTGCTTGGATGTACGCGTCGTGAGGGTGATACCAGCTGGGTTCTAGTTGCCGTTATGCCGCAGTTGTTTTGAAGTTTGGAGCATTCTTAAATCGGATCCGGTTTGATGAAAGCATCTCCTAACGACCAATGCTATGATGTCAGCGCTTCTGAGTACCTGGAACCCGTAAGAAACAGGACCAGGTGGCTCACAGGTCAGAAACGCAGCAAGTAAATTTGAGGATCATGATAGTGCATTTACTTCGCAAACGATGATGCGACATACATGCTGACTAAGCTACTAATCGTAGCGGCGGCGAGCGCCAGTCCCCGACTCCGATACTCCGATAATACCTTGATCGCTTTTTGTACTCTCACAATTTCCATGCGAATTCTCATGGGCTCGTCTAAGTCCTCCCTTTCATGGATAGCCTTGAGACTTGCACCATACACATATTTTCACTTAAGCTAACATCACAATGTATGAGTCCCACCACAGGGCACTGGAGGTAAAAAAAGATGATAGGCAATATTGGGTCAAGTTCTGTGAAGTTATCAGTGATGATTCTAGCTGGTGGGCAGCCACCAGGATGCTTTTTGTCAGACATGTTAAGATCTCTGAAGTGCAGGGAGTATGGACAATGGGATGGCACAAATGATACAATCCAACACATGGTAAAAACATAGAGATAGACTTAGTATTACTGACCTGAGTGGCAGATTGATGGCAAATCTGTGAAGAAAATCTGTCACAGATTGTCTGAGTTGGCCTCTACCTACTACTAGATGTGCCAAGTTTTGTCACAGACCCCTCTGAATTTGCCAGCAACTGTTACAAAGTAACATCAGCTCTCTGGCCCCCTATCATTTTCCCTTCGTCCTCGCCCTCACATGCCTTCGGCTCACCCTTCTCTATTGCTTATCCATTGACTGGATCCTTGGGACTGCTCCAGTCCCTCATCTCCCTGTCCTTGCACACACATGTGCACGTGCCTTCGGGCTATGACTCATCTTGACTCATGCCACCAATGTGGCTTTCCTTATCTCTCTTATCTGGTTCTGCTAACTTGTGCTGATTGCACGTTGTACATCTTACCGTTGGTTCATTCCAATGTTTCTTGGTCTCATTCCACATTCGATCTCCATTCACTAATACGGCTACATGGCCAGCGTACCTATACCCTTTTTGTCTTCCCCTCTACCCTTACCCACAGTATGGTGACCTTGCCCTAAACCTTTCCATCTAGTATAAGTAGTCAACCCTTTGTACCATAGTTTCTCTAACTTGAATCTACTCGATCTTCCCTAGAACATACTTCTCTCAGAGGCCCCTTCAGCCTCTGTCTCTAGTATCTTTCTCTAACACTCCTCACGTTAGAGTCTACATCGATTGACCCTTATTGTCCGGACACGACAGTCAGTACTCTAAGGTGACTTGAAGACATCCGTCAACAAGTCACATGACATGTGCGTCTCTGGTGACTGCTGACTCATTGTCGCCATCGCCAGTCACTATACTGGACCCTTCCGGTTACATCATGACCGCTAGCAGACGATGCCCCTCTTAGGGCTCTACCTAGCAGATCTATTTGAGTGTGTAACAGCAACTGCCAGAGTGGCAAAACTGGTGCAGTATTGCCAACAACACTAGTTGAGAGTACAGAGAAGGCTGAAGGCAGTGAAAATAAACTAGGGCGCAACATGGGTAGGGTGTGCCTGGGTACCTGCCTGGGCAACACCTATGGGTAACTTGTTGGTTGGGTGGTATGGGTCATGGGTACCCATTGTGGCTCACCTGCGATGGGTATGGGTAGAGGTCCTGCAAAAATTGGCTACCTGCAGGTACCCATGGGTAGGAGACTTAACTTAGTGGCAGTGTTGCTTTGACCATGATCTGTTGTTATCAATGGATTATCTCTATGCGATGCCAACTGCAATGTCTTAGATTCATTATGATTATCAGGGTACAACTCATAAGTCCAGAGTCTCAACTTGGAGACTTGCAAACCTTGCAAGTTGCAACCTTTCCCATGTCTGAGTTGGATGCCTCTCCCAGTACACCAACAAGCAATTTTGAACTTGATGCATCACTGGCCAAGAACACACGCAGCCATAAGTGCACAGTGGTGTCACCAACTCCCGTGTTAGAGTCTCCCACTAAAAAACAATGAACCAAAGCTGATGTCACAGATCTTGATGTCTGGGACAAAACTGATGACGAGATTATAAGTATGTCTCCCTCTTCATTCAATTTCATTAACAAATTCACTAGCCTTTCAGCTGCATCTAAAGCTAGATGGGATTCTGCTGCATATGATCACTTCAAGATAACATTACATCATTGTTTGAAAGTTGATGGCAGCTGCAACTATCTTGAGTTCAAATTTATGTGCCACACTGACCCTGTCAACCATAAGCCGCATCATCAAAAATGCATGCAAACCAGACAAGGGACAAAAAACCTCAATTGGGGCATCACAGAATGTATTCAGTGTCGTGGTGTCTCAACTGAAGGTCTGAATGCGAAGGGCGCCCAGCAAACCCTTAGCAACTCAATTACAAAGTATACTCCTGAGGCCCATTGTGCCCTCATTGTGATGCACTGTGCTGTCAACAGGTGTCCATTTAGATCTGTTGCTGATCCTCTGTACATCGAGGAAGTTAGACTATTGTGCCCTGACATGATTGTACCATCTCCATGCACAGTGTCCTGTGACATCAATGAAATTTATCATGAAGGATCTATGAATGTCAAGGAGTATTTTTTGGAATGAAGCCACTATCAAACTTATTGGAGTTCATACTGATACTTTTTAAGAAACAAACTGCCACCATCACCATCAGGCACTGACACTTCTTTCATTCGTGCTTGCTTCTCTCAGATCCTCGCTAGTGCGCTATTCTTTACCAGAGGATGCTGAGTGGTTGAGTATGAAGGGAAAATTTGCCTAGAAAATGTGAGAACCAGTAGAATAAAACGAGTCATCAATTACCTGTTCCACCATACAGTAAGGTCATTCACTTCTTGCTTCTCATCCGGGTCTTCAAAAATATCTAAAATGGAATTGTAGAACCTTTCTGAGTCGGTGACTGTGTCTGTACACGAAAACACAGGAGATGAGGTGAGGGAAAATCTGATCTGGAATGAATATTTATTGTTGAGTATAAATGTACAGATCCAAAGTGCAGACAAACCTGCATTGCAATATATGCGATGGAGGGCAGTGTAACTCGGGTCATTCCATGAATCCGAGCATTACCTGAATGAGTTGCCTTTGGTTCTCTGTCCACAGAACTGGGGGATGTGAAGGTGTGTCTATATGCCTAAGAGTCTAGTTAAGAGCAAAGAAATTTGGGAGCAACGCGAAATATCTTACACAAACAAGTAAGGTGCTTCGAAACAGACCATTCCATGGATCCTCAGGATCATAATGGCAGTCTGCGTACAAGAACAGCGGCCACTGGTCTCCAGTCACAATGATCTTGCCACTCTTTAGTTTAGCTTTCGTCCTGCATTCCATTAGTAAAGATGCCAAGGAAATAGATGCCATGCACTTGGAGTTAGAGCAGTTGAGGCCAGCAGGAAAAAGTAATGCGCCTGTCCATTCATGGTAAAAACTGCAGTCGACTTTCATGTTGCAAGCGAGAGGAGGAATGAGATTTTGTCCCTTTGGGGTAGTCCAATTGAGAACACTGCCTTTGAAACTTTTTGTATCATCACCTCTTGCTCCAGATGCGCCTTTGGTGAGCTGATGCGATATGTGAGATAAACGGATAACTTTGCAGACGTAGAAAACAGGATACTTGCCAGCTCCACGACAGCATCAACCTCATCATCTCCACCTTGCATCAAATGCTCTTCCAGGCCTGCCACAGATTTGAGAAGTTCTTGGAAAACATGATGCTCGTGTTGTTCCCTTAGAATATACAAACGATTAAATGGGCTGCACACAACTCTGCAGGAAAGTAAGATACTCAGCTGTAAAGTTTTCCTCTGGAGCATCAGCTAATTCTCCCATCTGTAGAATTCCGTTTGTTAGAAGGGCTTGGAAGTTGCAAAGGGCATGGACTGTTCACCTGAAATGACAACCATAATGAACCAACAGATCCGTCGCACTGCTGTTGAATATCATTGTAATGAGCATTGGCAGCTGGATTGCTTCCCGAAAATATAGCTACTCATGGCCTTTTCCTGGGCCACAGTTGTAGGGCATCAATTGGTTTACGATGTTGGCCACAAGACTGCTGGTCCTCAGACATGGCAACCTGGTGCAATAAGTGCAAGGTAGGGTAAGAAAAAAAACTGCTATGACTGTGACTCTAAATACCTTTGCCTGCAATATTTGCTGCAATTTGTGGGTGACTGCAAATTCTGTTTTAGGAATCAAATTAGATTAATGAGCTACTGTCAATTACAGAAGTACAGCCTGTAACCGAAGAGGGTGGAGAGGATTCATTGAACATTACACAATTCAGCGACAGTGTGTAAGCTCCAGCAGTACTATTATCTGTCAGCCATTCGGCTCAGATTTCATTTATAGCTAGCGCTGACACATCGCACATGTGACTTTCGTGAGGCTCAGAGGACCCAACTGGTTTCAGGATAGATCATCCTGGACCTTTATTTTTTATTGCGCTATTTGTTGATGTTTCCCTTGTTTTCATGGCCACGGCCTTAGAGTCAAGTCAGGCACACAAGCTACTGGGAGGCGGGAGGGTCAGGAGGAACGAAGGTCTGTGCATAGCATCAGTGAGCGAGCAGCCGGAGACCAATTGAATTGTAGTACTAGTACATGTATAACAACAAGCAGCATCAAAAATGACTATTTGGCAAGGATGGAATAATTGAGTCAAAGTCTATACACTGATGCCTTGTTGTTGATTGACCAAGCATAGTGCATGCACGCTGTGCACTTGAGACCAAGTATTTAAAACAATGGAATGAAGTCTACTTACAGGTCTTGCAACCACCTACCTGGGCCATCCCAGGTATTGATCCATGTATTTAGCCTATGGGCCTCCTCGTTTGTGTACTGGCAGATGAACCTTAGGAGCTGTAGCTGGTGGTCTGCTTCCTTCTCAAAATCGTTGGTTGAAATTTGGGCACTTGGTGGATATCTGGGAAGTTGACGCTTGAAGAAAATGGTGTACTGTGGACAGTATAAGAGTCAGTTTTCAACTTGCAGATGAGTCACATACCATCCCACTGTCTTACTAGGATGTGATTGGCAATAAAAATCATCAGTTCTCACTATCCTCCACAGTCAACGGTTCAGACAAATACCAACAGTTGATAATGTGGTTGTTCGTGGGAGGAGGTGTAAAAGTTGGGTTTGTCAAAACAAGCAAATTCCAAATGACTTTGAAAGGGATGAGATTAAGGTAAATCTCAGGAATAGTAACTGTTAACTGGCTTGATGCAGTGCTTAGGTACTTGAAGATTGTTGATCCATTAACTGGCTCAATGCAGTACTTAGGACACAGATGATAAGGATTGATAGATGACGGTGTAGCTGACTCGATAACTGGCTTGATGCAGTGCTACGATGCTACAGAAAGATGGTTGTAAAGATATGCAAGGATAAGATGAAGATAATGGGTTGCGACAATATGCAATGAATCAGAGTATTATCTTGTAAACACTCCCTATTCTCAAAATCAGAGGAGATCAAACTAAGCCTTTAACACAATTGAGTCAACCGAAATATGTGGCTTCGAAACTAACTTCTCTGCTGCTCAGGTACTGCATGATGAGTATGACACAGGTCAGAACAGAGTACACCCTCTTGGTGTAGTCTTAAAGTAGCCAAGCTCTTAATATTGTTGAGTAAAGTGCTAGTCTTATTTGTCTTCCTTCTTAATTGTTAAGAAATAC
>MU172313.1:210476-232993 GCA_016695485.1 Suillus hirtellus | reverse complement strand
ATCTGAAATTAAGGGCACATACTCGGGTAAGGGGCGCAGCGCACGAGCTGAAGCCAAGCCCCTCAGAATCAGTCTTACCCTTTGTGCATGGTCTTAACACAGGTATACAACAAGAGATACAAATTTGTGAAGTCCCTAAAGGAAAACTGTTTCACTCTCGCTGAGGATCTATGGAAGAAGGCTCTGGGTGGCTTTTTTTTGGAAGACTAACATGCAGGGAGTGACTGACCCTATATCACTCAGCTTACTGGTATGATGACTTGGAATGATGAGGTGACATCGGTTAGCTTTGCCTGCTCTCCCTGGGGTATGAAATTCGTTTGAAATCATAGGATTGCAATATTGATTTGTATCCTACAGAAATATTAGCGTGGGATGCCAATCCTGGTAATCCTGGCACTTTGTATTTTGCAGCCACTCAGGTTGCAACACTGCTCGCTATTAGATCTCTTTCCCACCCAATACGACAAGCTACCAGAGCATCTGATCACCAGTGCATGCAGGATGGTGTGTGACATTTGCAATTTGAAAGCTAATTCTTATCCTGTTCACAGCACCATTTTCTTTAGGTGTCGACTTCCCGGATATCCAACAGGTACCAAAATTTCATCTGACGCATTCGAGAGGCACTTGGTCAACCTTTGGGATTGGACTCAGGCACCTGCTACAGGGTGTACCATGGCTAGCACGTTATGCCTTATTCTATAGGACTCACCACCCCACTTTTGCACTTCAAAGCAGGGTTAGACTACAAGGATGTAGATAATCCATCGCATCCCTGCTTGTATGATCCCAGTACGTTCCTTGTAGCACACTTGACTACCACTTGGACCCTATCCCTGGTACCTGCTATATGAGGGAAGTCAGAAAATAATTGCCACAAGCTTTTCTTGCTTTACATCTAATACCAATCATTCATTTTAGCTCCAAAGGTGCATCTGGATCAAGAGATGATGATATGATGCCTTAAAGGCAGTGTTCTTGATTGGATTACTCCAAAGGGACAAAATCTCATTAATGTGAAAGTTGACGGTGATTTTCACTGTGAATGGGCAGGCACGTCACTGATACTGATGCTGATGCCTCCTATGTAGTTGATTTCCTCCACCACAACCCATATTGCTGCACTCATGCCTGGATGAATGCACATAGGCATCGTGGTCCTCGGAATTGATGAGACCTTCAATGTGTTGCGCTCTATAATGTCACTTGATGGCCGGGATACAAATAACGCACGGAATTGCCTCGCAGATAGGGGACACCAGCAACATTATACTTCCATGCAGCTCTGCCCGCTGTGCATCACTCAACCATGTCACTTGCTTTTCAAGATTGTATTCAACCAAAGTGCACCAGCTGCATTCCAATCCAATCAAATAACTGTTAGTTGCAACTTTGTCCTGGGTCTGTACGTGATCAGGAGCCAATATGCCAGCAGATTTGCCTTGTACAACTGGACATACCATCTTGGCCCTACATACCACCCTCATGTGAGTACTACCAACCTGCTGGGGCAAACTGAGCTTTTTACCTGGTCAGCATCTGGTGCCATTATCACAGATGCCGTTGCTTCCTCGCCCCCCACTGTAGTGGTATACATCATTGACACCCCACAGGTGACAGCTCCTGTAACATTCATGTCCAACATTTTGTATGCCTGCAGGTGAGCACTGCATCATCTAGCAGTTTGACAATACGTGACACATTATCAGTATCATGTATCAGACAAAATTGCCATTCATCCTTGTCTTTAATGCTACTTCCGTAAGTGATACACTACTCGAGGCGCCTGATACTGAAATAAACCTCTTACAGTGATCCAGGTATCCCACAGCATGCGGACATTGATTGTATACAGTCTAGATGTGAGCACCAGTCATCTGGGGTTGGAACAGCTTCAATTAATTTCGAACAAACCTCGAAGCACGACAACTCGACTGAGAGCAAAAGGTATCAACCAGCCCAGTCATTCTCTCATAGTGACAAGCCTGACCATATCTTCAGACACTACTGTTGATTCATGTCCCATACTGACTACAACACAGTCCAATATGCAACCGCTGCCATCCCATCAGTATCTTATCATGAAAAATATGATTTGAGATGCAAATCACTTTCCTATTGGTTCAAAAAGGAAATGCATCGGTTAATGCAAACATGTCTGGTTGTTGGCCTGCACGTGGGGCTCCAAAACTGAAGAAGCTTAAAGCTTCACCGATCCAGGACTCATTCAGCATGGAACCTAGTGGTATGGAAGTTGTCGTTCATGGTCGCCAGAATGTGTCCAGCGCTTCTGAGATTGACTGCGATGAAGAAACATGTAAGTACTTGTGCATTGTGACCTTTGATGATTGTTTTCTGATAAAGGAAGTATCCTTGGGCCCGCTCAAAAGTCGTCAAAAAGACAAATTTCTTAAACTGTACACTGCAACAAGCTGTTGGACAATATGCACAACCTCACAAAGCTGCAGCTCTGCTGAAGCAATTATTGCAATGTGAGATGATATCATATGATTACCTCCCTCATCTCCGAGTGGAATATGAGCGACTGCTCCTAGTGACCTTATCTGCCCTGTCTGTCTGTCCTTGGCATGTAATAATCTCAATTCATCACCATCCATGGCGGGCACTCATATAACAACATTTTGAACAGGGCTACACAAAAATCACTCTCCTTACAACTAATCCCAGCCCAAAGACTATTCATCTGCACTCTAGACAATGCAGTATGTGCTGCACTTGAATTCTGGATGGCTTGTTTGACATGTTTTCTGCAGCAATTCACTCTGTTTCTGTCGCATCACACCCAGCGGATTTTGTTCACTATGATGCTCTCACTCAGATCAACTTAAATCCTCAGGATTGCCATACTTATCCAGAGCTGAAGCAGAAAATATATTCCGCATTGGACCGAGGCAATGAGGGTGAACTATTGATTGCAATTCCATAGGAAGTTTTGCTTCGACAAACCGGCCATACAAACCAATCACTTTTAACGGTCATCTCAGTGAAGGTAAATGTTGGTGCTCAAGGATTATATGTCACACATTCATTTTTTTTATACCATATTAGCTGCTATGCCTGAGCCTCATACCCCCATCTCTTCCCACACACCTGAACCCAGACCCGAATTCATGCCCATTGTGGTTCACATTGATTTTAGCCTGAGAAGCCCTGTTGATGGCATCCAGTTCATGCTACCTACTGGCTCCAAGTCTTACCCATATGTAAGCAACTACTATGTTTGTGATGAAGAAGTTCTGATATTTTCCAGCATGTACCGCATGCATATACAACATCATCATCTCCTGATGCTGTGAGATTCTTGGGTTCCATGCGTCCACAGTGTGTGGGAGAAGTGCACTTGGGAGTTCAAATTTGTTGTTCCTCGCTATCTTGAAGAGCCTGATCCTGGTCACTACGGAGAGAATGGTGATTTTGAAGAGTCCCAGGAGTCTATCCGGACAGTAGTTATCTGCAGTGGCAACCTCATGGATCAGGCATGTTGCCCATGTACTTCTCTTTGGGTGGGCTAACAACAGCTGCACAGGTTGCACATCCTAACAACTCAAACAAAACCATCTTTTTGTTTTCTCAAGCAGTGTTGACGTTCATACAGCATGTCACTTTTGCTGCTGGACCATTCCATGTGCATCCCATCCTGACAGAGCTCACATCAGAGGATACATCTGGCATTTCACAGCCTCTGATGCATGTGTTTTGCTTGCCTGGTCATGAATCTATGCTCCATTCATCAATTTCATCCCTGTGTTTGGCAATGAACTTCTATAGTACAGAGTTCGGTTCCTACCCGTTTGGATCACACAAAGTGGTAGTGGTGGATGAGATGCCTGTTCAGCGTTTCGACAGCTCGATGCTATCAATAATCACTGTGGACCTTCTTCATGGCGAGGACTCAATTGAGCAGGTGCTTGAAACCCAGCAAGCACTTAGTCACACCCTGGCCTGTCAGTGGATGGGAATCAACATCCAACAAAAGACATGGTCAGATACTTGGCTTGTAAATGGTCTTGCACTGTATATCACCAGCCTGTTCGTCTGCAAGCTCCTGGGAAATAATGAGTATCGATACAGGCTCAAGTGGGACATGCAACAAGTCGTTGAGTGGGACAATGGATTGATGCCACCCATCTGCCAACCACAGCATAATGATCCCCCAGACTCCATGATGCTACCTTTTGTTAACTTGAAGGCACCCCTTGTGCTGCATATTTTGGATCAACATCTTGGCAAGTCTGGTACCTCGCTCGGTCTTCCTCATGTCCTGCCCAAGATTTTCTTGTCAGCAATGAGTGGAGAGTTGCAAAATAATGCTCTATCGACACACTCATTCTTGTGTACATGCAGGAAGGTCAGCGGAATTGATCTTCAGTCATTCACTGAGCAGTGGATCTACAGTAGTGGTTGTCCAGCATTCGGGTTCTCTGCTTCTTTCAATAGGAAGAAGATGGCAGTTGAGATCACGATGCAACAAGATTTGTCAGCATACAAGGTGCTCAAGCACAACAAGGTGTCGAAACTGTTGCATAAGCCTGTACCATTTTTTGAGGTGCGTTTATGAGCAGTAGCATCCTGATCAAGCCCCCCTCACTAGTCTCTAAAGGGCCAAATGACTGTTTGGATCCATGAAGCGGATGGCACTCCATATGAGCACGTTTTAGACATTTGTTTGTCCTTCAAACACTTTGAAGTCCCTTTCAACACGAAGTACAAACATATCCGACGAAATACCAAGAGATACTTGGCACAACAAGCGGCTGCTCAGGCTGCAGTGGAAGGCAATGCAGAAGCTGCTGAAGCCATGGGTCTAATTGACATGGGTTTTGGACTTGAGATCTGGGAAAAGGAGCGAGAAAACTGGAAGGTGGCTGACTGGACCAAGGAAGATGAGCAGGTGATGTCAGGTGCAATGTACAAGTGGATTCGCATGGACGCCGATTTTGAATGGATTGCCACTATTGCTTTTGAACAGCCCAATTTTATGTGGGTGTTGCAGTTGCAGCAAGATTGTGATGTTGTTGTGCAACTAGAAGTGAGTTATTTGTCAACAATTCATCTTCCTGACTTAAACTTTCATAGGCTGTTAATGCTCTCGCAAAGCAATCCACTGCCATCGTTTCAAGTACATTCACCAAGACAGTGCTTGTCTCTAATTACTATTATCGCATACGGTGTGAGGCTGCGATGGCTCTAGTGCACATCAGTGTTTTTAGATTTGTTAACTTTTCAAGTTGTTTCTGAAGTGAAAACATCAGTGTGCTATTCAGAAACTTGATTTCTTGGGACTATTTCATCTATTCAAGTTATTCCTTCGCTACTGTTATGACCCGGAAGACCCCAACCAAGATTTATTTGCTCATACTTATGTCCCAAAGCCTAATGACTTCTCTGACCTGGCAGAATACTTTGTTCGAAAGGTATGTTTTCAGGGTGCTACCTCTATCTCACAACTCATGAATATTCAGAGTCTTGTTCACGCAATATCTCAAGTGCACTTTGAGAATGGCAAGACACCTTCAGTAGTTCGTCAGTTCCTTGTTGACCAGCTTCATTACAACGACAACACAGCGAATCCGGTTAGCATGATATCGTCACAAATAGTTACTAATTCCAATGCTCTTTAGTACTCGGATGCATTCTACATATGCACTATGATTTCAGCTCCCAGCTCATCAATGCTGATCTGGACATGTACTATGCGCCCTCCGACAGGCAGCTGCTCAAGCTGCATCAGGAGGCAACGCTGATGTACGTTCGAACGAGCAATATGCTTGACAATGCATTTGAATCCACCAATTTAATGTACACTGCGCGCTCAAGGTAACTACTGATTCCTTCTGATCCCCAGCAGCCTCCTGACCTCCACCAATTCCTTCCAGGCGTTTTCCACCCATTTGACAGTGTCTTCCAGCTCCTGCTCCTTCTGTAATGCCAACAGGGTAAGCCAACATTTATCTTGCTCTGTGGTTTGGATGGGTTTGTACTGCAACGCAGAACGGTGATCTTGGGCGCGACCCTGAGCCATTTGCATTGCAGTATTCCATAACGCCTGAAAATTGTAAGTACTGAATATGTTTCATAGTGAGTGCCACGTACGATCGCCGAATCGCTGATGACTAGCGGGCCTGGGATGATCATCGGTGGTTCTGGGACTGGTAGTGGCTAGTACTGGGATCAGATGAGCTAGATACAGTTAGAAAACTCATGTACCACTTGTTGCGCTTGAAGATAATTTAACTGGCTGATCTCTTGTTGCAGGTTGAGCTCACTATGTTCCATTGAGATGTTGTAGTAGATAGCACTTCAGATCTGTGAGGCAAGTGGACTGATATCTGCCTGGGAAATTGCACTTCAATTGAATCAATTAACTCAGCTTGAATTTTGTGCACTCATTATGTAATTGTGAGGTGCCACCAACTTTGCTCAATGCCAAGCGCTATGCGCTTTATTCTGCCCATCACAACTCTGTGGATTGAATCAATATATGACATAGTAATGAGCTCGCTCTGTTGCTGTATGGCTGCAAAAATACTCGCAATGACCATGAAAGTTATTCATACTCCGCTTGGAGGTGCTGATGGGCTTGCTGATGTCCCAGACTGGTCATTTCAGAGACACCCTCTATTCTGGAGGTCCACAGATGGGCCTTCACTTCAAGTACTCATACAATATATCAAGGTGAACTGGGATATGAGTTCTCATTCTTGGTACATTCCTGTCATTTTGGTCTCTTACTACTAACAACTTTGAATCATCCAGGTTTTCTACTATGCCCTGAAGTCAGTCACAGTGTGTATTCGACTCACCATCCAACTCATTCAAAGGAGCCTGTTTTTCTCATTGCATCCTTGTAAATTCTGAACATGATGATGTATGTATTCGCTTAGATCTACGTTTCTGTCACACTAATAATTGTTTATTGATAATAGCAACTTCACAGTGACACTGCCCTTGGTGATGTCCAGGTCTACCCAGACAAGGGCACCGTTGCTTTTGGTTCAGGTCCTCATGGAGCTTGCTACCCCTGGTCTTCAGGAGCCAGTGTATCTTGGTACGTCCTGCTCGCCTTGTAGTCTTACAGGGTACTAACGCCATTCACAGCCGAGATCCAATGTCCTGAGAATGCCATCGGCAGTATTTACAGTGTGTTGAACAGGCATCATGGCCAGGTCTCCAGTGAAGAGCAGAGGCTGGGAATGCCCATGTTCACTGTCAAAGTGTACCTTCCCATTAATGAGTCCTTTGGCTTCAACAGTGATCTCCGCTCACAAACAGCTGGTTATGCCTTCCCTCAGTGTGTGTTCGACCACTGGGAGATCATGAACTCTTACTAACAACTTTGAATTATCCAGGTTTCCTATGTCCAGTGCACACACCTGATGGATCCCTGTGTGGTCTGCCCAATCATATTTCAAGGGTGTGCCACATTATCATGGCTCCTCTTTCTGTTGCTGAAATCCTTGCACTCCTGGTGGAAGAGGGCCTCAATGAAAGAAGGATGGTGGGGGAGCAGTCGCAACCCATGCTGTACAGAGGAAGTACTACACATTTATGTCAGAATTGAATCGTCTTTATCCTGTCACTACCTTGCTCATGCCTGTGCAAGATTTTATATTGTCGCATAATCGCAAATAACATGCTGAAATTTTGGTCTCACTCTGTCGGCTATGCCATCAGGATTGTAGTTTATTGTCCCTACACGCCATTTTTGCTCATGCTTGGGTATTGCTTTGTTGTAGAACAATCATACTTGCGAAATGTTATATAATTCTGTCAGAATTTTAGTTTGCTTGTAGTTTCTTGTCCCTTCGTGCCATTTTCACTCACACTTGGGTATTGCTTTGTCGTAGAACAATCATACTTGCGAAACATTACATATTTCTGTCAGAATTTTAGTTTGCTTGTAGTGTATTGACTATCAGTGCCATTTTGCTTGTATGTGTGTATTGTATTATTGTAAAATATATTGACATATCATGCAGTAAAATTTTGATTGGACTTTGCCAAATCCATCTATAAAAAGCATGTCCTCCCCAAATCCGTGATGGTGTACTCATACCTTGGCATCATAGTTGTATGGCTCACTCAGTGCCAAATCTGGTGCGTGACACTTAGAATTTATCCATCTGAAGGAGAGCCACACAGGAGAGTATCTCGCAAAGATGATTGCTGATTGCCTTGATTGGTATGGGCTTCAAGACAAGGTGAGGCACAGTTACTCAGCATTGTATCGGTGGTCTGATGTTTGCTACAGTTTCACACAATAAACATGGATAACACTAGCAACTGTGACACCACCGCTGATCATCTGCAGAGGCTTATTCCCAACTTCCAAGGACAGGCCTCTCATTTGTGATGTTTCCCTCATACCATCAATCTCATTGCAAAGGTACAATTATCATCTTGGTAGCTGAGTTGAAGTTAATCAACATACTTAGGCATTCATATTGTTCTTTTTTTGCCACCTGAAATGAAAAAAAAAACAAGTCAAGATAGCCAAATGAAGTTGAAAACATTGTACCAATGATGATTCCAACAGTACTGATAATGGAGATCACAAGCATATTGTTACCCTTGAACCTGGTGATGAGAATGCTGTACTCACTTGCTTAGAGCAGGAACTCCTGGACAACAAAATGACTGGCCTCAATGTAAGCACTGAAGAAGATGCTAACTCATCTGGCAACTCCCATGAGGTTGATGAAGCAAAGGAAGCTCATGACCATGAAGTTGTAAAATCAGTTCATGATCAAGCTATCAAAACAGCCAGGAAGGTGAACATCATAATGCCAAAGTCACAGAAACTCAAAGCTCTCAGGTTGTTTCCCAAGGTGATCCAACATCTTTATTCTATCATTGAAGTATTTATGTTATTCTAGGTGGCTGGTCTAGCCTGTAAAGTGCATGATAGCACAACTTTGCAGGAGGAGTTTGAGAAGACTGTTATATACAAACATGGTAAAGACAGTCAAAAATGGCACCTTGATCAATGTGTTCCCACCTGCTCGAACTCTAATTTTGCATGTCTCTGCACACATCTCCATTTTAAGGAGGAGGTCCGATTATTCACAACACAGAACAATTTACTAGACTATGCTCTTATACCTGCACAATGGAAACTAGCCAATCACTTGGTACCTGTCCTTGAGGTATGTTTCATATTGTTTTGTTAATGACAATGCTTACTGATTTTATTCAAGATTTTCAATGAGGTCACAAACTTATTCTTGAAGGCTAATGTGCCATTGATTTATGAAGTCATCCCCATGCTTGAACATCTCGAGCATTCCCTTGATCAGATCTACAATGCAAAGAACAAGCCCCCTGTAATTCAGATTGCCACACAAGCAGCTCTACAAGTTGTAGGCAAGTACTATGCACTCACTGATGACAATGAAGTGTGTTGCATTGCAGTTAGTGAGTCTCCATCTCCGTCACACCATTCTGTCCTCATCTATAATATTATGATATAGTAATGTGCCCAGAAAAAATGCTCAAATGGTTCAAAAAAAACCTGGACTGGCACAAGAAGGACCACATGGAAGCCAAGCAGATTGTTCAGCAATGCTGGGATGAGTCTTATGCAACACTTCCTTCATCACTTCCTTCAACCATGACACGTCATGTTCCAGTGAGTGCTATATTTCCTTCATGTGAGTCCTACTAGTACTAACAACAATTTTCTCACAGCTCAAGCATTCATCTAGTAAATGGGCTATCTATAGTGACAATAAAGATGATGATGTCACTTCCATCCATCCTGACTCAATGGATGCCTACCTCAACACTCCATGTATTTCAAGAACCAAAATTCTGGCTGCAGGGGGTCTTCTTCACTACTGGGAGAATGCTCATGTCACTCATCCATGACTCACACAAATGGCACTTGATTTTTTGTCTGCTCCAAGTATTTTCCTTGCTTGCTGATTGATGAAATCTGATGGAGACCAATCAGCTTCCTTGGTTGATGCAGAGCAGGCTTTTTCAGGTGGCTGTCTTCAGGTCAACCACCTCCAGCATGGTGTGAGTTCACAAACTTTCAAAACTCAGATGGCTGTGGGATCATGGTACAACACACCTCTCATGAATGATCTCAGTGCTGTCACATCAATCATGTGAATGAAGATGGTCAAGGGTAAAGGCAAGGCCTCAGGCAAGGGAAAGAGCAACAATATTGTTATTGACTCAGACTAAGCTTTGTACATAGTGTTTTCACTCCTCAGCACATGTACATACCAGTATCACAAAATATGTCTACTCACCTGTGGGTTGGGTTGTGGGTTGACCCATACCTGCAATGCTCTTATCTGTGCAGGTATGGGTAGGCCTCTAAAATTTTTGGTACCCACAGGTTGGGTGCAGGTATGACCTGGGTCAACCTGTGTCACACCCTAAAATAAACAAAGACAGTAAATCATAATGTCTCAGTTATGTACGTAATCAATTCCCACAACACGTCCATTGACAGAAAAATGAGCATGTTTGCATCTAACAAAACCCTTCTCCCACTTTGTGGGAGTTGGGGATGAGAGCTCTATTGGAAATTTCTAATTTTGGTTGGCATATCTTAAAATAGCTTGAAAGGCCTCAATATGTCAGCAGCATTATGGAAGCTGCTTGGAAGCCATAGGGGCTGTCTTCCAAGACAGTCACATGCTGGTGGTTTGGGAATTTTTCACTATGCAAGATTTCTTTTGAAATGTTAGTGATAAAGTTGGCATTCTTACTGCACATTTTGACACAGTAGAAATGCAAAAATTAGATGAGTGGCTAAACCCTGGGTGAAATTCTACATTTTGTGAATTATTTTGACATTGTAGAAATGTACACAATACTTGAAGTTTCTCCCTTTCTGAAAATGTTGACCAAAATATGACCTATTTTGTCACAGATAAACTCAAACTTCTGAAGCTGCAGCAAAATGTTCCACAAAATATTACATAATGGTGAGTGTTTTGCCACTCCAGGAAATTTTGAACTTGCCCCTACATTTAAATGAGCCAGGAAAATGAAAAATTAGAGCTATGGGGAATTGTAATGGGCATTCACTGGGCATTCACTGGGCATTCACTGGGCACTCACTGAGCATTCATCAGGCACTGAGCATTCACTGCACCAAAAAGTAGGTCTACATTATGTATGGTAAATAATGGTTTGAGTTCTACAAGAAGCTGCAAAAGGGCATTGAAACTATCACTGCATGAACGGTCTCTGCTAAAAGGACATAGTGATGTTGTTAAGGTCATACTCTTGTAGGATTGGATCCAAAGGACTTTGGCCTCAGCTCGTACACTGTGCCCCTTTCCCAAGTACTGTCCTGTATTTCTAAGTACTGTTGATAACATGTCCAAAGGTCTGGACAGGTCTTGTGAGTGTATCCGGATATCTTCCAGATGTCAGAAATGTATATAAGGCTAATCTGGACGTATCCAAACTAGAAACTAACAGAGTGTAGACTACCTGAAGGTAGAGCTGAGGGTGTAGACTATCAGAATCTATCTGAAGTCTCAGAGGGTAACAAGAGTAAGGAAGACTCAAGTACAGAGGATGGAAAGAGGACAATCTAAGATGATATTCAAACTGAGGTACTACAGGACATATATGTCATATCCCACGTTCCGGACCCAGACTTAACACATATCATTTCCAGATATCCAGATCTGGCCGACATCTATCTATGTCCAGATCCGACCTGCATCTAACTTCTGTGCCTTATCCCTTTGTATGTTCCTACTCTGGTTAGACTAAATCATTTTCCATACCTCATTTCATTTCCGCCCTTTATTTTCCTCTGATCTAATCTCTGGGTTCATTTAACTATTTTCCGATAGACTAGCATTTGACTTTTCTATACGCTCCGTCCACCACTTTGTATAGCTTCGGACTTCACATCTTAGTAGTATATAAACCCTGTAGAATCTATGTACATCTTTAGTTTGAATATTATCTTAGACTCTGCTCATTCCTTCCTCCGTCCGACTTGAGTTATCCTCTTGTCGACCTCTGCTCGTCTTAGGATTGATTCCTATTGACTTATCACCTCCGCCTCTACCTTTGGTAGTCCTCCGCTGTTTCCTTTCTAGTTCGGACTTCATCTGGATTAGTCTTATCTCTTGTTCCCAAACGTCCACCAGAATTCCTGCGCATCGGACATTGGACTCCGGACATCGTCCGGTAACCTTCGGATATTGTTCGACAGCCTTTGGAAGTTAGGGGCACGTACTCGGGTAAGGGGCGCAGTGCACGAGCTGAAGCCAAGCCCTTCGGATTTGACCTTTGAGCACATTCTTAACACATACTTTCCACAGGATATATTTGTTGACTGCAAACTGCTTGACAATGTTATCCTTGAACTTGCTCAGTTCTTCTCACATAGGTACTCTATACTCCCCCCTGAAGAGCAGGAGGAACTTGCACAACTTTGGATCACATTCAAGCATGTTTTCACCAAAGAGCCTGTACAGATGGTGGGACATCAGAAAATGATAGATTTCATGCAAAACATAATGTTGAAGCTGCCTGCTTACAAGGAGATGGGTATGTGAGTCCTGCACTCATACGATGCTGTCATCAAGATTTACAACAAGTATCTTGAGGCACCTGGCTGGCCTGTTCAAGATGCAGCTGTGCTGCAAAAACTGCATCCAAGTGACAAGAAAACTGGATGTCACATGTACACGAAGTCACTATGCCTCTTGCAGGACATGATTCCAGTGTGGGTACAAAATTACACCTTGGAAAGAAATGTAGGCTAGATCCTGAGGATAACAATGAGATCTTCAGTTTGATAGCTGGCCTGGGTGATCTTGCATCCTTAGCCTAATGATATTCTAGCATTACTCTACAAGCTATATTCATTTATGATACTTCATGTATGTCATTATTTTGTATACATCATACAGACAAAGGGTGATTTGAGTACCTAATCGCAGCTTGTATCTCTTCTTAGGCTGGATGTGTCGCAGAGGCTATTGGCTCACATCTCTGTTTTTAGCATGAACTTGACGGTGCGCAATGGCACAGACATGCTCTGCTCTTCAGAACACAAGGTTTTGGAAAAGTTATCCCTGATATGTCCAAACGATCATATCTCTTGATCTTTTCAAACTCTCTTTTGATGCAGCTGTTCATTCTCAATAATTATTCCTTTATAAGCCTGAAATTTCCTCATTCAAGCCCATGCATCATGTTCTGTCTATATCTCTCATTATGCAACTGCCCAGCAGTGCAAAGAGAGCATGCCTGCTATTATGGGATTAGTTGATTACATAGTTTCATGTACAAAGTGATTATGTAGACCAGACCTGCAGTGGGTGCTGAAATTATGGCAGAGCTTGATTATGTAGTCATTCACTACATTAGGTATGCCTTTCATATCATTTGTCTCTTTTTCTGACTATGTACACACATTAGAGCAATGTTTGAGTTCATTTTATAACTGGTATATTTCATTTGCTTTTACATCAATTGCATGAGGATGGATAGTTGTACTTGTACTATAGTAATTGTAGTTACCAGATTTAATAAATAACAAGTGATGTAGAGTTATACAGGGATGCACATTAGGCTATCCTGATAAAAACCTGAGCTAGTATGCTCAGGTCCAACCAAGGCTTTGCCATCTGTAGTACTTGTAAGCACATCCTTAGTTCAAACAAAGATTGTAATTCATGCCTGTTTGGCAACATTTCAGACTTGATTATCTGCAGACTTCATCTGGTGCAGATTACCCTTTGTAAGTCCCCAGTGACTTTCCATGAATTCTCAGTGCTAATTAACTACTTCTGGTTGTAATTGCCCCAGGTGAGCACCCAGTTGGTGGGCGCTGTGCAGCTTCGACTGAAATGGACATCTTCTTCCTACAAGGGTCTCCAGGGTGAACATTGTACTTCAGCAAGGATACCAATGCCTTTTTAATTCTATGAAGCTCACTCTTTTTTTCCAGTACACAGTCCCTGTTAACACTCACCACAATCTCATCTTCTCAAGAGGCAAGATCAACAGCAGCTTCAGACATGATCATTATTGTCTAAATTTTATTTAGATGCCTAGCCAAACTTTTCTGTACAAATGCACACAGTGCTGTGATGTTGGAGTGGATGGTGTGCCTAGAAATTCTGGTAGAAATAACTTGCCCATCACCATGAAATATGTGCATTCAGCACATGCTGTCAACATTGCAATGTCATCTGGACATGAACGTGAAGATTCTTTGCTCCATCTCGCTCACCAAGCCTTGCTCCAGCCCAGCTCAGATTGCAAGGTACCATTCCCTCAATCTCTTCAAAACCAGCACCCAATGCATCAGTCCAACATGTTGACACTAGTGGACGATCTCACTGCTGAACTATTTGCTATAACCCTAACTGATCATGAATCTAATTTGGATGGTCACCACAAACTGTGTGTTTCACATTCAGAAGTCCAGCAAGACAAGGGAAAGGTCTACCTAAATAGCAAACTCACTGTCAACAATACACAGTGAGCAATACACATATCACATGATTCATGTAGTAACTGTTCGTTTCACAGACACATCACCCATGCCCTCCAGGCCATTGAGATGCAGTGTTCTTCAAGGGCTGAAGCCACTTTGAATGTGGTAGAGTCATGGATAAAAAGTGCTTGCATCCAACTTTCCCTTGCAACATCTTGTGATGTGTTACAGTCAATCTGCAAAGAGCTATTTACTATAATCAAGACCCTCACAAAATTGAAGCACAAGGTCTCCTCCATCATCTCTTGCAGGACTCGGCTGGAGACAACCTGTAATGAAATACAAACACTCCTTCTCAGTAAGGAAGATGGGCTTCCTGTGCCATCTGAGCCAGTTGAATTTGACTCCTGTGAGTGTTGTTAATTCCTACATTATGTCCTTCCCTCCAACATGAAGGCAAGCACATCATTATGATCTGCCCATTGACTATGCTGACAAAATTGCCCAGGTGTCCCTTTTTCTAGGAGCTGTTTCCATTGTCATTTTTGGCATCAGTCACAGACATGGTGAGTTTCTGATGGGCATCCTTTCTCTTATTTTGAGTCTTGCCATGGATGCACAAAAATCCTATTCTGAGTCTCATTAACAAAACACACTTTCTCAGATCCCTTGAACAATGGAGGCAGTCTTGCTGTCTTCAAACTTGACAGCCAGACCACTACCTACATGGTCTGTCCTATGTGCAATTGCACCTTCAAACCAAAGGTCACTCTCAATTTGAGTGGGGCGACTTACCCCTCCAATTGTTCCAACAGACCAGGACCCAAGGATGCTCCATGTAACAAACCATTACTGCAGCACTCCCTTGGTGGACAACTAGAACCCATAAAAACTTTTGTTTATTACCACTTTCATGATTACATAGCTGGACTATTGTCTTATCCCAACCTAGAAGCATTAATGGATAGACCTTGTGACGATTTGCTGTTGTCAATTGGGAGCACACCACCACATATTATCAAAGATGTCTGGAATGCTGACTTCTTTCACAATTTCAAGGGTCCTACACATTCCTTATTTATCAACAGAGGTAAGGAGGGACAATTTGCATTGACACTCAACATTGATTTCTTCAATATTGAAGGCAATCTTCAGTGGAATGCATTGACTTCTACTGGAATAATCTCCTGCATGTGCTTGAACCTCCCTCTTGATATCCAGTACAAATCAGAAAATATGTACTTGGCTGGAATTATTCCAGGACCTTTGGAACCTTTGGGAGATCAGCTCAATCATTTTCTTGATCCCGTCATCAACAACTTGGTGCAAAGTTGGGAATCCAGGATACATTTCTCCCGCACAGCTCTTCACACCCATAGGCAGGTGATGCACAGTGCTATAGCATGTCTAGTGTACGACCTTCCAGCAGTGAGAAAAGCTGCCCAGCTAGCTGGCCTAACCAGCCACTTTTATTGTACTGCATGCCATTGCTGGCATAGGTTGACTTGTGGTAGAATAGATGTTTGCTCTGCAGATTGGGTTCTTCATGACAAGGACAAAATGTGCCACCTTGCTGAGTTGTGGAAGAATGCTGGAACCTCTACTGAACGCAATAAATTATTTGCATCACACAGGGTGCAATGGTTAACACTTTGGAGACTACCATACTGGGGTCCCTCTTGTCAAGTTGTCATTGACACTATGCATTGTCTACTTGAGGGTCTTGCACATGATCATTTCCATGAATTTTTGGGCCTTACAGCTGATTCAGTGCAGCAAAAGTCTGATCCTCTTCCTGCTTTCCATCATCCCTTCTCCAATATTGATCTCAACAAGCCTGGAGTGTTCTCTGAGAAAGATATCAAGACTGTCAAGTCCATTCACAACCTCCTTACCACAGCAGTTTCTGACCTTGAGGGCAATGACACTAGTCTCATCGAGGCTCACATGGCCGAGTTAGAGAAGAGGTTGTCTTCAAAGAAGGTCACATGCCTTGAGTTTGTGTCAGTAGAATTGGGCATTAGGCCAGACATTAAGCATCCCAGAAAAAAGGTCTACAAGGCCCATTGGGTTAGATCACTTATTGGCTGGGTATGTATCATCTTAGTATTTTTGTATGCCTTCTCAACTTACTGCTTTAATTGGCTTTGTAGCATCAAACAAAACCTTTCACTACCGAATCACCAAAATTGCACATCAGTACCTCTGAAGTCATGGAATGCATTGTCCATGTCATTCAAACCACAGATGTGCTGTAGCACTCAAGCTAGCGCTGAGCTCATATTCAGCCATTTTCTGATGCACATCACACAAAGAATCACTTCCCAATGTTATCCAACACTCACCTGCTCAATCTGATGTTTATCCGCTAGACCCAATGCAAACCAAATGCAAACCTAATCTTCCTGTGCATTGGCCACTTTGGATCCGATATTTTCCCGCACATTTGCTCTCCCTATGTCCTGTCCTGTTGTATCTATCCCCACTAGGTGCGCAGTTATCAGTTTTCACATCGCTAACATTGTAGAACACATTATTACATGTTCGCAGTACCACATGTCTTATTACATAGGACATTGGACCCAAAAATTAGTGCTACTACTTTCGCCTATAGCACTCTGAAATTCTACATAGACACTATATATTTTTCATACCTCCTTCTTACTTATCTTACCTTTCTACCTCCGAGTAGGAGGAGGTCTTTTGATATTAGTAGTTCTTCACCAAATTCCACAATATCATCCTTTCTTTATCCAAACCACTCCGAAAACACTGACAATAACCTGCCATTCACTATCCCCAACATTCTTTTCCTAAACCCAATGCTAACCCAACAATATCCAATGATACCTGCTGAAACCTGCTAAACCTGAAACCCGAAAAACATCAGACCCGATGATTTACCTTTGGACTTGTAATTATACCTTTGGACTTTGTTTCCCACACTTCGGATTATCTTCCTTTCAGTATAACTAATTATTCTACTACCAACAGTTAACCCCTCAGGTTGAACACACTTGTTCTGCAAGTATAGCAGACTAGGCTGTGCTAGACCACAACTAATATATTTTGCTAGACACTCACTTTGTGTAGTGCCTAGCTAAAGTTGTTTACCTACAGCACTGTCATCATTGAGATCAGTCCCATACAACTTTGGAGAAGCAAAAGCTGGAACCCTTGAGGCAGATGAATGGCACACTTTGGCAACTGTATACTTGCCTATAGTGTTGGTTAGCTTGTGGGGCAAAGGATCTCAACATCACACTTCAGAAGTTGCAGCCAATCATCGCACCATCCTCAATCACACCATGTCCCTTGTCTCTACAGTACATATTGCAGGTCTGCCATTCATGACAGTTGCTCGAGCACAAGCATACCATGGATACATTGTGGCATGGATACGAGATTTACAGGTTTTACATCCCCATGCACCCCATTGTACTAATGGCCACATGGTGTTGCATGTCTGGGACTATTTGCAACTCTTCAGTCCTGTGAGGTCATGGTGGTGCTTCCCATATGAGCACCTCATTGGGCAAATGCAGTATTTGCCAACCAACCACATTTTTGGTAACTTTTGACTTTGTTCATCATGATGGACTTCTGACATTAGTTCTAATGAAGGTCAGCAAGAATCAACTCTTCTTTCTTCATATATCAAGGCTGTGAAATTGAAATGCTGGTTGAACCAGCCTTCTTGCCCTCCCATATTCAGGGATGTCAAATCTTTATTTGACAGATTTGTTTTGCCCACAGTCGATGTTATATGTGAAGATAGCTCCATACCTCCTACATCAAAAGAAAACATTCTGGAAGACCTCCAGGATCTCATCAATGTTTAGCAAGCAGTCTTACATGCTTGCATAACATACAAGGGATTGATGTATGCCCATGAATCATCTCACATAGTGTCATATCCCGTATTCCGGACCTACATCCGATAATATTCCCACGCCTCATCCGGACCTTCGGATGTCCTATCCATGTCTCTAGTACCCATCCAGATCCCTGCACCTCTGCACATATATCCACGCATCTCGTTTGGACCATATCCGATCCGGTCTGATCCGATGTATAGATCCGTTTCCTATCCAAGATACGATAAGCTTCTTAATTCATTTCCTGTGCATATAATGTTAACACAGCCTATTCGGTATTTTCTCTATTCCGTGGTTTCGGCTATATCTATTACCGGTATGATTACTGATCCGTTTACCTATGTTCATTTCCGACTCGCGTTTGTTAACCTTTGCATATGCTTCATACATAGCCTTGGACTCTGCTTATTGATCCTTCCGTTATTTCTCTTAGTATATAAACTTGTGTATATGTCTTGTAGTACCTCAGTCTGAATATCATATTAGTCCTCGCACTAGATCTCAGCCTAAGTCTTCATATCAAGTCTAGTCTTCCAACTTAGTCAGTATCTACCTCAGGCCTAGGGAGGAATTCCCTAGGCCAGAGCTCCACTCCTCCGCTCCTCCGCTCCTCCGCTCCTCCGCTCCTCCGCTCCTCCGCTCCTCCACCCATCTGATCCTCCAAAGTTTCCGGAAGTCTATCCGGATCTTTCCCGCGGTCCTCCGGACCTATTCTGCTTCGGACTTCATCCTTGCAGCCATTCCTCTGTTTGCTTCTACTCAGGACTTGTCCTGAGTAGCCATTATACGTCTCTGTATTAGGACGCAACCTCATTGTAATTTCCGGAAGTTCCTCCGGAACTTTCCCGCACTCATCCGGAAGTTACTTGCACCCGTCCGGAAAGTCCTTCCGAAGTTTCCCGCGCCTTCGGATGTCCTTCGGACATCTTCGGATGCCTTCGGACTTTCTTCGGACACCAATCTGAAATTAAGGGCACATACTCGGGTAAGGGGCGCAGTGCACGAGCTGAAGCCAAGCCCCTCAGAATCAGTCCTACCCTTTGTGCATGGTCTTAACACATAGGAAACAACCTGATCCTCTACTATTCTAACAGCATTATGCACACACAAACACCAGGAGTCATCAAGTATATATTCAGGACCAAGCATGGAGTGGGTTTCACTGTGCAGTGCCACCTCCCACTGCTGTCCTCTTATTTGCACCCGTTTCACCATTATCCCTACTTCCTGGCTCAATTATATTCCTTAGCAGTTGCTGACCACCTTGAGGTTGTCATGCCTGAGTGGATAGTGTCACATTTTGCATGGTGGCACTTCTCCCCACAGCACATAGTTGCTGTGTCTCTGTCATGTGCATGTCCCTCTCTCTTTGACATGTTTCAACAGTCTCATAATTTAATAGGATTGAATGAGAAGTCAATGTACTAGAAGCAAATAGTCTTTCAAGGCATGGATCATGTATATAGTAATATTATAAAATCTTTTGTGCTTAGTGGATGAGGCAGGCAGGTTAATCTAGGCAAACCTTTTGGGTGGGAGATTGGTGGGCACTTGTATCAGGCAGGAGGTAGGTATATATCTTCAAATCACTTATTTATTACTGCTTCATGGTGTAGCGCAGTCTGTCTGGTAGGGCCAAGCCAAGCAAGTGGTGGATGGCATTCCAGAAAAGAAGGTTCATGAAATTGATCTGTAAATGTAGATAGGCATTGTATATCTATGTGGCTTCCACTCTCTTCCACCCCACTTGCTCCTCCTCCCTAAATGTGCTCCAAACCCAATATGTGCTCTATTTCACTCAACTCCTGCCATAGCCAAATCACTGCTTCACACCTATCCTCCACCATTAATATTAGAAGGCACTTATTGTGGCACAACATTTGGATGGGGGGGTGAGTGGGGCATGGTGTGTGTGGATGGATTTGTGCATATTCCATATTATCTTGCATGATCTCTTGTGCATAGTCCCATAAAACCTAGATATATTATAACTTGCTAACAGAGATTAGTAGCAGTGGACTTACCACTGCAGATGGTGTTACTGCAAATGTTTTGGCATGCTCAAGGCCTCCAGCCTGCTCCTCTGCCCTGGCCTGCTCCTCCATGATGCCCTCAGACTGCTCCACCATGATGTCCCCAGCATGCTCCTCCACCTCCCCATGTAAAGACTAATATTGTATAGTTAGTTTACTCACTCAAACCATAGCTTAACTTACATTATTATCTTCATTAATATCAACTTGCTGCAGAAAACACATCAGTTCTTGCATCTCATCAGGCTACTGATGGCTTACATTTTTGTGCACTTCAGCCATCATTGGTTATAGCAAGGTTAATGTGTTCAATGTGGATGAACGAATCTCTGAGTCTCTGAAGTTACTTTGTGATGCAATATCACATTCGCACATCAAAACTCCTCAGTCTTTCCGATAGGTAAAGGATTGCATCAAAGATCACATCTGTCATATCCCATATATCCATGCTTCTCTTCTGGACTTCAGACCCTTAGATCTGATCCGGTCTGATACATAGATCCACTTCTGATCCAATATAGATAAGCTTCCTATTTCATTTCCTGTTCATATAATGTCAAACACAGCCTATTCAGTATTTCCTTCTTTCCATTGTTTCGGCTATATCTATTACCAGTATGATTACTGATCCATTAACCTATGTTCATTTCCAACTCGTGATTGTTAACCTTTGCATATGCTTTTTACATAGCCTTGGACTCTGCTTACTGATCATTCTGTTATGTCTCCTAGTATATAGACTCATGTATATTGTTAAGAACGTGCTCAAGGGTCAAATCCGAAGGGCTTGGCTTCAGCTCGTGCACTGCGCCCCTTACCCGAGTACGTGCCCCTAACTTCCAAAGGCTGTCGAACAATATCCGAAGGTTACCGGACGATGTCCGGAGTCCAATGTCCGATGCGCAGGAATTCTGGTGGACGTTTGGGAACAAGAGATAAGACTAATCCAGATGAAGTCCGAACTAGAAAGGAAACAGCGGAGGACTACCAAAGGTAGAGGCGGAGGTGATAAGTCAATAGGAATCAATCCTAAGACGAGCAGAGGTCGACAAGAGGATAACTCAAGTCGGACGGAGGAAGGAATGAGCAGAGTCTAAGATAATATTCAAACTAAAGATGTACATAGATTCTACAGGGTTTATATACTACTAAGATGTGAAGTCCGAAGCTATACAAAGTGGTGGACGGAGCGTATAGAAAAGTCAAATGCTAGTCTATCGGAAAATAGTTAAATGAACCCAGAGATTAGATCAGAGGAAAATAAAGGGCGGAAATGAAATGAGGTATGAAAAATGATTTAGTCTAACCAGAGTAGGAACATACAAAGGGATAAGGCACAGAAGTTAGATGTGGGTCGGATCTGGACATAGATAGACATCGGCCGGATCTGGATATCTGGAAATGATATGTGTTAAGTCTGGGTCCAGAACACGGGATATGACAGTATGTTCTTGTGACAAGCCAGCTCAATTTTGTGCATCCTCCAGACCCCACCAATAGATCAGCATCCAAGACCTGCGTTGACATGCACAAAACGTGTTTTGTACATGAACATGGCAAATATTGAGCTTGTAAATACCCTTCGTGATGAGCCTATGGTTATGCCTGGAATTTTCTTTGTAGCACTCATAATTTATTTGAGTATTTTTGGGCTTACAATGAGTGCAATGCTACTTAACATTCAAAAATAATACTTATACTTCTGAAAGATTGGTTTCGAACTTACAATTCTTCACTTAGTCAGCAATTTCTCACACCTTCTACAATTTTCTCACACATTTTCACATGTTCTGAAACATACTCTGTGACATATCCTGACATACATATTACATAATCGGTATGTTTTGTGTCACATCTTGAACATGTTTGCTTACACGAGCCTTTCATTTTTTATAATACCAAGAGGAAAGACTGAAGTACTTCATATCTTATTACATAATCAGTCTCATGTGACCTGCCTGGTGGCACATTTTTGACAACCATGTAGAGCTTCATTATGACAAGTATGCAAAACCCACACTATGGTATTTAACAAGTTAACATCAGATTGCAACAAAGTTTGAACAAAGCTTTGAGTACAGCATTCAGGTAGTGCAGAGGCAGTGTACACAGCTTAATACATAGCCACAGAGCACAGCCACTAAATGA
>MU172313.1:86688-210201 GCA_016695485.1 Suillus hirtellus | reverse complement strand
TGTTTCCCACAACATACAGAAGCATATTTGAGGCCACCATTGAGCCATACTTTTTACACTAGCTGGTACATGGTTATCAGTCATCTAGTGCAATTTATTCCAGTTCTCTTTCAGACACAGGAAATCAATTCTGTGGGGAGAATATACATATTTTAATTAGCAAGGGAAGACAAATAAGACTAACAGTCAGTCACTGATATTAAGAACTTGGCCATTTAAGACTACATCAAGAGGGTGTACTCTGTGGTTTTGAAGTCACGTATTAGTTCGTGCTGATCCATGTTAGAGGCTTAGTTTGATCTCCAATTGGTTTGTGAAGATAAGGAGTATTGATATAGCTCTGAGAATTATCGCATAGACATACATTTGTACTCATTGAAGTCATAGCACTGCATCAAGCTAGTTACTGATTCTGTTTCCCCTTTAGTCACTGAGTACTTCCTTTGAAAACTCAACACACTTTTCCCATGAACAACCACGTTATTGACTGTTGGTATTTGTCTGAACTGTTGACCGTGGTAGGATACTGAAAATTGGTGAATTTTACTGTTTTCACATCCTAGTAAGACAGTGTTATGAATTGTGTTCAGTCAATGATGCTCATGTAGCTCTCCTTGAACATCAGAGCTGTCCACAGAATGATGTAGAGGCTCGATTCAAGGTCATCCTTAACAGAATGGATCACACAGTTATGCTTGACAAGATGAGCAGACATGAATTGCCACATTCTCTTGATGACAACAAAATCAGTACAAGATATGAGTTTGAGTATGCAACTAACATACAGTGCGAGTCATTTGTCGAGGACCCTTAATAGTGAGTAGCTTTGCTAGGTCCCAACCAATGAGGAAGCCCTGCCCTCAGTAGATGACAATATTCCTGACATTGAGGTCTTGATGCAATATCTTTGTATTTTCATATGCATCCTGGTGGGCTGCATGTACAATGTAAATATGTTCATCAGGTAATATGCAAGGTTCAAAGACACACACTGAGTAATGCATCACAGATAGATTGGACAAGTTGTTGGGAACTCTGAAAGTCATTCAATTTCTTGCCCATGATATCAAGGGCAAGGCAGTGAAGAGTGTGTGGAGTGACAGCCTTGTTGGGACACACCCATTCTGCACTTCTAAACTTGACAGTCTGAGTGTTTTGCTGAGGGATAGGGTGGATTACGTCATGAAATGCAATGCATCTTGTGATATTGTGAACTTTGTGTGACATTAATAATTTATAGGTCTTGCCTTCAGGTAGGACATCCTTTATCAACACATGCCAAGAATCTTTGAACATCATGATCTTCTTATTTAGGATGTCAAATGCAGGGCATGTGCGAGTCCAACAGCCAATAAGCAGAAAACCTCTGGCAACAGGCTAGGGGATAATCAATGTTAGCTGGCTAGAGTCCTCGATGTCAGGATCCTCAAGGACTGCAACTTTGAACATGCGCATGATAGTTGGAAGGCCTAATGCTGTCCTTGCAAGGTCAGCATCCTTGGTGCTAGTAGGTGTCACAGATATATCAACACCACACATTTCAGGCAATGCTTGTGCATAATGATAAAAAAAGTTGGCTAAGTATGGCTTGCTGTTGTAATTGAAGGAACCTGTGATGATAACACCCTCCCTATCTCATCTGAGAATGTGAGCACAATCACAGATGATCAATACAGAGAATGCATGAGTGCATTATTGAGCACCAAGCTAAGCTCATTGTTTGACCCAATGTGTCAAAGCTCTTGTCAGTCTGAGAGACAATGGACTTGTCAATCTCAGAATGTTTGCTGAATGTGTCATGTGCATCATTCCATTTGAATTCAATGTTCAATTCAAATTTGGAAATATTGCAGCCATGAGATGTTCTGTTAGTGTATACACATACATCCAGCTTGATGTTGAATGTGAACAATGAACAGTTCTGCATATCTGAATGTCTGGACATGTTCATGAATGATAATTAGGGAGCAAGGGTCATATAGTGTTGATCTAAACTTAGACTGTCAACGATCTCAGCATCACAGGTGTGGGTTGACTTATGAATCAATCATAAGAGTTCTCCTCTTTTGTAATGGATTGCATATTGAATACTCCAGTATTGGAGGCTGAGGTGAAGCATGTAGTGAAGTCCAAAGGGTCATGATTGTCTGGGTTTGGTAGGAACTTGTCAAGGAAATTCTCCACTGACATTGGGCCAATGACATGGTCTTGCATCTCCTTGCCCATGGTGTTCAGAGTGTTGACTTGACATCACGCAAGTGTTGTGAAGGGTAATAAAGTAGAGCTGTCCCATTTAATGGGAGTGTCAATGATAGCTGACTGCAATAGCACTAGTTCTGCAGCAGGGATGATAGTTCTGTCATCCACAGAACTATTCTGTTGGGTGGGCATAGCAGGAGCTAGTTGCAAATCCTGCACAACAGGCTGTACTGGTATCATAGCATCTACAGTAGAGGTCTCACCAGGTATAGTAGGGTCAAGAGTCATGATATTTGATACAATTGTATGGGTATAAGTAATGCAAAAACTGGATTGTGCTTACAGGTATATGCAAGGTATATGTATGTGCCTAGTGTTGTGCAAGTGAAAAGAAAAGGTAAATAAGTCACAATATGACAAGTTTATATAGTGAATGGGACTCAGTCTGGAATTTCCCACATGCAAAGAAGACAACACTGTCAGGAAATATGTTCATTTAGGCGATGATGTATGATAGGTGCTCACCTGCATTTAATATAACACATGAAACAAATAAAGATTGAACTAAGTAATTAATTAGCATTGAAAAGTGTTGACTAGACACTTACAGGCACTTTGCTGATATGAACCCAAAATGCGGTTATAAATTACATTTATATCAGTTCATATAGGATGTGCTTATCCAAGCCCAGCCAAGTTGGTTGAGACTCACTTTCATAAAGCAATGGTTTGTTGCAGGCATTGCCAGCACTAACCACCTTGTTTTGGAGTTATGCTTTGATTATGAGGATACAGGAAAGAGAAATTATGTACAGTGATATTAGTATGAGGCTTCAGGTATCTACAGGATCATACAATGTCACAGACAAGTCGACATCAGCAGCAGCAATTTTACGCATAATAGCAAGAAGATCTTCAGTAGTCATGTTAAAGTGACCTTGCATGCTAGCATGCTTCAGGAAAAGCTCCAATCCACACCACAGATAACGCCTGTGGCTACAATCAATATTGAAATAGTGTCTGCTTGAACAAACAACAAACACATACCAATGCATCTCCTGTGGAAAGGGAGGATGCTCTTGTAGCATCTAAGGAGTTAATTGCCAAGTGTCTGACACAGACTGCTGAAGAAGTGCCTGGCCAAATCATTGCTGAAAGGGAATGATTCTGTGAGGGTAGGGAAAGAAGGAGATATCCAATGCTGTCATAATGACTGACACATTGTAAAATGGTGGTAATGTAGTTAGGCGATGTATCATGAGCTTACAACAAAAGTGCAAGACATGTGAGGGCAGGCAGTTTATGGAGACTCAGGAGGATTAGAGGAATATGGGTCGAAGGTCCATCTAGCATAGTTAAAGATAATGTCAGATGAGTGGTGATTTGATTGTTCCTCTAGAAACCACCAGGTCAAGGAATGACACTGAGGCTATTGATAGCAGGGTGGTGGGCCAGAAAACGAATGAGTGAGGATGGCACACAATCAGTGTCAACTCAGAATTTGATGAGCATTGGAATGGCCAAGTACTGCAGGAGCTTGTTCCAGTGTACAGAGCTGAGTTTGATGTGGCTAAGTCGAAGCTTCTCCAAATGAGAAGAACAGATAGTCTGAATTGTGAAAGGAAAGAGTTTTGGGGAAAATAACACCCCTGAGGACACCTCAAAGGCTTTGTGGTGATTTGCACCTGTGCGTCTCTGAATTCAGGTTAGTTGAGTGATGGCCAATGAGCAAACAAAAAGACAGAATCCCATGCATGCAAGTTCTTTGCAGCTGGAAGCACAGATGTTCTTGAGTAATGTGATGATCTGAGGGAGTATCAGCAAAACAAGGATGTCAAAATTCCAGAAAAGCGTGATGTATGGTACCAATTTGTAAGGGACAGATTGAAGGAAGTGCGAGAATGCTGATAACTGTTGGGTTTGCACTTCAGAATCCAACCAACACAACATCATACATGGCAGGCAGAAGTGATCCATCTGTATCCAAGTAGACAATACATCAAAGTTGAGTGAATCTACACAGATGTGAAATAGGTCGCCTGGGGAATTTGGAAAGTTCCAGTTAGCAAAAAAGAGTGGGCTAGCAATTTCTCTCAACAGAGAACAAACTTGTGTGACATGCATGATGCATATCTTGTGCTCCCAGAAGAGCAACAATAAGAATGAGGATTTCTGCTGGCAGGGACCAAATAAACACCATGGTGTTACAAGGCTCATAAAGTTTTACATGCTTGATTAAAAAGGGATTAAGATGGGTGTCCACTTTATGTTTCAAGAAGATGTCAGACTACAGCCAAGAGATCAGTAGAGCACAATATATGGGTAGGTTTTCACATACCGCTTCTCTATGCAAACACTTCACTGTGAGGCTTGTAAGGTCAGTGTTGCAACAATTTATAGTTTTGGGTTGCAACTTGAGAGTAGCAACCTGGTGTATGTTGCCTGTGGAATATGACTCTAAGATGCGCTGTTTTTGAGGGGATAACAAATAATCAAAGTCAATGCTGCGCTTCAGGGATCATGTCTTGCTTTCTTGGGTGGCAGCATCCTACTGAATGGTGTTCATGTCCTGTATAGCACCTAGTGAGAGTGTTATACCTATAAAGAGCCTTACCATGCCAGAGGTGGCAATCATTGACATGGAGTCTCAAGACTGCATCTGGGAAATTTTTGTAAGTCACCATGAACAGAGAAATTGATATACAGAGCAGACATCATGAAAAACAGGTTGTTGGCTAGAGATATGACTTGACAAGTTTCCCATTGCAAGATTGGAAGGATTGAAAATGACTGTAACGATCTATGCCTGCTTTAAATTACTCAAAGTCTGCAAAGACTTATTGTTTGGCCCTGGAAGGGGGGGACATATTGTTCAGCCCATGGTAGGTTTTAGTAATTGCAGAGGGATAAAACAGAAACATTTCATCAGTGGCAGAGGGGATATCCCATAGCATCACCTGAAGTGGGAATAACCAGAAAGATTCTGACTATGATCTTGATCTTTATCTCATTGATACAGTAAGAAAGCAAGTAGGAAATACAATTGAAACATTTCCAAATGACTGTCAAGGCCTGATTTAAAAGTTATATTATATGAAAGCTGGATTGCACAACTTACTCATGATCATGCCATTCACATCAGCATCACCTTGCAGCAAATTACTGCTGTTCATTGCAAACATTTGTATCTCAAGGAGTATGAAGATCACCAAGAACAGGATGCAGTAAGTATAGATGAAAGCTCATAATCAAACACTCACTCACTTGCCCAGGTGTGGATGGGATCTGCCATGATGATTGATGAACCCAATTCACTCAGCAAGATATTGGGAAGTGCACAAGTCATAGACATTCCCATTGCAAGCCTTGATATAGCAACTAACATTAGTAGCTGATTGTGCTGACAAGCTGATGAACTGATAATATGTTTCAAGGTTGCTCTCACAGTGTTTCAGGTGCCAATCTTGGCAAATCTCATAGAGGACATGTCTCTGAAGAAAAGCAAACTTATTTGTGGCCTACAGAAGACAATCAAGAAGTATATTGAGTGTCATTGTAAAGTGGGCCATCCAACTACTGACCTCTTGCATAAGCGCATCAATGCAGCATTGGAAGGTGCATTTCTGGGCATGGAGATGGACAATATCATTATATCCAGGCACATCTCTAAAGGTGGTGACCACAAAGCACATGGCAAGAACAAGATGTAAGGCAAGATTGGTGTCGTAGCAATTAGGTTTGTTAAAGATTTCCCTTTCAGAACAATTCTAAAGGTGAGATCAGAATATTCAGAATTATGTTATAGGCCAGGTGCATTGACAAACCTTTGGGTAGTGTTGGAACATCTAATAAACATGCCCTAGGCTCCCCTGCTGGAATGCCAGGAGGATATCCAACTTCATAGTTAAATGTTGTTTCAAACTATTGCGCATAGAACATACCAAGCTTGTTATGCACATAGTGTTATCTGGTTCCTGTGATATGCTCATAAACAATGAGATTGACAATATCATAACACTACTCACCTGTCATCAATTCTGATGTGCTCCGAGAGAATGTAATTCAACATTTTCAAAGCAAACTCTTATAACATCATGAATATATTCAATATGTCATAGTCTATTCTATGTGCAAAGTTTACTGTCGTATCAAGGTAATAGTAGTGGAAAGAAGAGCATGAAGGTACAAGATGAGTATTTATAGTGAATGACTAATTTGGAAGTTTGGCAGTATGTAATTATGTAAATTGTGGGTATGGTGACTCATACACAATGTTGCATGGGAGACAATAACACCTGATCAAGTTTAATTATTAATCAAAGTCCTACAGCCTATGTCATTCATTAGGTCACTGGGATGCAACTTTATTTAATAAGGTTTAAAAGCAAGAACCAAGTCAGCCAGGAGACCCTATCTATAGATGACTTAGATGACTCACATGTCTAATTCCACTGAAAGGTAAGGAGTGCCCATAATATGAAAAATACCAAAGCCATAGTGATATCATAAGTACAGGGTACAAACACATAGTACAAGGTCATTTGAGTAGTACAAAAGAGGAATCAACTGTCATACAAATTGTACATTAACTGGAGTAATTTCACCTGCATGCAACTATGATTTCAATCCTCTGGAATGTGGTATTAGATACCTTGAATGATGGGCATTGGTCATTCAACCACAACAAATTGTAAAATGCTCTAGGTAAGGCTACAACTGCTGGCCAAACAGACTTCTGCTTGGCATTGTGAAGACACTTTGCAGGCTTGCTCCCCCTTGGTGTGAAGATGGCTGCACCTGCTAAATGCTGCTTGTCAATAATTTGCATCTCATGGCTGAAATTGGCTCTCCATGGCATGGTCTTTAACTAAAAAACTGCAAGTTCACAGTCTTTGGTCTCACTCTCATCAGAGCTCATGTCATCTTTACCCAGCATCTCCACAATGGAGTTCAAATACACCCACACAGGTAGATCCTCCTTTCCGGTCGCTTTCCTATCACTGAGCAGGGTTGAGGTGACCTTTTGGCAAGTTTCAAACTTCTACAAAGCAACTTAACATTTATCCACTTTGCAAGGGGCACACAAAACATAACTTACTGTTGTCCTACAGGACAGAACTCTAGCCATCCGTAATCACTCATTTGTACAGTCTACCAAACAATTTCCCACTTGTTGCATAGTCTCATGAGTACCATTACTGAAGATCTGAGGGCAGGCTTTTCTCCAGCACCTACGGCATTGATCAAATTTTTGTATAATGTCATGCCTGATTGACTGCTGGGACTGCTCGGCCCAATGGTTCCTCTCCTGCATGGTCTTGTACAAGGAACAAAGGGCATCAATAACCTGTTGGTTCCAATCTAATTTATAGGTGGTCGTCATATCCCACTGCAGTGCATGTGGGTCAGGACCAGGACCCATCCTGCCCATGAAACATGAGGTGGCTTTGCACAATGCTCCCTTATAGAGCATATAGTTATCATCTTTCATGAGATGGAATACCTCTTTGAACAAGTCCTGCACACTTGCCTAATATTTTATTAGTAACACTGTTTGTAAGAGTGGATTACACACACTTTATTATCTTGATGTTGAGAGTCAGTAAAAAATTTAATAGGAGGTTCAGGAATTTTATGTCTCAAGTGAGGGCAAGGGAACCTTGCTGGCTGAACCTGGAGAGCCTTTGTGAGGAGCACCTCAGCAAGCATTCCAACTGTAGCATTTTTGATTGAAACATTAGCTAAAAACAATGTCAAGGGACATTCAGCATTGCCACTGCTGGAAGTTTGAGGTTCTTCTGCATCAGATTCTGAGTGTATATCAGGAATCTGAGAGATGATGGATGCAATTATATATATGTCATTGATGCAGAAGCGTGTCACTGATATTGACTTACTGGTGAAAACCAAATGATGTTAATGCATGTAGCAACATATTTTTTGCCTACAAGATGACACCATAAAGGAGGTGATGCAGGTGTGTCAATGTTTGACCATTGGATCTGGTTCAACAAAATTGTCAGAGCTACTTCACACCAACACATTAAAACCTACATCCAATGAAGCAATTTTCAAATCATACTTAGTGGTCAGGTGGGCTAATGCCCTTTCTTTCTCAGCCAACTCTTTATTTCTTGTGATGACTCTCACATTGATATAAGGCATCTTTCTTTGCCAATAACATACTTCATTCCATGTGTGCAGCATGTTGTGCCTCTTCAAAATCAAGTACCATCCGGTCCTGCCAATGAAATTCACAACAGTCTAACATGCAATAAAAATGTTTCACCTGAATCACTGTTACTTCCTTGCAGTGCTGCTGTTCTAATGAGGTAAGGGCCTGAACTTTCTCACACTTAAGATCTGCATTCTTTTCACAATACTGCCCAATGACAGATTGCATCTTGGTTTTGTGTGAGTGAGCACTGATCTGGAGGTGAGTGAGACATGGTCATTTATTATGAAAATTTGATGCCTTACCTGCACATGGCACTTTTGGAGCAAAAGCTCATGGTGGCTATAATGTAGCTCATGCAAATCACTGTGCAGTATGGATGATGAATTGATTTCCTTCAGAAGAACTTTAGCAGGCTAAATATATGTGAGCTAGGATACAAAAAAGGGTATCAAAAGGCTGACATGCTGATCCTCCTCCTCTCTCATCCATCGGCTAGCCCCCCAAGGGTTGTACACTGCCATTGCAAAGTCCTCATTGAGTAAAGTAGACTTGAATGGGTAAGCATGGATTGTTGCAGAGCTAGTAGCAGGCTGGGGTGTAGGTGGATATGTGTGTGTGGGGTAAAGCTCCTGAAGCAGGTAAGACTCGTTAGTGGACCCAGTTGGGTCTTCATCAGGATGCAAGGAAAGAAAAGCCATCAGGCAGTACATCCTGCAAGACTTGTTTGACACTAGCATAATTTATCTTAGAATCACACTTACCTGAATGATGGTTTTAACTGAACAGAGAGAACAACAGATAGACCTCATATCTGGTATCACAGAGGTTCTCAGTGTTACTACCTTGTTAATTCATAAGTAGAGGCATGAAGTTCAAACTCATTTAGTTAATTAAATCAGCATTCCATCAGACTAATGCTAAGTTTGCTTCTAACTATTTTTTCTTCATAAGTTTTTGTCGCTCCATGCAATTCTGGAAAGTAAGCAACAGCCTCAATACCAAGTTAGGTAGAAACAAGCGAAGACACTGAAAACGCACTTCTTTCTCAATAGAGTTCAATGCTGTAGGTGTTTGGTTTTTCTTGCTCTTGCTAGTATTGCAATGATTGTCGATCAATTGGTGAACATAATCCTAATGTTGGAATGAATACAATATTGGATCATGGAAAAGAACCCACCTTGAACTTCTTGAAATGACTAGGATCCCATTTGAGTGCCTTTTCTAAGTTATATCCTCCACAACCTGAGCATCCTGCTCCACTCTCTAGTTTGGGGATTCTGTATTCATTCAAATCCAATGATAAGATGGAAGAATACATGGACATCTTTTCTGGCTTGCCATTCTGGTCTGCCAAAAAAGAGAGTGACTTGGTAAGTTTGGGAGTAGGAGTGCAAGAGGGGATGGATGGGGTTACACAAAATGATGTGGTTGTGAGGATATGCAATGGAGCATGGATACGTCCCCAGAGTGTATGAGTAGAAAATGCTATTTCTTCTTGTGGAGAGATCAAGACAAATGATGGTGTTGGATAAAGAATCTTTGTGTGATATGTCAATAATGGAATTGGCTATGGAAAATCATTCACCTGGTAAAATGCAGGGACAGGCACAGATCTATGAACCATGATCACAGGCTGATCAGTGCACAGTTAGACAGTTAGAGCTAGGATTTAATGATGGATTGATTGCAAGAACCCAGGAGACCAGTACCTACTAGGGAACAAAGTTACCAGGGAGATGTTGTCACATATTACCTATTGTTGCCGCATTGTCTCCAAGCATTTCATTATCATATGACATGTCATCTGACTATCTAATTGTATGTATGATTACTATTAAGGCCCCAAAGACAAGTGAGACTGACCCTATATTGTAAAACTATGTTTTTCCTACCCACCAAAAATTGCAAGGAATATCACCTCGAAGAGCATTTCATCAGACACAAGAATGTGATCAATTGTGTGGCTGTCTCAAGGAATGGCAGTCTGTTAGCAAGCAGTGGTAAGTTATATGTGTGACAGTGCCATAGGATTAACTTACTAGAAAGTAGGCTCAGATGGCATGAGAATCTGGGACCTTAAACAGTGACTTCAGCTCCTGTCCCCATGTCAAAATGTAGCCCTACAAAATCCAGCCAATCCCATGACATGCATATGCTGGATCACTCACCAACATGCGACATGCGAGACATTGTGCTATGGCACAGGATTGGGATTCATTGGTATTTGGCAATAACAGGGTGAAGGTATGGAGGACTTTAATGCCAAATTGTCAAGAAGAGTTGACACAGGTAAAGAGATCATGTGTCTTACCTACGACCATGCTGGAGACAATACTTGTATTGCTACTGGGACATGGGACAAATGTGTTCAAGTTTGGTCATTTGACTTCAAAGGACTGTTAATTCCAATCTTCAGCATCAAGCTCTCTACCATAATCCTGCATACAATAAACTTCAATCACACTGCAAGTCGAGATTTGTTAGTCTTTGGAATGTATGATGGAGAGGTGTACATCAATACACAATCCTCATGGATGATTCTGACATACCTTGTAGTCATGCGCTTCAGGGTACAGATGGAGCTATTATTGCTACAAACAATGCTGGACCTCTAATGTGAGGGATTTCATCACAAAAGATCAGCATTCTTACCATCTAATCAAAGTGGGTACACTTCTGTAGACATCACTCAAACATTATTTCTCATCAACAATGTTACTAATGGATTTAGCTTGCACTGACTGGATGATGCAGTATGCATCCAAACCTATAATACTAACCCTGTCAAAACATTTCTGAAACAAGTAGTATTTGGCAAAAAGACTGACATAGTAGTGGGTGGCAGCGATGCAGGTGTTATATATGTTTTTGACAAAAATGAGGGAAACCTCAAACAAGTGTTAAGGCATGCTGATAAGATGAGAGTGTAGACAGTTACCATGCAGCATTTTCATTCCTGATTATTTAAGTGCCTAACAGACTGCAAGACCTATGACAGAACTTACCACAGTATAGTTGTTGAGGCAATGTCTCAGAACGATACAGAGCCAATAATCTCTGTCTGGAGTCGCAAATGAGACAATCTTGAGATGCCACATCCATTTGGGAGGGCACTCAAAAACTTTGTGTGAGGAATTGTACAGTTGGTTATCGCAATGGTTCTGATTGCATATGTTAGCCATGTCATATATCATTTCATGACCAGTCACAATGTACTGACTTACCCTGATGATGCAGTTCATTAAAATGAACACACTGATCTCATTAGACTCTCTGGGAAATATCTGGTAAAACTTGGCTCAACTATCCAAGCCCACAAATGATGATATCCATGTCTGGGTGGAGCAGTATATTAAACACTGAGTGTTACAGTGACCCTGGGTGTAAGCCCCCAGCTACTAACCTGCCCTCTGCCACTGCACAGCAAGAATAGAACACAGGAACCGTACCAAGCCCAGCAGGCTCGAAGTAGAAGATATGCACCTAGCCCAGAAAGCTAGTGACAAAATGATGGGCCGAAGGCCCATGATGATGAAAAACTGGACCATAGGTCCATAATGACGAAGACAGGCCTCTAGACCTTATGATGATAGAAGATAAGCTGGAAGATGCCGGGCTTAGGTAAGTGTTCTGGAACACTTATGAAAGAAGACAAGAACATCAGCGAACATCAGAGAATGATGACGAACAATGATACCATATGACAACATAGACCTAGAAGGTCTATTAATGGTTATCAAGATAGAAGGCAAGCCTTGTGCTGCCTCATGTACTGATAGAAGGACTGCGGCGCAGTCCGCAGCAGATAGAAGTCCAACCTCGTGTAGGTTATCTCTGACTCGATAGATAGGCAGATTAGAATTCAGCTTCAAGCTGAGCCTAGATATGATAGAGTAGACTTATATAAGTCAGAAGACTGAAGAAGATGTTCCTTACTTTAGTTTTACTCGGACCCGACCTTAGAACTAGTATTCCAATCTACTTGGTTTACCAGACTACTTGCTATCATTGTCAACCACCGTTTGACATAGCAACCTCTGCTCTTTTGTAGAGGCGACCTCAAGAAGCTTGGCATACCAGATGTTGCTCTTTTGCAACTACTGTCGTTAGATCACCCGAGTTCGCATGCGATGACATACCATCGTAACACTGAGGGGATGTGGCAGGAAATTCAAATGAAGATAGGATATGTACTGGGCAAGGAAAGACCAGAATATTGAGGATTGAGATGGGGCATGATGAGGAGTCACAGGCCATGATATTTCTTGGTACTTAGTATGGAGTCACTGTGATGAATATCTTCAATACAGGAAATCAAGAAGTTAAGTTACACACACAGGCACAAATTACCAATTGATTTGAGTGGGCAAGATGCTGGGTCTGACTTTTCAGCATGCAGAGGTCACTTAAATTTAAATGACTTTTGTTCTCTCAATGTAGGAGAATACATAATTTTTCCAAAACATAAGTTATACCAAACTCTGTAAAATATACTAGCTGTTGCATGCATGTACATGTCCAAAAGGAAGATAACTACACATGGGTACAGGTATTATATTGTGAATGACTACATAATCAAACTCTGCCAGAGATGTTACTGAAGCACCCATTGAGCACTCATGTGACAGTCTCACTGAGTTTTAATTGTGAAGTCATTCTCTATATCATGGCATTCTTGCCAAGATTGTGACTTTTCTGACTACTTTGATATATGAATACATAGTATAGTACTTGTAATTATGTGGTGGGCATTGGACAATCATTATATTCACTTGCACACCCAGTGCACTCCCATATATGTCAGCACAGGACAATAGAATGTTGATGATGTCCTAACATCCATGAATTTGCAAAATTTCCACATAATCACTGTAAGCCAGTCCACATTAAGTCATTCACTACAAATACTGACCTCTTGCACCTTGATAGCTTCTTTCTGCTACCACCACCTTGATACAACATAACTATTTTTTCAATAGACTTTGAGTAGACTTAGCATAGATGTAGTATCAAATACAGTATGTGACATTTTAAGTTTAGTATGATGTTGCCTATAACTAAATGTGTAGATATACAGGAATAATGTCCAAACATGCCGTGGCTACATTGAATGATGATGCACCTACTGCAAAACACATCAGAATCGATGAAGGTGAGTAGTAATACAATAATGTCCATCCATTATTCACATGTATCACAGGGAGTCAGATAGCACCCCTAGCAAATGAGCATGTATGGAGAATTTTGGAAGAATTCCTTACCACCTACATGACATACTCACAGATGGAGGAGACCTTTCTATCATATCTCAGTAATTGATACTATGAAGATGATTGGAAAGAATCTCGAGATGTGCTGTTCTCTGGTGATGGGAATGACAAGGTTGCCTTAGACAACCTTCACCTTGTAAAGGCAAAGCATATACTTCCAGCTTCCCATGTGCACAAATCCCCTACTATGGACAGGTGATTGTCTTTGTCACCCAGTCAACCTTTGCATAAATCACTCAAAGTAGGTAAAATATTTTGGTACAATTGTATGTATATCTGCTAAATGCTAAACAGCAACAGAAGTTGAAAAACCCCTACCTCAATCTAGATGCACAAGATGATAATGAAGAGGAGGAGGAGGAGGAGGAGGAGGAGGGGAACAACAACAATGGCCCCTCCAAGTCATGCAAGGTGACACACTTACCAGGATCTTCATTGGCTGCTATGTTTGCCACAGTCATTGATCACCTTGTGAATAAATTTGAGGACACACAGAACAACTCATCACAAAATCAATAGCAGCCTCTTCCCTCCTCGATATCTGGTTTGATCACTTCAGCTTCATCTTAATCACAAGATGGGAGAATATATCTTCTCCATGTCCAATGTAAATTCTTCTAACACCATAATTGATCATCTAACATCACTAATAAATCACAGGCAATGTCACAGACTACATTGCTTAACATCTCTGGAAGGAGAACTTCCACATTGTGGTGTCAGCTTGGCTAGCAGGCCAGCTGTATGTAGTGATGGACAGCCCTAAGACCATTGCTGAATCTCTTCCTTCCTCACTTTACCTTGCAGTCAAACAATATGTCCATATTTCAGATGAAGAGCATGGAGCAGTCAAGTAGTCTTGCAGAAAATTCCCTCACCCAGCATTGGTGAGGTTTAAACATGATAAGTACAAGGGTGACATAGCCCAAGTACTCAATTCTGACTCACTGAACAATTTCGTCATGGTGTAACACTCAGGCTGGCACTGGACACATATCTGGTGATAATCATGTTTTATATCCCTCAACACACTTCCAATCTTCCGAAAGTTCTGTGCACTTGTCTGAGTCATCCGAAAGTCATCTGTCCAATTCTGAGGCCTTTTCTAGCTTTTCCAACCCTCTGTACCATGTCCTGTCCTGGTCTGTTTGACTTTGCTGGTGCATCTCTCATTTGATTATCTGTTATTGATTATGTCTAGGGGGCACATACATCGAAAACCATTGCTAATACATATAGATATGCTCCTTGTGCATTATTACATGTATATCTTCATAACGGCTCACCTTGAGTCTCATTACATTTCAGATGTCTTATCTTGCTACAGTTTTCACCTGTGCAGATTCCAGACTTTCATGTTGTAGGGCTCATGAGGTACTCACAGGACACTTCACTTCCCTTGCTTCGAGTCATAGTTAGTAGTTGTCACTCCTGGGTTATTAGTACTTTGCAATCGATCTTTGTTCATTTGGAATGATTGCTTGGCTTTACTGCTGCCATTTTGCCATTGAAATTCTTAAGTCTTTCGACGGACTTTGCTAGTCGTAATATGTAAAGTTCTATACTTCAATAACCGCCATATTTCCTTACCAAAAACCTTGCTGTTTTATTGGAAGCTTGCCGGAAGCTTCACACAACCTTGGACCTTCATTTCCAGATGTCAGGCCTATACCAGACACTTTGAACAACTTATCAGGCACTTTGGACTATTCTTCGGAACTCTGAACATACTAGAGGTATACTTTCTTTCTCTCACCCTTGATCTTAACAAGATATCCCTTGCAATTTATATCAAGAGATAATCCTATAGGCAGTCTCTTGGGACAAACATCCCACTCACACTTTTGAGTCTTAAGGTAACACCTTTAGTATAAACCCACTAGAAATCAACTCTTTACAGCAGTCCTAGTTCCCCCACAGGAGTTTCCCTATCCTATGCCTTGGGGATCTCAGTCACTCCTTGACTAATCCCATCTTCCGACTGGTGTTGTAGTCTCTAATATCAAGCACAGCACATAGGGAAATCTGGTATTGTACACTGGTTGCCCAAGGCATCAAATGATCTATGGTTTCAATATGAATTATTAAGTATCTCAGTTCCCATTGTGATTGTTTGGCAGATCCCTGACCTCCAAACACTGTGGTATACAAAAGACAGGGGTTATGACATCAAGCCCGGAGATGTTGTGAGAGTTGCCTGTGGGTCAGAGCACCCAATGAAAGGGGTTGTGTGAAGTGTTAACTTTCCAAGCGCTCATTTGACTATACTTTCTGACATTGACCGCTCACTAGTTAGTATTCATTCTCCTCTGCTCATCTATGCATGTCTGACTTCTGACAGGTGAACGTTCCCATCAGATTCATCATCAAAATACACAATACCAGCTTGGATTTTTTCAAAAAGGACATCAGGCAAAAAAAATTCATTGTTGGAGGTGACTGTAAGGGCTACTGAGCTACATTGTATAGTTTTAACTCCAAGGATTGTATCCTTGCCTTGCATGGGTAGTAGTGCACCAAGATGGAACTCAAAGACATTGTTACCAGGTAAGTGATACACATATATTTGTGGTGAATTAGTTTCATAGGGTATTTTAGGTATGGGATGAGGTTGAATGGTATTATGCTTGAAGGAACCAATATGATATCTTTCTGTGAGATGCAGCAAAGATCATACCTGGTAGCACAACCTTGAAGTGTTACTCCCCCTCCTGAAAAGGTTTCATCAAGCTCATCAGCTTCCATCATTGATCCTAGCATGCTGTCTTCCATGTGGACCTCATGGACTGCTAACCCCAAGGATCTTAACATGGCTGCTAACTCTTCATCTAGTGTCAATTCCTCAAAGACTGCTAAACCTGACCCCTGGACTGTTGATATTAATGACATGCTTGATGCTAGAATGGAAGAACCTAAAGAGGGTAAGTCTTTCCTTAGAACTGTCAGAGGATTACCATTTATTTGATTATAGGCCCACTAGCTTGGTTAATGAACAAATAATTCTCCTCTAAATTCACTACTTATCACACAATGCTAAAAGTCTCACCCCCCTTCATGGGAGGCAGGCTACACAATCAATCTGTGTTGACAGCCTGTCCTGACCCCTTCCTCAGTCAGAATGGACCCACCCCTGAAGGCTATGTTGCAGTGTTCTGCTCATTGAATGGCGCAGGCACTGTAATTTAGCATTATCATATACCTGCCATGGATCTGAGTCCAGCCTCCCCCCCCCATGCAAAAAGAACCAATAGTGTATTATTCTGGACAGAAGTCATCATGGTTCTATTTGTGATATAGCTAGGTGCTACCTTAAGAAGAACACTGTAGATATTACAATCACTCCGTCAACATTAATCAGTTTGCGTTTTGATCAGATTTGCCTTGTAGAGCAGTCACACATGATTATGTAATACTATGTACTCACATTTATCAAGTGATATACTGAATGTCCGACAAATACTACTACTGTACCATTGTGTTATTTATCACCTACAAAGTAATGTACCAAATGCCTAATGAATGCCCACTGGATGTGCAACCAGTGCCCATGTCATTTTCTCATGCATAAAACTTCTCATTTTCCTATCACATTTTGCCATAGGAAAATTTGAGATTAAACTGCCATGGGAAATGCTTGACATTATATAATACTTTGCATTCCATTTTTTTGTGTTGAAAAGTTTCTATTTATCTTTTGTTACAATATTTCCATATTTGTATTGTCATTTTCTTGGCTGAAAAACCTGAAATATTCTTGAGGACTTAAAATGTTTGTCAAAATGTGTCACTTTGCACTGCCATTTTTCCATTCATCAAAATTTCCTGTTGAGCTGAAATCTAAATTCAAAGTAAAAATCCCTCATACATCAATCCCATTTTGATTCAAATCTTGCTTGTATGAAAATTCCAAAACCGCTGATGTGTCACAAGATCATTCCAACACAAGGTCCCAATTTCGAAGAGAAACAAAAGCACCCTAGGCCATTGCAAGTCACATGATTCTGCTCCAAGCATTTCAATTTGATTCAAGGACTTTTATTGTGGTTTAACTTGTTTGACCTAGTTGAATCATTCAGTGACACTGGTCAAATCCAATCTCATGACTCAGCCTCATGGCTTACACAATTGAAGGCCTCTCTTTCAACAGGTATATATGTCTTGCTGACAAGTCTGGATTATTCTGTCATCACTCAGATTTGCCCTCACATAGCACTGTCTGCTCATGCATGTCTGCACTTTAAAGCCAATATTTGAATCTTCAATTTGATCATTTCATTCATGTCCACTGAAAATGCTGGTACAATGTCACAAATGCAGTCTACTGGAATGACTGGAGCCCCTGGATCATCATCCTCAGGGGATACATCCCAAACCAACCTTAATGCAAAGACTTCATTCCAACAAGTCTTGGTGACAGTATGCCTTGCCATCATCAATGACTTCAGATGCTCACATATCTCCAAAGTTAATGCAAATGTTGCCCTCATTGAAACCATATCAGATGAGTTATTTGCTATGTTGGGACAGCAATGTAGGGAATCATAGCTCTCATTGCTGGATATGGTAGTTTTCATTAGGGAGTACATTGCATGAACTTTCAGCACCACTCTGTGTGCTATCTGCAGCTAATCCTATATGAGGTGCAGCTATCCCATGCAACACACACCATGTGCACACTCTTCCTGTGCTTCATGATGTATACTATAGTGCCAGCCATCTGGAAGCATCCATTCACTGTCAACCAAGCTCTCTAGTGTATATATTTCCATTTCCTTTATTTGCATATTGTTCCACCTTTATTTTTATCATGGACTCTTACCTATAGATATCTTTACATACCTTACTCAGAAGTGCTTCAGCTCCGCATGACAGTGTTTAGGTGTGCTATATAAGCACCAGCAGTACATACTAGGGGGGTGGGCTTTTACTTCACTTTTCACTTTTCACTTTTCACTTTTTCACTTTACTGTTACCTTTACCTTTTGACTGGTTACTAAGATAGACCACAGTCATAGTTCGCTTGATCACGTGGTGTGACTTTTGCAGTGACCCAACCATGACCTATGTTACATTTTGCTATCAACCATCACACTACACATCAGCTCCATTAAGATCACACAAAACACTATCTGGCAGCACTCAGTGACCTCTATACTTCTTTGAAGCCCACACAGCTTGCTTCCCATTCAATCCTTTCTGGTATGCATCCATGAACCAGCAGGCTCATGTTGAAAACCTGAGTGGTGTGAAAATTTGAATGTAAGATTGCAACAATTAACACACCAGCGCATACTGTCCAGCGGTACTGATTCGAGAGCCAAGAGAATATTGTGTTCAAGGTCTGCTTCTTTTGATGATGTGGGATATTGATGATAGATTCGTTTTGCATATCCCCAGCACTGTTCAATGAAGTTAAGTTCACAGTGGAACTTCAGAAGGAATAACACTGAAAATGCTCTTGCTTTGCATATCCTTTCTAGATTTGATTCGACAGCAACAAAATCTGGCTGATTGTATAGCACTCAACAACAACAGCAATTTGTTGCTCCCTTCATGCACTTGAAGTCCTTGCACTGTGCCTGCAGCTTTGATTCCTGAATAAGGCCTCACTCATGCAAGATCACAGCCATGCCTTTGAAGAGACCGGCTTTGGGTCCAGCATCTTCACCAAAATAGAGTGACTGTTTTGATCTGTCTGCAAATGTTGCATCACTCATTTGAATTTTTCCTTTCAACAGCTTGCCATCTGCACCATAAACTTGTTTGCCGGCCACATCTCAAATGTTAACCTCCACACCCCAATTGGTTTCTGCCTTTGATGTTCCCTTTGGTGTTACAACAGTACATTGTCATGTGTGAACTTGGGTGATCTAACGACAGTAGTTGCAAAGGAGCAACATCAGGTATGTTGAGCTTCGTGAGATTGTCTCTACAAAAGAGCAGAGGTTGCTATGTCGAACAGAGGTTGACAATGATAGCGAGGTTACAGGCAGAAGGGGTCTCAAGTCCTTCTGAAGGTACGAATCGATGATCAAGATAAACCAAGTGTTAATTGGAATAGCTAGTATCTAGAGGGTCTGGTCCGAGTAAGACTAAAGTAAGGGACATCTACTCTAGTCTTCTTGACTTATATAAGTCTACTCTATCATATCTAGGCTCAGCTTAAAGCTGGGTTCGAATCTGCCTATCTATTGAGTCAGAGATAACCTACACGAGGTTGGACTTCTATCTAGCTGCAGACTGCAGCACAGTCCTTCTATCAGCACATGAGGCAGCATAAGGCTTTCCTTCTATCTTGATATCCATTAATAGACCTTCTAGGTCTATTGTCGTCATATGGTATCATTGTCCGTCATCATTCACCGATGTTCGCCAATGTTCTTTATCATTCATCAGTGTTCCAGAATGCTTACCTAAGCCTGGCATCTTCTGGCTTATCTTCTATCTTACATCTATCATCATAAGGCCTAAAGGCCTGTCTTCATCATTGTGGACCTTCAGTCCTGGTATCATCAAGGCACACTAGCCTTGTTCTTTATTGTCATGGACCTTTGGACTGTTGTTCTATCATCACAAGCTTACTAAGCTTGGTGTGGTTCCTGTGTTCTGTTGTTGCCATGTGTGGTGGCAGAGGGCAGGTCGGTAACTGGGGGCTCATGCCAAGGTCACTGTAACATTTGGCATATTTCTTGCTGAGAGAGCTCCATCTGCACGTTTTAGGTGAGTTGTTGTGTTGTCAAACACGAGAACGTGGTTTTCATTAGTGTAGTACTTCTCTAGAATATCTATTGATTTTTGAGCTTGTTTGAGGATGTCCTGGTTTGTGAAGTACCCTTCACGATTTTTTCCTGCTTTAAAGAAGACACGAGCCTCCTCTTTTCCATCAGGTGACTGCAGCCACTTGTAATCAGCAGAAACAAGATCTGCAACCATCTGTGATGGTCCCTCCCCCTTCACATAGGGCACGGCTGTTTCACTGTTATGGACCCATCGTGTTTTGCAATGATCATTTGCATAGAATGTGGACTCGTCATGCCACCATACAACTGTCTTCTGTTCCTGTAGTGATGGACGAGGGTAATCTCCATCTCTCTCGTGACAGGACCAATCTCGAGTCTTCTCCTCGATTGCTCCCCATGCAGGCAAGAAAGTTTCCTGCCAGTAAGCCACAACATCATCTCTTTCATGGCCATCAACAAATTGACCTTTTGGGTCTTTTGTCCAATGGTACTCAAGCTTTTTCATCCATTGCTGTGCAGTTGTAAGATGAATTCACTTCATGAGTCCACTCCATTTTCACATTTCTGGTGTGTCAAGGAAGTCAATGAGGTCCATAGCCTTCACATACTTTCCAATTCCCTGCAGATGGATGTGTATTTCTTGTGTGAGATCCTCGCCTTTGTCAAGTAATGACTGGTTCCATGTCCTGTAGATATTAAATGGGAGGTTCTCGCGATCTGCAATGAAGGCATGTACTTGTTCACGGAGTACTCATGAGTGTGCGGGCTTTTGTTCTAGAGCTTTTGCAGTAAGTAATCATGCCATTGTCCACTTTCCATATGCTGAAGACTGTGGGTCAACATAGACCCACAAGAATTGTTTCATCCCTTCGAGTCAGTGACAAAAGACTGAGTCTAGCTTAGGGTCTTGGTAGCCAGCAGTCTTCTTTGGTGGTCTAAGAATCCTTTTGATATCATTGAAGGCTAAGTGTGCCTCCTTGACAGTGGGTGAGGGCTTGTAGAACCCTGTTACAGTATTTATCCTGGCATGCTCAAGCTCAGACTCATAAAGTGGACTCAGAGATGGCTGTATTATTGGTAGCACAAAGGGAGGAGAATCCATGCCTTGCAGTATTGTAGTTTCTACAGCGAGTTTCAAATGTTGCTAAACCCTATCTTGATATGCTTAATGAAGTTGAGACAGAGCATGATCAATCTAGATACCATGCAGCAAGGGACTCAAAACAGCACTCAGATGAAGCAGTGCTCAATGACAAAGAAGCCCCTTTATCAAAGGATAGGAGTAGAGTAGGATCTGTTGAACCAGTGGAGCCTGCTTGCAAATGATCCAAGCTTGACTACTCCTCCATTGAAGTTGCAATCAAGAGTATGAAGTGCCAACCTTTGTCACCCAGTCTTGAGCGAACCAACAAGATCCTCAAAAACTGGTCTCAGGACCAGAAAAAGGTTTGGTGATACCTCATATACCATAAATATGCTCCCAAGTTCCATAAAAGCAGGTGGACCAAAATTGTTGCAGGAGAGTGTGTCAATCTTGACATCATCCACACCATCATTACCTCTTCTTAAGCAGTTGACAAACACACTGAAACCCTCAGAGGAGTTGAGATTAAATATGGAGTCTTGGAAGCAGCTTTGAGGAAGATTGCCACCGACTCTGATTGGTATGCAGCATGGAATAAAGCAGTTGATGCCATCAAATTTCCCTTCCCTCATTAAGAGGCTGAACTCAATGGATATTTCGCATTCATTTCCAAGTACTTCTTGCAGGCTAACACTTCAGCCTACAGAAGAGTCATTCATTTTGACAAAGCCATCGGAAACAGAGTCAGATCATCATACAGACTTGAACTTACCAACTTCTGTGAATTTGAGGATCTTATCTTCTTACATTTCAACTCAGATGGCAAACAACACAATGTGTTACAAGTAACATCAGTTACATGGCCCTCTATCATTCTTCTCTCATCCTCACCCTCTCTTGCATCTGGCTTGCACTTCTCTACCAAATATCTGTTGACTGGATCCTCAGGACTGTTCCTGTCCCTCATCTTCCCTTTCTGCACCAATGTGCACACATGCCTTCAGGCTATGACTCATCTTAACTCATACCACCAATGTGGCTTTCCTTATCTTGTCTTATCTTTCCTTTGACTCATGCATGCTGCACATTGTATCACTTACTGTTGGCTCATTCCAACATTTCTCGGTCTCTTTTCACATTCAATCTACCACCACTAATTCAGCTTGGTTGCTAGCATACCTATACCATTTCTGATTCCCCTTTACTCTTACCTAAAGTACGGTAACCTTGCCCTCAACCATAAGTAGTCAGTCATCTTGTACTAGATTCTCTAACTTGAATCTACTCAATCTTCTCTCAAACATACTTCCTTCCCTGCAATATATACTCTCAATAATGATGAGGTATTAATTAGATACACCAAAGATGGTTCTGAGGTAACCCTATTTGAAAACCTCTCATTCAACACCCCTCTCACTTGTGATGGCACTTCTGCTGCCAAGATCCACTGCATGGCATCCCTCACCCATACAGGAATCAATAGATTCTGAGAAAGGCTGAAGAAGATGAATATCTAAAGACTAGCAACAAAGCTCAAGAATTCACCCTTAAAGATGCTCAAGAAAAGAAGAAGAAATCCTTTGAAGAGCTTGTCCCCTCCTAGCTCCATAACTTTGCTAATATTTTTGCCAAAGACAGCTTGAATAAGCTCCCCCCCTCAAGACATGGTGTAGATCATAGAATTGAAATAAAACCAGGCTTCATCCCAAAATCTGTGAAAACCTATCCCTTATCTCCTAAAGAAACTGACACTGTAAAAAATTTCTTTGATGAACATATTGCTAAGGACTTTATCTAGCCTTCAAAGTCGCCTCAAGCAAGTGGCTTCTTCTTTGTAGGAAAGAAGGATGGTTCCCTCAGACCCTGCCAAGATTATCAATACATCAATGAATGGATGATAGAGAATGCCTACCCCCTCCCTCTGATTCCACCTCTGATTGTGATGCAAAATACTTCACCAAAATGGATGTTCGATCTGGATACAACAATATGTTGATTCACCCTGATGATTGCTAGAAAGCAGTGTTCACTATCTTGTTTGGATTCTTTAAACTAAAAGTCATGTTCTTTGGGCTATGCAATTCGCCAGCTACTTTCCAAGCATACATGAACCAGACATTCCAGAAAGAAATCAATGAAGGATGGATGATCATCTACATGGATGACATTCTTATATTTTCAAAATCTCTAGAAGAACACCACAAAAAAACCTGCCATGTCCTTAGAATTATTCACAAAGAAACCCTCTTCCTGAAACCCAAAAAATGCCTCTTCGATGTCCGAGAAGTCAACTATCTTGGCATGATTATCTGCCCTGGCCAAGTAGCCATGGATCCTGCCAAACTCTCTGAAATCAAAGACTGGCAGACCTCCACCTCAGTTAAAGAAGTCCAATCATTCCTTAGATTCTACAACTTCTACCAACACTTCATCTTCCACTACTCTGACCTCACCCATCCTTTGATCAACTTGACAAAAAAATATACCAAGTTCAAATGGACACCATTGTGTACCAAATCCTTTGAAAAGCTGAAGAAATGCTTCCTTTTTAAACCTGTCCTCCAAAACCCTGACCTCTCCTGATAATTTGCCCTTGCCACAGATGCATCCCTCATTGCCACTAGAGCTGTCCTCCTCCAGACTAATAAAAATGGAGCATATCACCCATGTGGATATCTATTCCAATCCTTTAATCCCACAGAATGAAACTACCAGGTATATGATTAGAAACTCCTTGCCATCATCTGTGCCTTGAAAACATGGAGGAATTACCTAGAAGAAAACCCTCACCCTATGATAGTCTTCACTGATCACAAGAACCTCCTCTACTTCTGTTCCACACAGAACCTCACTCGCTGCCAAGCATGTTGGCAACTGACCCTAAATAAATTCAATCTAGAACTCCACCATGTTGTAGGAAGCAAACTTACTGCTCCTGATGCCCTTTCCCACTGCCTCAATCACTCCACTGAAGCCTCTGATAACACCAATATCACACTACTCCCCAACTTCTTGTTTGTCCATATTCTTGACACTGACCTTGCCCAGTCTTTGAAAGATGCATCTTTGACCCTCTCTGACCCTATTATCTTTGCTGCTCAGCAAGTCCTTGATGGGCTGAGTGCATCCCCCATGAAATCTGCACTTTCTGATTGGAAGATCAATGATGGAACTTTATTCTATAAGAACTGTACCTATGTTCCCCCTTCACTCCATCACCAGATCCTCTCTCTTCACCATGATCATCCTACCACCAGCCACCCAGGACACTTTAAGACCAAAGGACTTGTCAAGCAAGATTACTGGTAGCTAGGCATGGGCACATTTATTTGAAAATACATAGAGGGTTGCACCCTTTGTCAGCAAATGAAATCCAACACACACCTGACCTCTCCTCCCCTGAACCCTATTCCTTCCACTGCGCTTCGCCCCTTCTCACAGATCTCTGTAGATCTGATCACTGACCTTCCTGAATCTGAGGGTTATGATTCTGTTATGGTCATGGTAGACTATGGCCTTATGAAGGGGGTAATTCTCTGTCCCTGCAAAAAAACCATCACTGCTGAAAGAGTTGCCCAACTCTTTTTCAAGAAAGTATTCCTCCATCTTGGCCTCTATGACAAGATTATCTCTGATAGAGGTCCACAATTCACTTCTAAACTTGCAAAAGAGCTTGGAAGGCTCCTTGACTATGAAATTGCTCTTTCTACTGCCTATCACCCCCAGACTGACAGACAAACTGAATGCCTGAATCAGGAACTTGAAACCTACTTCTGCATCTATTGCAGATTCACACCTTCTGAATGGGTCAAGCACCTTCCTATGGCTGAATTCATTCATAATCACCAAAAACATGACTCTCATCCCACCTCCCCTTTCTACCTCATGATGGGCTATGGGCCTCAAGGAATTTCCTATGCCTTACCTGAATCTTCCATTTCCACAGCAAAAGATCAAATCAAGCACCTTCAAAAGATCCAAGAAGAAGCCTTATCCTGCCACAACCTCATAATGCAATGCATGGCTGATTAGACATTTGGAAAGAAGTTTGTACCCTGGAAACCTAAAGACAAGGTTTGGCTCTCTGCTGCACATCTTATCACACATCTCCCCTCTAAGAAACTCACCCCTAAATGATACAGACCCTTTGAAGTAGAAGAAGTCCTCTTCCCTACCACATTCAAGATCCAACACCCTCCTTCCTGGAAATCACACCCCATCTTCCATGCCTCTGAACTATTCTCCTATCATGAAACAGAAATCCACAGACCCAACTATCCTGAACTATCCCCTGACCTTGTCAATGGACATGAAGAATACAAGATAGAAGCCATTCTCACCCATAAGGGAAACATAAAAGGAAAACACTGCTTCCTCATGTCATGGAAAGGGTATCCCAGTTCTGAAAACTCATGGCTTTCCAAACAGGAACTTGCCAACACTCAAGAAATCCTGAAAACCTATAAGAAATGCCTCTGACTCACTAGAATCCTCATCTGACCATGCACAACCAATATGTCTTCCTCCTCCGCATCTTCTCTTGAAATCCACCATTCTGACCTTGCTCTCTGTAAAAGACAAGCCCTTGTCAAAGCTGCTCTTCTTTCTCGCAACAGTATACTTCCCCTTGAATCATTTTTCTCTGATGATCTTGATGCACTTGTGCAGATCACTACCTTCCATGCCGCCAACCTCACTATTACCTATTAACTCTATGATGATTAACGACAAAGCTAGACTTGTCATCTCCCAGCAGGTGAAGGTCAAGTACCTCACCCTCCACTGCCTGATGGATAAAGGAATCAAGTTGGCCATGGCTCTTCCTGACTTCCCCAGACCTAATGATTATTTATATTTCTCTTGTTACTCTATTTCTCTTTCTCCAGAATCCACTGTACAGACTGTACCTATGTCCCCCTCATCTTCTAATGATGATACTCCCATCCCTGCTCCACCATGCTTCCAGCTCACTGTCTGCTCCCTGGGAACTCCACGCTGAGAATGAAAGAAAAGGAGAGAGACTATTTCCTTTGGTGTTGGACTCTCATGTCCTATCAACCCTACCCCTACTCCTTCTGTCAAAGAAGAAGAAACAGAATATGTCTCCCAATCCATCTGTGTTCCCTCCAAAGAAACATTCTGCAACTGCAATGGTGTTGACTACTCTACTATCACCTGTTGCTATTGCAACGAAGAAGGCCATTGCCAGATCAAATGCCCCAAATACTTCTCCCATGTCTGCAACAAGCATGAACCACGCCATCTCTCCACCAATTGCCCTGATCTTAAAGGCAAACACATCATCTCCACTAAGCCTGGCACTCATACCTTTCACTATCAGCTTAAGCAATGGGAGAATGAGAGAGACAACGAGGTAGATGAATATGAGGCTCAATTCATGAAGGACGCTGACGTCAACCCAGAGTTTTACCTGAATTATGATTGAAGTTGGAGACTTCAGACATTGACAGGAGGGTAATGTTACAGTGACCCCATCAATTTCTCTTCTATCACACCTGCAGGACTGCACATACATCATCTTCTTGATCCTAGTCTTACTTCTTGATCCTTGTTTCACTTCTAGCCCACCTCATGTCAACCATGAGGATACTCTTATCTCTGACTTCCTTTTCTTGTACTTCTACAATGCCTCACAGATTAGTCTGTGCACTCCTCCTTACATATATAAACCCTAGCTACCTCTGTATATTTTCCTTAACTTGAATCTACTCAGTTCTCCACCGATACTTGACTAGGACCTGAGGGTGCCTACTGATCTAGCTCTTTACAAAGAGACTAGCCATTATTTGATCACTTTGCCAGATTTCTACCTCTGGTCATTGTTCTCTTGAAACCATACACTTGACCCTCCTTTATTGGAGTTATTATGGAAGAACTATCTGAGTTCATAACACATCCAGGTTTTTGGCTATTGGCAGATGTTCCAGATGACAACTACCCTTTCATCAATGACGACTCAATAAGAATGTGCCAGAAGACTAGTGAACAGTCAGCCTTCATCAAGACCCAAATGCAAGAAGAGATTTGGCAAAGACATGTCTCTGAAAGTTTTAGTCAAGAACTCTTGCTGGGAATATACAGCATATCAATGCACACAGTGCCTAAACCCAATACTGATAAACTATGTTTAGCAGTTGATCACACTGCCAGCAAGTACTTTCTCAACTTAATGATCAAGTCAGATTCAATCAAGGGCACTAAACTTGATAGTTTACATTCACTTGGTGCCTCCCTTCTTTAATATCACAACCTCCATCCTGATGACAAGCTCATCATGTTCAAATAAAATGTGTCACAAGCATTCTGACAACTACTCATGCATACTCTCTGGCAAGTTAAGCAAATTCTAATGGTCAATGGAGAGCACCACGTCAATCAGAACAACAATTTTGGTGGTAAAGCTTTGCCTAAGGTTTGGGTATCTTTCATGTCACTTGTTGCATGGATCGTGATTTATTGGGTCCTAATCAATGTGCTGAAGACTTATATGAATGACTCCTTCTTGTTTAAACTTGCCTCTAAACGACTCTACTATGAACCTTACCAATGTTTCTTTCCCACAAAGGAGACTCAGCTCTTACAATTGTGGGACAACATTAGGTTACCACATGAATGACCAAAACAGCTGTTCAGTTCTCCTCTTACAGTGATTGGTCACCACACCCTGGCAGGAGTATCCATACACCCTTGGTTACTGTAGAAGTGTTACACACTCAAATAGATCTGTTATGTGAAGCCCTAAGAGGGGCATCGTCCACTAATGTTTGTAACATAACTAGAAGGATCCAGTGTAGCGACTGAGACTGGTGATGTTGAGTTGGCAGATATCAGAGACGTGCATGTCATGTGACTTCTAAGATGACAGTCTATGAAGTCACCAGACTCAAGTAAGGACAGTCATATCCTAACTATGAGTGTTGATTGAATAAACTCTAGTGCAAAGAGCACTAGAGAAAAGATACTAGAGACTGAAGCTGAGGAGCTTCAGAGAGAAGTATGTTCCAGGGAAGATTAAGTAGATACAAGTTAGGGAATCTAGTACAGAGTGACCGACTACTTATACTAAGTAGAAAGGTTAAGGGCAAGGTTACTGTACAATAGGTAAGGGTAAAGGGGAGATCAGAAAGGGTATAGGTATGCTGGCAACAGAGCCAGATTAGTGGTGAATGGTCGAATACAGAATGAGACTGAGAAACATTGGAACAACCCAATGGTAAGTGATACAATGCGCAGTATGCATGAGTCAGAGGAAAGATAAGACAAGATAAGGAAAGCCACATTGGTGGCATGAGTCAGAATGAGTCATAACCTGAAGGCATGTGTGCACGTTAGTGCAGGAAGAGGGAGATGAGAGGCTGGAATGGTCCCAAGGATCCAGTCAATGGATAATCAGTAGAGAAGTGCAAGCCAGATGCACAAGAGGGTGAGGATGAGGGGAAAATGATAGGAGGGCCATGCAACCGATGTTACTTGTAACAAGAAGGCTATGTATCCATACTTGCCAGCTATTCTCAAGGCTTCCTTGTATTCATACAGCCCATGGGAGCCATAGTGTGCCTTTACACTGTTCTTTTGGGTATATCTTTGACCAAATTATTGTCCCTGCTGTTACAGAGTAACATCAGTCCACTGGCCCCCTATCATTTTCCCCTTGTCCTTGCCCTCACATGCCTCCAGCTCGCACTTCTTTATCGTCTATCCATTGACCGGATCCTCAGGACCATCCCAGTCCCTTGTCCTCCTCTCCTCGCACACACATGCACATGTGCCTTCAGGCTATGACTCGTCTTGACTCATGCCACCAACATGGCTTTCCTTATCTTTCTTATCTGACTTTGCTGACTCATGCTATACGCACATTGTATCATTTACCATTGGCTCATTCCAACATTTCTCAGTCTCATTCCACATTCGACCTCCATATACTAATACGGCTAACTGGCCAGCGTACCTATACCCTTTCTGTTCTCCCCTCTACCCTTACCCACAGTATGGTGACCTTGCCCTAAACCTCTCCACATAGTATAAGTAGTCAATCTCCTGTACAATAGTTTCCCTAACTTGAATCTACTCGATCTTCCCTGGAACATACTTCCCTCAGAAGCCCCCTCAGCTTCTGTCTCTAGTATCTGTTCTCTAGTGCTCCTCGCGCTAAAGTCTACATCGATCGACCCTTATTGTCCAGACACGACAGTCCGTACTCTAAGGTGACTTGAAGACATCCATTGACAAGTCATGTGACATGTGCGTCTCTGGTGACTGCCGACACGACTGTTGCCATCACTAGTCACTACACCGGACCCTTCCAGTTACGTCACGACCACTAGCAGATGACACCCCTCTTAGGGCTCTGCCTAGCAGATCTATTCGAGTGCGTAACACCTGCCCTGGACCATCAAATTCAATATGTAGCTTTTGAATACACCCACACATGACATATCCCAAATAAGCAAGAGACAATAAAAATAGATGATAAAAATATCTTACATTAGGTAAAATTCCTGAATTTCTTTGTGCTTATAATGGCTTCCCTCTGATGAAAAGTGAATGTTTTGAGCAGTAATTTACTACCACAAGCACTTCCAGTCTATTTTTCATGGGATAAAGAATAAATCCAGCAAGCTATACATTAATCCTCCTTTAGAATCATTATATGAAGAAAATGAGTGAAAGATGAGTGTGCTACATTGTGATTTGCAACTCTGGGCAAAAGATAGTACCTCTAAGCTATCAGTGCTTGTGTATCTGAGGTTGCTAACAGTATATCATCACCTCTAGGTAATCTCTTCACAAATTTCACTAAGTCTCACAGCACAGACTCCCTGATCAATGTAACATCTACCATATACAAAACAGTTTTTCAGAAATTCAAGTTCTATATAATGTATTTGCCTTCAGTATTCTGAGGGAAATAAAACTTGGTTCATTTTGTGTAGGATACATGAGCAAGCTAACTTGACTTCATTATGAAATTCTAGCTATGATAGGATGTTCACATAAGCTTTTTCATAAGTATACCATACTATTGTTGGGCCAGAGTTGCAAAATTGTATAGAGTTGCAAAACACCTCATATCTCACACAACAACACATCTTAAGTCCTCTACTCTTGGATCTAGGACCTTCCAATACAGATTCATAGCATTGTATTTTTGTTATAAAAAAATAAGTATGAGAAACATGTATGGCTTCAAATCTATCACTCAAAGTCACCTATTTCACATAGAATAGTCAGGGGAAGACCATGTTTCTAACCAAAAAAATTCTTTTTTTTTTCCACATACTGTAATAAGCACTCAACAAGTGACAGAGACAAGCAAGAGATGAGAGAAGAAGAGAGGCCAGGTACTGGCATTAATTTGACAAGGAGATAAGTACAAAGCTCTAAGCCACATATAAGTATCTAGAAAGTGCTAATGTAAGGTGAAACATAGGAATGAAGCCAGGTATAGTAAATGTGTCAGTGATACACTAAGTCCATAAATGTCTGAACAAGCTGTTCTGCATGGAATGGAGTACATTGGCGCAATGCTGGTACTGTAAAGAGATCATGAGCTAAGTAGAATGGCCATGGACTACATAGAGTGACCATGACCATGATAATACACTTTATACCTACTCTTACCTTCTGAGAGTTTTTCCAATAAGAATAGAGCAGAGTTGTGATTGTTATTAACAATGCAATCACTGGTATCAAAGAATGCTCAAGCATGACAGGTTGGAGCAGAGAATAAATTCTGATTGTGGACTCTCTCACACTGCAATCATCCTAACACCAATGTTGTTGCTTTCTCATCTCATGCATACCAGTTGCTGGGTTGGGGTTTATATTTATAAAATCAATGTCGTGACATAGTGTGACATCTATACCAACCCACTCATGGGAAATTTTGCAACTCTCTACTATTTCTAACATCTTGCATTGGCATCCCTCTGGCAGCATCTTTTAAATACCTTTCATTCTTCTGTCAACTAGAGCTTTCCTATGACACATGTAGCTATAATTTCACGTAATTATTTTGTCTTAATGTGTGGTAGTTATTGAGATATGAAAATGAGGTCCTCAGATTTTGCAACTCTGGCCCAATGATAGTAGGTCTGATGCTTAGACCTATAAACTAGCCCTGGATCAGACCAAATTTGAGCTGTAACCAATCTGTTGCACAGGTCAGGAAAAAACCTTTGGTAAAGATCTGATCTATTAGCTTTACAGCATTATTTATTTATTTATGTACCATGTCTATATTCAACCTTATATCTGCCTCAGGCTAGCTGCCGGGTGTTGTAAATAGTTTTCGCAATATATTGCTACGGCCCAAAGCGGCAGTTGGTGGTGTAGAGCGGGAGGTTTTTCCTGGTGCTTATCTCTTCAAGGTCACAGAACAGTTCATGTACACGCATACTGTTTACCTTAAAAACAAAAACTACTAGGCATCTGATTTACTCATCTTTTTGTACCACAGTTTTTCGAAACCCCTTGCCAATGCGTATGCGATAGCCCCCACCACAAACCCTACGTATACCCCAACATCTCCACTACCATGCCTGGCCACTGGTCCTACATACCAAGCCTGCGACATGAATGGAACAAGGGCTCCACAGCCGCACGCGAAAGCCACGACCGCGGGAATACCGCTAGGTAAAAGAGTATATGAAGCCCAAGTCGTGATAGGATATTGATCCTCAGAAAACGAGGCTCGCCGGAATAGCACATGTTCTGTAAGGATAATCGCAGTAAATACTGACGACCAGTATCCGATGACATCTGAGGAGTCAGCATGTTAGCCATAGTCACAAATATTCGGGACTCGTACTGAGGATGTCAACGAAAGTGGTATAAAACTTTTTGGCGCCAATAATGGCGACTGGTATCAGGCTTCAATACAAATAATGAGTATCACAGAAATTCACGACGCTGAAGATACTTACACTGCTTCAGAGATGAGAATATATATCCATCTAGGTATTGCAGCAAACCACGGAGCGACAGCCATGAAACTGGTGCTGAACGTATACATGGTTGGTGCAGAAGCGCTAGGAATACTGAGAGCCACCAGAGCGATCAGAATTTTTCCGAATGTGCCTGTAGGTAGCAGCACACTGTAAAACAAGCCACCAACGGAAGAGCTGTTGTTAAATCCTGCATTCCAAACAGGCACGTTGGGAGCTGCGGCCGCGAATGCAGCACCGAGGGTGTGGCAAGTCACCTTTTGAAGATGTTACGATGACGCTGGTAACAGTTCGTAGGGACTTACACTAGAAGTAAAAAACGCGAGATATGTGTAGAGAAAAATTCTCGCACTATAAGGATGTTAACGAGAGCCTGTGAGTAGTCTGAGGGAGCTCACGAAGAAGCAGCAGGGCTGTGGTATACACCATAGTCGGAGGTCACGGTACACCAGCTGATAATGCTAGATGTAAGGATAGACGAAAAAGAGATAACCTCAGCGACAGTTGCTCGAGAGACAGCAGTCGATTGGTTGTCGCGTAGTTGTGGATAACCGACACCCAGTATGGCGATAAAAGCAATCACATTTGGGATCCAGGCAATACTTTCGTACCTAGAATCAAAATTGTATCAAAATTATACGGATAGTACATGGTCAAGTGATCTCACCAATGAATGATGCGGTATCCACAGAAAGTGACCTGTGAAGCTCGACATTTTGATGCGACACCAACAAATTTGACGTACCACAAGAGATATGACAGCAATGATAACGATACCAAGAGTATCATCAAGGTGAGAAGATAGGCTTGCGAGCACTTGTCCACCGATGATGCAGTTCAAGATAAGGAAGCCTTGCAGGGAGAAAACATTTAAGATGGCCGGTATGATGGCACCGAAATACCTTGATATCCGTTAGTGAATGATACTGGCAATCGGAAAAACAACTCACCCCCATGAGAACCTTGCCTGTACTATAGTTCGCGTGCCAAGCTTTGGCCCAAAAACAGCACTATACATTCATCAGTCCCGAGGAACGTCCAGATAATAATAGTCAAGCTCACGAGAACGCAGGTAACAGACATATCCTAGTTATAGTTCATAGCGAATTGATATTCATAAAGACTATTGACACTTACACCAGATCAACAACGACAATGATGATGATAGAATCATTAACTCCCAGGGAAAACAATGCAGGTCCCACAGTGCCAGTGCTGAATCTGCAGATGTCAAGTGACTTAGCAGATAGCAAGACAATCAATAGACGATAAAGGACTCAGAACGCACGCTAAGATATTCATATTAGCAGAAAACCATACGAAAAACATTTGGTACCATCGAGTCTCTATGCGTTCCTCTGCTGGTACCGGGGCGATGCTGATCCGAGTAACAGGTAGAAATGCTTTCAAGTTAGACATTGGAGATATCATAACGACGCCATCCCACTCACCCATGAGTTTCAATTCCATACCGAGAAAGTAACTGGGTGGCACGTCTGAGAAATCCTGTATAATACTGACCGCCCTCCAGATCATTGCCCACAGGCTTATCAGAGGCCAAATCCGGTGCCACAGAACTGGACCGGGACTCTCCCTGTTTCTTTTCCACAAATTCGGATTGCATTGTGTGAGCAACGATTGTCCTAAATGTCTGCTTGGATGTACGCGTCGTGAGGGTAACCAACTGGGTTCTACTAGTCGTCCTTGGAGTATTCTTAAATCGGATCCGGTACGGCGACACATCATCCTAACGGCCAACGCCATGTGGCATGATGTCGGCACTTCGAAGCACCTGGAAGCCGGAAGAAAGTTGAAACAGGACCAGGTGGCGTCATACCCAGAAATACAACGAGCAAACTAGGATATTTGATGATGCACAAAGAATAGACGACATACATGCTGACTAAGCTACTAATAATGAGAGCCTTCTGAGTTCGGCCGCTGAGCGCTGAGTACTGAGTGGTAAGTTACACGAATTCATCACCAAACATTTCGAGGCCCACCGTGACTGGTGGCTCAGTGTCACATCCGCCAGTGATTTTTCAATGTCGCAACAATTTGAGGATGGTTTTAAAATCAAATTAGCACCATCATTCTCTATATAAGAAGCACCTATGCACCAGGTAGTGAGGGTAGAGGACAAGTGTCGAGGCTGCTGCGCCAGGCCAAAGATAGTCAGTAGAACGAAGGACAATGCGCAGTCAAGGAACTGATTCACAGAATATTGCAACTGCTGGATCACAGTGGATTATTAACATACACAGGTCCCTCCACTGTGAGTATCACGGTTCACGCACCCTAGTGAATTCTTGAAATAAGCATGGCGATGACAAAGCTTCAACGCCGTTCCGTCATTTCATTGGTGAGCCTGGACGACGCTTCGAGATACTTCGTTGGCCAGTAGATGATGTATGTGCAAATGCCAATCAACAGTGGCAGGGAGTCGAGGAGGTAGAAGTAGACTTGTCAGGCAAGAGTCATACCAAGCGCCCAAATTTTAGTATCCCCCAATACTTACTTTCATGGGTGACGAGATAACCGCCGTTACCTTGAGCAATCTCGATGACACGATAGATACTGCGAATCTGTATCGTGCAACATCAGTAAAGACGGACGATAAAGGTGGGTGAAAGGCGCACCATGTAGGCTGTTGAAGAAAACATCAATATCCAAAGAATTGGCCCCCATGGCTCCCGACGGAGCAGAAAACCATCTCGGAGGACACCACGCCATATATGCGCACATAGGATCATGAAGAACGTAAACGAGAGTGTCTGAATGACTAATCCGGAGAGAAGTATGTTCGCGCCCAGTTTCTCGTTTGTCATTTTTGTCGACACTTCCAGGCCACCACCTACACCCTGCACAACGTCGTGATTAATCTTCCGTGTAAACAAGACAAATAATCAAACTTCAAACTTGTATGAAGAATGTCGTGATATCGCTGATAACGAAGTACCGGGCAACTTTTTCTGGCTTTATCCAAGAGGAGCATCTGTCAATGCAGTTCGCGACGAAACGCCCGTAAAGGATGTAATTGAAGGCAAGGTATGCAGCAGGCGGTAACAAGGTGAGGAGTTGTTGGACCATGAAAATCGGGAGAGAATTTGGGTTTATCGCCATGAATATGCGCATAAAAAAGCCAATGGACATGACTGCTTTAACAATCAACACGCATTTCGAGGTGGGTGGTGAGAACTTACAGGTTGAGGCCACAGGGAGACAAAGTCCCCACCATGCCTTGTTCATGAATAAACGCACGAACAGGCAAAGGCTGGCAATGAAGTACGACCCGCCTGCCACAGCTGCTATAGCTTTGTCTGGGTAGTATCCTGGATGAAATGGATCAGACCCAATCCGCAAGATGATGCTTTGTGGACTGACTAAATATTTCAAGGACCATTGTTGGCTCCTCGACACTGATCGGGCCTTTGTCGCTGGCTATTATATTTAAACATCGAGTCCAACAAATATCGAAAGATTACTGACCCGCCCTGACCATGCCCATGAGGAAGGCGACAATGATCAGAATGTTCGCAAAGTGCATGTCCCTTACGACTGGAGGTTTGGGTGTAAAAGACGATATCTAGATGAGGCAACTCTCAAGGGTTATATACCCCAAATGCAAGATGATCCAGCATTAATGACCTCCCTGAAGAAGCGAAGGTTAAAATAAGAGTCCTCATGGCTGCAGCCGTGAAAGATAGTATGTTCAAACAGTAGACGATTAGCGCAGTAATCTTTGAACGTCGATCCCAAGGAACTCAGGAGTGATATGTATGTCATTGATGGTGGAAGTCGACACAGTGCGTCTTCCGTGGGAAGAGGAACTGAGCACTGCTGGCTAGTGATGCATTGATGTGCCACCGGACGACATCGGATGAGAAAGTAAATTGTTATTTGTCAAGTACCGCAGTTGATGTGCTTACCAGAGCGCTAAGTTGAAATACCCTCCATACGCACACGTGAATGATACCTAATAAGAGAATCGAAAATCGAATTTTTGGCGCACCAAAGGAGAGCGCAGATCTCGTCAAGTTCAGTTCAAATTACATTTTGTGATGAAGTGGCAGTTCAGTGACAACACACCGTATCGCAAGTGATTATCTGCCCTCTACCTTCTCTTCTACATATGCAGCTTGGCGTTCCTATCATCTGAGTTACACGATAAGCATCACAGAACCGCCATGTCCGAGACGATGACCCGAGTGGTAAACGAAGATCATGTTGATTCGCTGGGCACCTGGTTTGCCCAATTTGTATATGTCGGACATTGAAAATGTTGGTATTTCCCTGTTCACTATCATAGCACTACTCGTTGGGCAGGAACTTGCAACGTCCTTCGACACTCTATCCAACAGCTTGCAACTATTTACATGATTATGCCGTACGAAATGACCGTACACTGACCGTACGTACTTGCAATAAGGAATGATATGATTAATATGTACCTAGGTTATTTGAAAATCCGCCACCTAGCCCTCTTTTTGCCCCCAGACTGCAGACATTCGCTCTGAATGGATAAAACACTGCATGATGATTGTAGTGAGTATTCAGCTGATGTAAGGATTGAACATCCTCGTAATACACACGGACCACGACTAGGCACTCGAAGTTGTCCACATGACTCCCCGCATCACTCTTCGTATCCGAGCCATGCCGCTTTCCATTCCTTTCATTAAACTTACCTTGTACTCTCCTTACACGATACCCGTTTTCGTGACCGATATCTTCGACTTCACCACATGCTTTCTCTCTCGTTCTGGCCTAGGCTCACCCTCGAACACGTATATAGACGATTCATGTACATTGATACAAAAGAATTCGATACTGAGAGTTCCCCCACGCAAAGAATGTCCTAGCGCATCAAGAAGAGTCTCCTTCGCACTTCGATTCGTCCTAACTAACACTCTCGTTTCTCTCGCCTCATATCTAACCCATCTTTGCTCGCATTCCCCTTCGAACTCTAGCCGCCTTACACTGAGAATTGAATATAAAAGGTCCTGACCTTTCATCCTCAAGGTGTGTTGTGCGCACCCGAGTCTTCTAAGTTTGTTACTTGCGACGATCGCCCTAGCTTGGGTAAAGCGTACCTATGAGTGGGCATCATCAACGTTGGTGCCTCCAACACCGCTAGCTGTTATTCGGTCCCTAACATCAGCACAGCGTCTTCCTGCCCCTGGCCCAAGGCCGTAGCAACACGGTCACGCTCGTTCATCCCTGCAATCGCCTCCTCCGCAATGGCCATGAGCTCCATCAATGATTCTGCATCGAATAGTCAATTGATGACCATTAGACGACCAAAGAAAATTTGGGGCTCACTCTCGATGCTTAACGTGATGAGCGTCTGAAAAGTTCAAAAGTCAATTTGACAACTTTGCAACGCATCGTAAGCGAAGGCCAACTTACCCGCCTGGTATCCTTATCCCTCAAAATATCCATTTTTATGCCTGCTTTCATATTATCCGCACCAACCACATCATCCAAGAGCGCCTTCAGCTGCTCATTCACGTATGCGTTCGTACCATTGCTACTGTTCCCCAGATAGCGCATGTACTCCTGGAATGAACGCGCCTCGTTTAAGACGCGCTGCGGGAGTGTTTCAAGCAAGTCCTGCGCACGTAAATTGGGATCCGGTGCATTGATTTCTGTGTCTTGTGGTTGCTGGCTTCCCTCACCGCCATCGTCCTGCTCAACAAAAGTTGTGCGTGGTCGGAGACCCGAGGAAGAAACGTGGGGTTGGAATCGCACGTTTGGAGAGGCTGGAGTCAACGATTGAGTCTCAATCTGGGTTGGGCTTTGGGCTTGACTCGGAGGCTGGGGTTCAGACAGGGACTGGGTCCTCGTCATATACATATTTTTTGTGCGAGTGCGGTACGTCGTGACGGCTCGCTCGAAAGAGTCGCATTGGAGCATCGCCTTATAGCGCTTGGAGTAGGCCTCGGAGGCGACTGTGATCAAACATCACATTGAGACATTGGAATATAGATGTGAGCATCAGAATTTGTATGCAATTAGTGGGGATAAATATCAAGGTAAATGTTAGTAAAGAGTTGCCAAGAAAGAATAAGTACGCACCAGAAATCAATACGGTCACTGTGGCGACGCCGAGTAGGGCCCATACGACAAACACAGATCGCCCTGCAGGCGTCCTGGGCGCAGGATCACCATACCCAATCGTTGTGAATGCAATAAAACCTGAACATCACGTTGCAAGTCAAGATCAGATATTCCGAGGGCACGAACTTACAAAAATATACAGACAAGCCATATGGCCAGCCTTCGGTCAGACTAAATATTGCAGAGCCAACCTAGAGCGTTTGTCAGATCGCTCGATATATATATGTGTGTGATGTTAGGGGCGATATCGCAGCGAAACTCACCAACCAGAACGCAATAAAGAATGTCCATGCCAAGAACGAGCGAACGAAAAGAGCATGCTTTTCCTTGCTCGCGACCATCGAATCATATTTGACATTGATATCGTCGCTGCTCGATGTCGTACCGAATGTCGTAGAGCTTTCAGTGTCATGTTCACCTTCAATTGAGACATCCGCGCCAGTGCTCAAGCCACGTTTATTGTTCAAAGCAGAGTCTTCGCTAGAATTTTTGACGTCGCCGACAGTGGCCTGTAGTATAGGTCCTTTGTGGTCCAGAGAAACTCCAATTGCAAATCTGGTTAGGAGCGCTGCCATGGCACCAAGCCGCTGGTGCGTTAGCATTCGATGCGCACCGCGCCGTACATTAATACCATACACTGAATGCGGGACAGACAAAGCAGGATATATGCTCCCAATCTTCTCCTGTTTTAGTACCACATGAAAGAGAGGCAGAAAAACACTTACCTCCAGGTCATCGGCATTATCGTCGTCGTTATCGTTCTGCATCTGCGCTTCGTAAAATTGGGGTGGGAGCAGTGTATCAAGTGGAACGCCCGCTTCCATGGCCGCCGCTTTCAACTCAGTATGTGTGAGCGCTTCCAGGTTCAAACGTTTTCCACGGAAATGATCCAAGGGGTGTGGTATCCTTTCTGCAGCACTAAAGAACCTCCTCTTCACCTTGGCCCAAAAAGAGTTGGATGTCGAGCGGCATTTTCGAACCCACACTGTTGCACCTTTGTCTCGCAATCTCCAAATGACCGCCGAACGCCACCGCCTTTCTGCATTCCTTCGTCGCTGTGCGGCACGTCTTCGTTCTCGAATATCTTGTAGGCGACGAAAATAGCCGATATGTAGCCCTTCTCTCACCGTCTCTTGTACCATGCCCACCACCACAGCAAGATTCACAATACCAAACGCAGCGTAAAAGCATATGAATATCCTTGATCCGGGAGTATCAGGTACAATATCGCCAAAGCCAATAGTTTCGATTGTTGTCACGGTGAAGTAAAGCGCGTTGATAAAGCTCAGAGAAAGCAGGAATGAATTGACTAAAGAGCCGAATGCGATGTAAACAAATAGGATTATGAGCATGATCGTTAGCGTGCGCTGCTTGCGGGTGAGGCCACTGCCTGTATCATGTTAGAGCGGCGAGTGAAGAGATTAGGATACAGGACACATACCACTTGTCTTGAAATCAGGAGTGCAAATGAAGTCTATGATAAGGCTTACATTGGTGACGAGCGATACGACTGTGGAGCAGATAGTCATCCAGAAGGCTTCACCGTAGGTAAACCCGTCGTTAAATCGGTGGCTCACGCCAAAGATGACGAGAGCGACGATATTGATAATATCTATACCTCAGGTTAAAAAATGCCTTTGCTGAAACTGAGGCACAAACCGTGGATGGAAAGAAATACAATGCATAGTATTGTCATTGTCACGACTCGCTTCTCAAGAAACCTTAGGATGATGCATACATTGGCGAGGACAGCGCAAGTCATACTAAATGCAAGGCCAATATCCAATAAGACTGGGTTAGCACGAGTCTGGACGGTATTATAATTCTCGGTACGGATGTACCAGTACCCGGTAAGCCCTGGAATCTCGAGCAATATCGAGAATGGTACCACGATGCCAGTGAAGAGAGGAGTGCACCGGTAGTTTGGTGCGTAGGACAAGTCGTCCGATGACGGCGGAAACACGAATGTCTTCACTCGAGTAAAGAATGACGGACGTTTGGCAGGAGAGTCAATGGAAAGCAGGTCGGTCTGCGGGCCTGCGACAGATTCGTCTGGAGGTGAGCCGCCATCCTCATTGTCGTCAACGTCTACGTCCAGGTGCATTCCCTGGGCCATGTCTTTCTTCTCTTCTGTGTCCTCTTCGTTGTCGTTGTGAGCGCGAGCGCCCGAGTTCCTCTGTACATTGGGGGTTTCACTGAGGGTCTCTGGGCCCTTCTCTGGATCAGATTGCCTTGTCCTGGTAGATATGAAGGCAAATATGAGGGCTATCAGGGTCTGTAAGGCCATGGGTGATGCATGGATGTGTAAGGGGGCTGATAGGGATGGTGCACTATCACCGCATGTAATCGTCGAAGGTCATAACTCTTGTTCTGTGCAATACAGAAAAGGTTACCGTCGGCTTAATATTATGGTCTGCTCCATTGTCTCACGTCATCACGTTGATCCGGGGTGGACCAGCCCGAGACCCCGAGCCCTTGATCAGCTTAACTCAAAATATCATTCGTACCATATGTTCCTCGTACACTATCCCACAAATCTAACAGCTAGCGCCCTATATATGTTACATATATAATTTCCGTTGTTTCCTGCGGTATATAAATATTTCTTTCAGCCTACTAAATCAAGGTACTTAACTGCATACAAAATGTCTCCACCCGTCTAGTTGTTGGTGAAAGGTATGCAGATTGAAAAGACTGTATACATAAGAGTTTTCACAATCTTCGACGATTCTTGATCATGATATACGCGAGCAGTGGCCATATATTGGACTGATTCTCGACGATGAACACTGAGGTGACATAGCAACAATACGCAGGGGTTAGGAACATAGCAAATGTGAATGTAGCTTTATGTAATGATTTTTAATAGAAAATGGCACAGCAACTAAGCCTAGATCTCGGAGGGACGAACCGTGATCAATATTTCTTGACATTTCGCCTAGGAGGTCAGCCTCCCACGAACTACGACTCCCCCAATCTCCTTCCAGACCCCCATCTATGTCCCGTCACCCGCCCCGATGCAGCAGCTTCCTCAGCGCGCTGCCTTGGTGCAAACGCCTGCACGGCACCCCTTCTGCTTCCTGCACGTCCGTATTCTTCACGCTCGCCAAACCAGCTCTTCAACCACGCAGGAGCACGTCCCCACCCAGCGTACATGCCCTGTTCAACACCACCGGAGCCGATGCCGGAGCCCCAGACTAGCCACCACCACGCGTGTCCGACAAGCATCCCGCTCACGCCCTGCGCAGCGGCACTTTTCCCACCCGTGAGGAGGTCCATACCTAAGAGTGCGTATGGGAAGTATGCGATAGGGATGGTAATGAGGCCCATGACGCTGGTTAGTGCGCCCGGCGGTGAAAGAGAACACATTAAATAGGTGAGAGTATGGAGCAGGGCGCGGGTATGCGTGTATGATTGGATAGGACGATTCACACCCTATGAGCATTAATCGCGAATGTGAAATCTGAGGTCATGGATAGCGCAAATGAGATATAGGACGTACGACCAGAGCGAGGCTAGCAAGAAAGAGTTGCCAGGCATAATCGGAAGAGCGACGCTCGTAATGAGTTGATTCAAGTGCATTCGAGTTGCGGCTTCAAACCACGAATTGTCGGTTTCTCGATCAAGGGAAAACGTCATATGGTACTTACTAGAGCATGGCAAGCTCGAAGATATAGTTCAGGTTCATACCTAAAACGTGCGGTGAGCTCGCATAGCGTCACATATTCCATAATGACAAAATACTCACTTCCGAAGAAGCAACTTGTGTACAATCTCCAGAACTATGGATTGTGTCAAGGACCGTTAGGCTCATTGACAGATCTTCGGCAACATAAATAAGGACAAGCATAGGACACACCTCAAAGTCTTTGATAACAGCCTGTGTCACGAACACGAGCCTCCATGGCGAGATAAGGTGCAGAGTGGCTGGGAGGGTGATGCCGAGAGACGATGCAACGAGAAAGCGCGTCACCGGCGGGATTTTTCGAATTTCGGTGAGAATTTCGGCCATTGAGAGTGGTGCAGGGGAACAATGGATGATAGGCGAGCTTTGATGGAGAATGGCCAGTACTTGAAACTTGAGGACTATTGTAGGTGACGTCGAACTAGGCCTAGGCTAACTCCGGTGAAGGTCGACGTGTTCAAGTTCAATCCTGACTAAGCAAGCGGCTTTGTTGCCCTCACTGTGAAGTATAGCGGCCGCCGTCCTCGTTTAGCACAAATCACAGTCCCTCTGCGTTACACACTCAGACGTGAGTAATATGGCACTGTATAAACATGAGCGCTGAGCATTGACCTGATGTGCTTCTAATGACCACGATTCATCATTCCTGAAGTGACTCGGACTCTGCCCCATACTTGTTGGGTGTCATGGCTGTACGGCTCTCCACGGACGACAATGTTGATATTCCATCACCCTCCAATCGCAACCTCTCCCTGTCTCCTTTGTTGTGCTTAGTCAAAGAATTTCTTTCTCCCACTTTCCGCGCTGAAAACCAGCCAAATATGATGCTATTATCGGAATTCGTAACATGTGTACCCCCATGTACCATGACATGTTCCGTCTCCCCTTTGGACTCGTTTTGAAGGTTGTAAAAAAATTCAGTCACGTCGAAGCGGATGCTCTGCGTTTTGTCAGCACCTTGCGAGATACCCACGTCCCTCGTTACATCGACAGCGTATCGAGCCAGTACAAAGCTATCTCGTCACTACTTGGGTAGAAGGTGACTGCGTGGGTGACGTATGGGACGATCTGACCGCGTCGGATAAGGAAAGGTGAGCGCACGATTTGCGCCACCAACTAGGTTCGATGAGACTTCAGACTCGGTCTTACGAGCTTCGTGCGATCTGCAACGCTTCAGGTGGTCCTGTTGACGATCCACGCATTCCGTGGGTGGCTCTGGAGAATCTCTGGATGTTTCCATCCTCTTCAGACCTCGCTGCGGAGGTTTGGACTGGATTGGCCGATGAATCGCGACACGTTGCAACCCTTACTACGAGCTCTCATCGAGCACGCCGGAGTTCCTGTCGTATTCAGATCTTCTTCTCAAGAATTTGATTTTTCCGGGTGGCCTCAATCATTGGCGATCGGGCGGAGAAGATTTGCTTCATCGATTGGGAGTACGTTGGGTGGATGCCAATTTTCTGGGATGCATTAAAGGCGACGTGGTTGGAGTGCGAACTTGCTACAGAGTGGTTGCGAATGATGCGGATGATATTCCCTGACTGCATTGAGGAATTGGATGCTAATTGGCAGTGGCGAAGTCGTTCGAGAGTCACGATCCTTTAGAGGTAAATCTTTTGACAGTAGGCACTAGCGTAAACAGCAAACTGGACAAGCGGAGTCAGTCGGTTATCTCGGAAGCTGCACCCTGGTAGGTGAGTCATGAATTTTGCATCTTTCTAGTAGCAGTTCTCCCATGATAGTGGTATTTGCGATGCCTTCCAGGCGCTTTATGTTCCCCGCAATCAGTTTGACAAGGCTGCCGAGGTGCGGCAGGACTTGTTACTGGACAACATCCTTGTCAATATTTACTTTATTGTGTGACCTTTGACGTCCTTTGACAGCTTGCCGGGCGAGGTATGGGATCATGCCATGCCAAGTTTCGAATTTTCACATGCCTAGTTACGAAGAGTCATCCAATGCGGGACCGCGATTATATTCCAAAATTACAGATTCACTACTACGACCACGAAAATGGAGAGATAAAAGGACGTATTTTTGTTCCAGTCAGTGTATCACTTCGCGGGTGAATCATGGATCCTACACCAATGGTAAGTCAACCTCGTTGGATAACAACTAAACGATCACTGAGATTTTGGCTTGACGCTTTCAAGGCGAACCCCAGCAACATCATCACCTATGATCAGGTGTCAGACATAGATGCGAACTGCACAAAGGTAGTTTTCTGATCTTTCTTACTATCATCGCTCATCGTCTGCTCAGATACATCAAGTCATGTCACCGACGCCTATTACGACCGAAATTCCGGTTGAAATCCTCTGCATTATCATGGACCTTGTTATGCCACCGACTCAGCATTTCCTAGATTCCCCTGTCATTGCTCGCGACAATCGTCACTCGCGGGTTTTTTCACTGCAGACTCTCAGGAACATTGTACTAGTATCCAGGCACTGGTATAACGTCGGCATTAGCTACCTCTATCGCCATATTGTCATTCTACAGAGCAAGCAACTCTTCACGCTTGCACGTGTCATCTCGAACAGCCGCAGCCTCGGCGAGTTCATACTATCTCTGCGCCTGCAGTGTTATGTTTTGGAGTCGCGGATGGCTGCAGTCTCAATGGCTCTGGACGGCATCTTAGCGGTGACTCCAAATCATACCAAAGTTACCATTGCACCCATCTTGAACAGACGCCGCCCTTGGTTTGGTCATGAGTTTCTCCGCATGGTCGCTCTCGCGCAGAACACTCCCTCTCGCATCACAGATATGCACTTCAGCATCAATCCCACGCTAATAAATACTCTGAAGCTCATGCCAACTTTCACGTGCCTCACTACTTTCCATATCGATATGTTCATCGGAGGAAACGATGCACTCCCCACCGGGCACATACATCTTGCCTTTTTGGAAGAGCTACACATTACTTGGCAGCCGCGTGGACATGTCAGGAACGTCTTTTCTGCACTGGCTGAGATCCTCAGCCTCCCCTCTCTTCGACGTCTCCTTTTGACATCACGAGATGTTGGGAATGGTGCGGTTTTTCAGCCACTGTTGCGTAAATTTGGACACAGTCTGCACTTTGTCTCGTTGGTTAGGGACCATCACTATCATTTTCGTTATAAGTATAGTATGCCTCCTCCTCCTCCCGCACCGGTGATTCCATTACTGTCGATGTGTCCAAATTTACGCCACCTCGCCACGGACACATATGGTCCAATCCAAATGCCTGCGCATGCACATTTGACATGGGTAGACTTGTGGGTTTGGAGAGAATCTTTGGATCGGAGCGAACGGTCAGCGCTAGCTGTGACCCTCATTCCTCACGAAGAGAGAGTCAAGCTCCCTTCATTGCGGGGGGTGCGGTTACTTGACCTTTCTTTATTCCCGTTCAGTGGCGCCCACACGCCGCTCCTCATACCGCCAGATATGGTTGAGAGCACGGAGAGCATCGCTCGGACTTATTCGAGTTTGAACTTACGCCATGACCCTGGATTAATTCATAGACAAACTATAGACGACGTGCTAGCTGAGAGTCTGGAGCACAGGTTGTGACCAGGATCTGTATATGATAGGACGGGTTAGCATGCGAGTCTTGGGTAGAGGAATGTCATTATATATCGTTGGCTAGATCTGCAGTGCGTCGGCGACACTACCTCAGTATATTACCGTACTGGTATATCTATGAGAAGTTGAAAACTTCAATTTCATCATGTGCAAAGTTGTTCAACCACAAGTGCTGCTGAGCGACGTCAAGTCAAAATATTTTCGGCCAACTCTGGAGTCGATGTTTTGTTACAATGGTGCACGCATGTGCACAGATAGCACATTTCAGCCAATTGATAATTTGCTTCAATGCATCATACTTGTCGTTAAATCTACGTTTTGGTGTGGTGCGGTAGTGATGCGGCATTTATGTAGAATACCTGAGGTTCTGGTACCTGGTGACTAAGCAAGATGTTACTTTAGTCGCCCGGACAAACGGGAGTGAGTGCTCCTTGTAGCATCTTACTGCCCTTCGGCATTCGAGTCGCGGCTGTCTCGGGACCTGAATGCTAGTAGCTGACTCGTGAATTCTTGCACCTTCTGAGCAGGAGTTCTCCCATGATAGTGGGATTTACGATGAAGTTTTCGTTCTATGTTTCGCACGTCAGCGCAATCGGCTTGATGAGGGTGCAGAATCCAGATGGCAACAGGACTCGTTGCTGGACAGCCGCGTCTTTGTCAATGTGACTTTCGACCTCTTTTGACAGCTTGCCGGGTGAGGTATGGGACCATGCACGCATCAAATCCCTCACGCCAAGAATTTTCACATCCCTAGTAGTCGCGAAGAGTCATTGCGGGACCGTGATCGTACTCCAAGGTCACGGATTCACCACTACGGCTCCGAGAGCGGAGAGATAAAAAGACGGATTTTCGTTCCAGTCAGCGTATTCTTCGTGGGTGCATCATGGATCCTATGCTATTGGTAAGTCGACCTCGTCGAATAACCAAACAATCACTGAGATTTTGGCTTGACGCTTCAAGATGAACCCGAGCAGGACAATTACCTATGATCAGGTGTCGGACATGGATGCGAATGCGGACTGCACAGAGGTAGTTTTTCTGTCTTTCTTACTATCACTACTCATCGTCTACTCAGATATATCAAGTCCTACCACCGATCCATATAACCGAAATTCCAGTTGAAATCCTCAGCGTTATCATGGAGTTCACCATGCCACCGACTCATCATTTCCTAGATTTCACTGTCATTGCTCGTGACAATCGTTCCTCACGGTCTTGTTCGCTGCAGACTCTTAGGAACATTGTGCTAGTATCCAGGTACTGGTATGATGTCGGCATTAGCTTCCTCTATCGCCATGTCGTGATTCTGCAGAGCAAGCAACTCTTCGCGCTTGCACATGCTGTTTCGAACAACCGCAGCCTTAGCGCACTAATACTATCTCTGCACCTGCAGTGTTATGTTTCAGTGTCGCAGGCGGTTACAGTCTCAATGACTCTGGACGACATCATAGCGGTGACTCCAAATCTTACTAAAGTTACCATTGCGCCCATCTTGAACAGACACCACTTTTTTCTTGGTCACGAGTTTCTCCGCATGGTCGCTCTCGCGCAGAATACCCCCTCTCGCACCACAGATCTGCACTTCCGTATCAATCCCACGCTGATAGAAACCCTGAACCTCTTGCCGGCTTTCACATGCCTCACTACTTTACATATCGATATGTTCATCGGAGGAAACGATGCACTCCCCACCGGGCACATACATCTCGCCTTTTTGGAAGAGCTGCACATTACTTGGCAGCCCCCATACCAGCCGCACCAACACGTCATGAACGTCTTTTCTGCGCTGGCTCAGATCCTCAGCCTCCCCTCTCTTCGACGTCTCCTTTTTACATCACAAGCTGCTGGCGACACGATTCTTGAGCCACTGTTGCGTAAATTTGGACACAATCTCCACTTCGTCTCGTTGGTTAGGCCATATATAAAGAATGCCTGTCCTAGGTTTTACTACTCTCCTCCCCCTCCTCCTCCCCCACTAATGACTCCACTACTTTCCATGTGTCCAAATTTACGCCACCTCGCCACAGACACACATTTTCCAATCCGAATGCCTATGCATGCACATTTGACATGGGTAGACTTATGGGTTCCGAGAACATTCTTGGATCCAAGCGAACAGTCAGCTGTGACTCTCGTTCCTCACGAAGAGAGAGTCAAGCTCCCTTCGTTGCGGAGGGTGCGGTTACTCGACCTTTCTTTATTCCCGTTCAGTGGCGTGCGCACGCCGCTCCTCATACCGCCAGATATGGTTGGGAGCACGGAAAGTGTCTCTTGGACTTATCCCAATCTGGACTTACGCCATGACCCTGGATTACTTTATAGACAAATGCCGGACAGCGTGCTAGTATTACTAGCTGAGAGTCTGGAGCACAGATTGTGACCAGGATCTGTATGTTGTACGACGGGTTAGCGTGCGAGTCTTGGGTAGTAGAAGAATGACACTGTATACCGTTGACCGGATCCGCAGTGCGTCGGCGACACTGAGTATATTACCATACTGAAATATCAATGAGAAGTTCAGAACCTAAATTTTATCGTGTGTGAATCACTACACACTAGTTGAACTTATGACTACCCCCTGGCATTATTGCATCAACTGAAGATCGTCATCACTGCACAACGAGCAAGTGGTCCACAGTATGACTCTCGCCCTGATCCTTAGTAATCATAGGCAGTACTTTCTTGACCCAGGTGTCCCCAACGTATATCGGGTACTGCCAGTCACCGCCAGTGCGATATCTGTGTGCAATTTCTTCTCCCTTGGAAAACACCTTTATAGACGGCTGCGTAAGTGGGGCAATGAGATCACGTTCCTCTGGCAACATCAGACGAAGGTCAGCAATGTCCGACGAATGGACAAATACTGGTTGGCGAGCTTGGTCAGACAGGTAGTGGACTGGCATCAATCGCACAGGTCCCTGCTTCTGCATTGCAATGACTGACAGCACATTGGTGTTGCCGGAAAGGGTTCGGGGACTCGGAGGAGTCTGTGTCGGCATCCAGGGCACCCAGTCAAGTTCATCCGCGTCCAGAATCTGCTCCTCCCATCGCAGCTCCTCCCATTGTAGCTCCTCGGATTCATTTTCGCATGGCTCTGATGGATCAGGCGCGATAAAGAGATCCAGACGGACAAGATGTCCCAATTTCTGGTAGTAGGTTGAAAAATCTAGAACATCATCGTGTTCCACGTAGAGGGATAATGAAAGCGGTTCGGAGGACGTGGAAATAATGTGGCTTTCGTGAGCCAAGGATGCAGGGGTTGCTGCAAAACTGATCTCTCTGCATGGGGAACGAGGTGAATGCTGCCTGGTGACAATGGAGGGGACCAATGCCCTGACGAACGATGGAGACGGTTGTGATTTGTTCTGGAGCTCTTGAGAATGCCATTTAAAGTCATTCGTCAAGCACGCACACAGCTCTACAGGAATGTCTGTCCGATTCGTATATCCTGTCCGATGAACAATGGCCGTAAAATCCACGGACGAGTCTAGAAAGCATCCAATCAGATCACTGTATTGAGGTTTCCATTTCGCTGAGACAAACTTCGATAGACGTGTGCTCCTTCAGGAAAAGATACTTCAACCGTGTAGTTGCTCCGCAACCCGTCTACTGATGGTTTCATGTTAGAACCGGAGTGTGTCGAAGATAGAGATACATTAGCACTGGGCGCGTTGTTCTCCGTCGAGAGGTAGAACGGGGTAAAGGATGTCAATCCGGCAGGTATCTCTGAAGTGGTACCATTGCTAAACCCGATTTCGACAAAGTACTCGTAAATCGATTCACCGGATATTATCTGTAACAACACTGAGCACAAGACAAAATCAATAAAGACTGTTCTTACATCAGTCACTCCCCAGTCGTACGTGCAGCCTCGACGACAGTCTAATCCTGGAGGGTAGTTTGTATTTGGTACCAGAACTCCGAACCGGGTCGTGAAGTTTCTTGACAATGTATCTGTTCTCTGCATTAAGCTTTGAGTCAACTCAAAATCTCAATTCGTACCTGTCCCCCCTGCAACGGTCAGAGGACTCTTGATCTCAAAGGCAATTCGTTCTTCCTCGTGCATAGACCACGAGTCCTTGTTCTCGTATGGCCACCAATCATCCTCCCATTTGGGCGCATCTTCCCTCCTGTTTGGATGTTCAGTGGAGGATACGAAAGCGTGAAAAAAACTTACCACGATTGCCAGAACACTCTTTCCTTATAGCGCAAGCCTAGCACATAGCTCTTGGCGTCGGTGCATGGTCCGCTAAGCTTAATCTTGACATCCCCTGCGATGACTTCGCCGGGAACCATGTCGGGTGCTCTCACCCAGGCACGTGCCTGGCACTGAGACGGTACACTGTTTGGCTCTTTTGGTCTCGGACAGGATGAGTCAGTACACGCAACGACATTAGTCGCTAAGACAAGCACGAGGGATAACCACTGGCAGCACAGCATTGCCGGGGAACAGTATATCGCGATCAGGAAAAACAGGACATCATGTCCAGATCGTCCAGCCTTTATAGTGAATAACAGCGTCTCTTTGAGAGAACGCGTGGGGCGAAAGGGACAAAAATATCTACTACTAGTAGGTGAAGATGTTGGCAAGGCACCGCGGTGACTTACCTCCAGCAAACATGCTCCACAGGAGGCTTCAATTTACAAATACCTTGCCCAAAGCCTGACCCTCACTCCTCCAGTTGCTGCATGCCAGCGAACAGGCGATTCCGGATATGGAGGTGATGCTCACTATCTAAACACTCCGTGGCCAAGGTTCGGATGTCACTAGCGTCCCGCGAGATCTTCGTGTCACTGTCCCTTCAACATAGTAGACTCTCTTGAAAGGCGCATCAATAACAGGGAGTATAGTAAGCCAAGAAAGCCTGTTATTGATTTGATTCCAAAAGCTGTGGACTAATAATAGTCGTTGCGACAGCGCGCACTAGGTCCGTTTCACAGGTCGAAGTCACTTGTAATCAACGATACAGCCGTCTTCTTTGCAATACAATTCTAGTACTGACATGTAAATTCGATGCGTTGATGCAGGATATTAATAATTATTTGTTTACAGGAACGATGGTAGATGACGCACAGTAGCTCTGTCTGCAGAGCAGACGGTCCAAACCGACGTGGCAAACTTTCACTGCTATGAACTCTGTGTTTTTACATCACCGTCCGTCGTATCATCGCCGCTATACGATTCCACATTCATATCATTCAATCCAAGATCCTCATTCTGTTGCCACGTTCGTTCGTATGCGACGACCTCCATATTCGGATCTGGATCAGGTGCGTACAAATTCTGCACGTATGAATTTGCTAGAGGGTCATCCAGTATCAAGGTGAATGGTATCTCGGCATTCTTGACCTTAGCAACCATAAATCTCAAAATGAGAGTCGCGCGATGGTAAGAGAACACACCTGCTTAAGCTTTCTCAAGAACTCCTGGAACGCAGCTCTATCGTCAACATCTGCGACCCCAGAGTCTCCCGTGTTGAATACTTTCTCGGTGAGTTCCTCGTATACCTGATCTAAAATGCCTTCCAAAGTTGTGAAACGTCCACCTAGTGTGCCGGGGTGAAGAACGAGATCTATCTCCGGTATGCTAAGGCCGCTCGTGTCGCTCTACAGGACACTCTTGGTCAAAGAGCTCGAAAAAAAGGAAGTACTTACTTTAAGTATGTCTCGGCTCAGGTCGTCTCTATCTTCCACCTTTAACGTGATCTTCTTGCCAAGCTCAGAAATTGCAGCCCCTGACTTAATCTCATTATCCCGATATCCGCAGTCGTCGCAGTTAGTCGACATTATAAGAGTGTCCTGTCAGTAGGATTGTCAGACATGAAGATTATGTGTGCCTTCGATACGAACCTTAAAATAAGGAATAGAAACTTTCTTCATGCGCGTGACAAGAGGCCGGCTGCAGCGCGAACAGATACCAGGGAACTCGAACACTTCCTCGTCCGGACCCCCAGGTTGCTGTTCTGTCTCATCTACCACATTTTCTTCCTTGTCTTCCGCAGGGGGTGCCAATCCAAGCTGCCGATCCTGCTCAAGCGATCGCTCGTATGTGCGCATGTTCCATTTTAGATCAGACATGCTGTCCACAAACTCGAGGAACGAATTCCCAGATGGATCGTCAAGAGTAATGGTGATCGCACGTGCAACTGGATCCTCTTTCGAAATATCTCTCTGCTCAAGTTTGTCCTTTCCTTCTTCATCTTCCTCTTCGTCATCAGCAATGATCTCCTTGAGGCCATCGATAATTTCCTGGATCTTAGCGTATGCGTTCTCATCTTGAATGCGTCTGAGTGGCTGCTGTACGTTGAGATCCGCAACAATGTCCCTGAGAAGACCCTCGACAGTTGTAAGCTGCCCACGGGAAGGCGGAAGGACCAGCTGAAATTCAGGGATGTTGATCGTACAAGATTCTGAGCGGATGAGCTGGCGGTCAAGGTCGCTGCGATTAAGGATTTTGACTGTGTACATAGCGCCTTCAGCTGTCTCAGAGATTTCATGTTAGGAGGTACGAGTAACAAGATGAAACGAGTGCGCACGTCTAATCTTCCCCGCCGACTGAATCTCGTTATTTGAATGGCCACAATGTTCGCATCGGAAACTCATCACGATGACTTCCCGGAAGAATGGGATGGACGTGAGCATCATTCGAGTTACTCCCTGATTGACATGAATATTCGATTTCACCAGCAATGAGAATGTTTGCGAACGCACCTGCTCCTCACACTGCATACAAAGAGACTCGATCTCCTCCATTGGTCTAGCGCTGATATCTTCTTCTTCTCCGGCATTGGTTTTATGGACAACGTCTGCGATCGAAGGAAAGAATTCGGGATGTTCTTCAGTTTGAGCCATGTGCCGGTTAGATTGTGGAAATGATAGCAACGAAATTCATCTCCTGCGGTCAGACCAAATTGGAAGTTAGTCGATTCTTACAAATGTCAATGATCACGCACGTTCAAATAAGGACAACCTGCGTGACGCGCGCGCCATGCTCGAGACGAAATATCTTATTACTACATGACTAGTAGTCGTTGAATTGAAATTTACACAGCGGATGGCTAGGATAACCATCTGGCGTCCCTACAACTCGCGTCCATCCATATCTCTCTCGTGCTGGCCTTCAGCTTCGCTGGTCATTAACAATGCTTCGTTGGGGAAGTAAAAGTTAGGAAGCCCTTGACCTCTTCCAGACCTATGAACGGCTGCGCAGAAGATTGCATTCCTCGTCGTCATGGAACGGAGGTCTGCGATATTTGACACATCGACAAATGCTGGTTGACGAGTTTCGTTTGACAAGCAGTGAAAACAGCGTTTGTCTGCATATCAATGGAATGAATGATGGACCCGCGTTGCCGGTCAGGTATCGGCGACGAACTTATATGGGAGATAACTAGGGCACTCGTTCGAAATTGGTTTCATCCAACCTGTCTGCTGCTCCCATGGCTTTGATGGGTCCGACTTGATATGGAAATGCAGATTGACACGATATCCCAGTTTCCGATAGTGTGTTGAAAATGCACGAACAGCATCGTGACCCACATGGAGGGATGATGAAAGCGCTTCAGAGTGGAAAGAATACGGCCTTCAAGCTTCAAGTTTTGTAAATTTGATCTCCGCATACCATATGCACACATACTTTGATAAAGGTAAGCTCCTTCAGAAAAGACAGCTCAGCCATGTAGTTGCTCCATAACCAAACGCTCCCATGGTTAGAGGCTCGTTGGTATTAATGTACGAGTACTATTCATGTGGAAGGTTACTTCTACGCTTACAAGTCTCTGGTAGTATATCGGATAGTACACCCGCCTGTCATCACAAGATGGACGCGGGAAAGCGGGGTTCGATTCCCCGCCAGAGAGATTTTTGGACGTTTCCTTGAGGAGTCAGCGAGTTTTTTATGCAGGGCCACGTCTGCGTGCGATACAAGTTAAATTCACAAATGGACTTCTTGAGAGTTACGCATCTTCCATGGCTTTCAAGTCCTCACAACAGGACAATCCTTTGATTTGGCCTACAGATTATACAGAATATATCTCACCACTCCAGGAGTTCAAGTGGAAAACAAGTTATCAAGAACGCGTCAGATGAAACGACGGTATAAGGAAAATAAGTCCTAGGGATTGTGGTGAACAAAGCGGGTAACATGATGATGGTGATACGCGGGTGTAGCTGAAGGGGATATGTACGGGTAGCGCGAAATGAACAGAGCGGTGACCAGTAAAACAGCATGATGCAAGCGAGAACAGAGCAAGCAACGATGAAGAGTGGGGTGTCCAGGCGGGTACTGGTGCATTTGCGCGAATCGACAAATCGAGTACGACAGACAGCGAGCGAGATGCGTACTAGATCAGACAGCAGCGTGACAGCGACAGATCGAGCGCAGAGCAGGAGGCATAGATGTGGCGCATAAACAGGCGGATGTGGAGAGAAACCGTATTTGATAATCATAGAATCAACTCAAAGAACAAAATCAAAGAACAAAAAATGAAGTTGGCGTTGTGGGATGGTGTGATGGTTGTGTTGCACAAAATTAACAATGATCATGATGCTCGTGTGATGGATATGATGCAGGCGGGGGATAGATATTGTGGGTGTCCGTAAAATGGATATGCGTTTTGGGTGAGTGATAGCCATGATTAAGAAGATTGAACGAAGGGGTAGGAGACCATGCGCGTCGCCGGCCTTATGAGTTTTCATCCTCGTCACCGTCCAAGCCTGCTGCTGCTAGCCGCTCCCTTTCCGCTCGATTCCTTGCACGAATGGCTGGCAACTCAGCTAAAAGAGACACCTGCTCGCCTTCTTCCCACCGCTCTAGAGCCCACTCTCGTACGAGTATGCTCACCTGTATGATAATTGGGTTATCTACTATGTGCACGCAGTTCATTAAGACGTACCTTCATGAAGCGCTTGCCGGCGTATTTCTTGTAAAACGATTCGTGACGGATGGGTTTAAGAATATAGTTAAGCATCAGGTTGGCGGTCGGAATTATGGAGCTTTCCGCATACGATGAGAAATGGGCATGATTAGGAGTCTAGAACCCAGGAATGTTATCAACAAGATCGAACATGGCACACACACTACTTACCCATTTATCGTTGCCGAGAATGAGGCGTCCCAACCAGGTCGCCGCAGCAGCAACCAGGGAAGGCGGCGTGGCCAGCAACCGCCACTCCAGTGTACCCACTTCTAATAAATACTTTCCCATCGTCCTCGATTTAACATCGTAATCATCCGCTTTGCTTATACGGCGCAGAAAGTGCATCGGGTTCGGATAGCTCAAGTTCCAGTCGATTGTTTTCAGGACGTACCGCTCTGCGAGAAGAATCTCGGATTCAGTGTAGGACGAGTCCGCGCAGTGAAGGAAGTGCGAGACGGATGGTGCGACAATCTCTTCAACCTTAGAAGAGATGAATAGACACGTAATGCCGACGAGTTGAAGTTTAGCAAGGGAGACAACGCGTGCCGACAAGAACCTATCGATGATGTTCACGCAGAGGAACAGGGTCTCAGGAAGTAATCGGAACCGGGCATGTACTTGCACCAGCCAATCGAGAAGGATTCCACGCATCGACCAGGCCAGCTCTTTTTGTGATGCCATGTATTCCGGATTGGGAAGTGTTACAAGCTGAAGACGGCTCGTTAATTACAACGGAATGATAAAAATATTCGGAGATTCGTACCTCGGTCTGCTTCATATACTTGAAGATCTCGACAACATATTCGCTAACCATCAATGGATCATCGGAATCCTCAGCATCGAGATCGTCCCACTCGTCACCATCGGGGTCAGCTTCAGGTGCCACATCGACATCCAGAACAGCCGCCACTTCTGCCTCGTGTTGCGCTTGCTCGTCTATGTCAGTCTCGGGAGCATCAGAAGACGTTCGCCTCTTCTTAAATACACGATCGTCTTGAACTTCCTCGTGTGTCTCAGTCTTTAGGACGAGATGCGAAGAAGTTCGTCGAGCAGCCTGAACACGTTGTACCTCCTGGGTGATCACCTGTTGGGTGTTCGCCCCCGACCTGCGGGTTGAAACACGTCGCGAGGGCTCAGGAGCCGGTGGGTGATCATCCACAGCCATTGCGTCATCGTCATTGACCACAAGTTCCTCCTTGATATCTTTTAACGGTTTTACTTCTGGGGCAATCACAGACCGCGTAGTGCGACGTGTGGGAGCGGTGATCTGTCTCAAAGGAATAGTGGGCTTCGCCTTTATCACTACGCCATCAAACATTTCCTTGGTCGGTGGGGCTACTTCTTTGCCTTTGCCTTTTCCGTCCTTAGCAGCCGTGGCAGCGGCCTTGTTCTTGTTGATGTTCTTGGTCGTAACTTCGCCAAGCGCTTCGCGCTTGCGCTTTCCCTGGAGAGTAAGATCGACCTTGTTTTCATCGTTGGCCCCAACTTTTGCACGAGAAGCCGCGGTAGCGCCCAAGGCCCTGGATTGGAGTGTGGCGGTGGGAGCGGGAATGGCAGACGTCGATGGAGGCTTCACACGGGAGATAACACGAGATGGGCGGGCATTAGCGTTCTCGCTGTCCTTCTGAACCACCGTACGGGTAACCCGCGTTACACGGCGAGTCTGAAACATAACATATCAATCAGCGACAAGCTCATCGATGACGAACAAGAATCGATAATGCATGTGGGACTTACTGGTAAGTTGGAAGACATTAGCTATCTAATTTACGCAGAGGGTACTCTATCTGTGCGTGCAGTAGCTAGATGGATGGAATGTAAAACGAAGAGCGAACGGAAGATGAGAGGAACTACTTGAACTATTCCAGAAATGGCCATTTTAAATTTCAACCATCCACTCATAATACAAACAAACAAACGCGTTCGCGTTTCATCACGTGATAAATGCCATTGTCCACGCGCACGAGAGCGCCTGCCTTTGGTCACAGTCCATTATCGGTTTTTATCAGTGGATAGGCTGCGCCAGTTTGACTGTGGCGGATGAATGTATTTACAATCGCATTATGGAGACAGACATCATCGTGGCATTACGCGCGCCTCGTGACCTGCCGCATGTTGTCCACTGTTATGCAATGATATCGGTTGTCAGAATTCCCATCAGTGCGCTGGCGTAAATACATAACCGATAACCAATTTGCGCTAGTACGGATCGCTTCAACGTCGACTATTTGCAACTCACCTAATTGTTTTCAAGGTCTAGTACTATCGCAGGTTTGTCGCAAGACTGAATCATAATTCATGACAATCTCAATGTATTACAGCACCGAGTAAGCCGAGTACATGATCTGCCTAAATACCATCACTAGAGGAGACCAGTCCGAGAGATCCGCAAGTCCAAGAGAAACACAACCACCTATAGAGTTTCCCGTGCCACTTTAAAGGGCAGACGTGGAAGACAGATATAAGCAGCAATGAAACCCAAGAAAGTACTTCACCTCGTCAGGATCCCCGAGGGAAAGCATCCCAGCCGAACGATGCAACCGGAACTAGGACCACCGCAAGCCAAAGGAATAGCCCGTTAACCAAAACACAAACTTTGCGACCAAATGCAAAAAGAAGGAAATTGTAGGAATGATGGGACAAGAAAAATAGGAAGATGGAAAGAAATATCGGGAAGAGAAAAAAACCTTTGCAAACGAGACACTGTAAACTTGATGCATCAACATTCTTCGTGCTTCCGACGAGTCCTGGGTGTCGCATCATCCAGATCCAGAGTCAACTTCCGCTTGGGGGACGCTTCGTCGACAGGGGCAAAGACGGAGCTAGCGGAAGGCCAGGAAGGACGGACGATGGGAATACCGAGACCACGACGGGTGACGAATGGACGATGGCTGACACCAATAGGCTGGTGGATGCTGCCATACACGGAAATCGCATCCGCGAGGGGTGAGCTCGGAACGACGTCGAATGCAAAATCCGTGCATGCTGAGTCAAAACACGGAACCCAAGAAGGCATCGTAAAAGAGGGAGAAGGGGGCGCAGAAAGTGAAGAACATGGGGAGGACGGGACTGATGTATGAGGTGTATCAACCTCAGAGGGCAGGGACACTGTGAAGACGATTAGCGCTCAAAAACGGTAGAAGCCGACGAAATCTCACTGTCAAAGTCATCCGTGGATGCCATCGAATAACACGAGACCGAGGAAGCAATAGACTCGTCGTCAGAGTCATCATCAAATGCCGAACGACAGCCCTGATCAGTCGGTGGAACTTTGGATACAGCATGAGCTGCCACTTCGAGCTCTTCCTCTTCTTCTTCGATGACTGAAATCGCGATTCCTTGACGAGCGGAAATTTCAGCGCCAACCACAACAAAGAAGTAAACAACTGACCAGTTCTCTTCTCTACCTTGGTTAGCTCAGCTCTGATCTCCACAAACTGACGGAAGTATTTCTTGTTCTCCTCCTCCAGCTTGCGGCATGCACTGTTGGCCGCTTCAATCTGATTCCAGAGATCCGAGCGCTGAGCGAGAAGCTGCTTGACATCCTCCTGTAGCTCTGCGTTTTCGTCTGCATGACGATGCAAGGCTGCGCACTGGTCCCTAAGGCCGACAACCTCCGTGTACGCGAGCGTAAGGCGTTCCTTCATCGAAATATTTCGATCTTCACTCAAGGAATCGGTACCTAGGACGGCGTGTTAGCAATGATAGTTGGGGGAGAAAGGAAAACATACTGCTCGAGGTATAGGGTATAACGTTCCCTTCAGGAGATATTATCTTCAAATCAGGTATTCCTGTTCGTGAGAGTCAGCCAACAGCGAAGAGCACAGAGAAAAACTTTTCACCTGCAGCTGCTCTCTTCAACTTCTTCAGCTCCTTCTTGGCTCTTTCGAGCTCCCTCTTCGTCCGGATGAGCGTTCCTTGCAATGCTTGAACTTCTTCATCATGTTCTTGCTGTAAGTCGGATGGCTTCTTCTCGACTATGAGTTCGTCGCGCTCAGCCTTAAGGTTTGCAATCTCGAAGCGGAGTGCAATATTGGCAGATTGTAATGAGGAGAGGATAGACCTTTGGGAGCTCATCTTGGCTGTAGCATCCCGGGACGTCAATTCAGCTTCGTTGCGACGAACTTCTTCAATCTCTAGATCGCGCCTAAAACGTTCCATTTGGTTGCTCATGGTTAAGTTCTCCAGCACGAGCCCATCGATATCAGTGTTGGCAGTGTTGAGAGCATCCTGTACATGTAAGAGCTGCTTCAGGAGAACGGCGTTCTCGCTCCACGCATCGGAGAACAGTGCGTGGACATAGTGACCAAGGCCTATCGGAGCGTTGTGCAACTGCGGGCTAATGTCGGAACAACTGATGCTCCAGTGCAGCCGAGGCTCATGTACAAGACGAGGGCTGTCCAAATCTGATTCCAGGATGGCAGGGGACGATGAGGACGGAGGGAGGCCTGATAGAGATGAAGTACATGTGACTGACGAAGAAGCAGCCTTCGAGAGGCAGACTGCTTTCTCCGCTTCCTGGAGCGTGGGTAAACCTATGGACAGAGCAGGACTCTGGGCCGTCGAAGGGTCGAACTGACAGCGGTAGACGTCGAAGGCCAGTCCAGCCACGATGACAACAAGATAGAAGAGGACCAAGGTCACAATCTTGAGGACATCAAGAACGAAGACGAGCGTAGAAATCCCAGAAGAGAGAGAAGGGGAACACACAGAGAGCCGAACGGTACACTTGTCGGAAGACATATCGATAGATAGATAGATGCAAGTAAAATCGTCTGGATATGCGAAGATGCAGATGTGCGGACGATGGGAGTGAGCAAGAAAGATGAACACTGGTGTTTCAGCCTTCGGGTGCGGGTTTTATACCTGGAAGGCTGACATCATTAAGTTAGCATGCCAGCCTCTTGCTTGCGATCAAGGTTTCACCGGATTTCAAACAGGCCTGCATACTTTGAATTAGGTATAAGACTCTCTTGCCTGCTGCACCTAATTCAAAGGAAAGCTTGTATTTGCCCATTTGAAACGAAGAAAACTTGTCCTCTTCCACGTAGCGTGTACTTGGACAATTCGACACGACTGAGAAGGATGAGTCCGAGGCGTTGTTTGGATCACAAGCTGTTGTCAAACAAACCACCTCTGGGCTGACTAAGCCTCGAATCGGGTTGATTGTGGGCTCTTCAAATTGTTCCTTTCGAAGTTTTGCTACTACTGGGTCAAATACCCAGCGGTACGATCCCACAATGGGCTTTGAACTCAGTACTCATGCACAACTATCCGTCAGCCTAGTTGTACATACAGGTGTCTGCAAGCAGCTATTACTAGTAACAGCGTGATACATAGTACTATGTGGAGGAATTAAGTCGATGAAACACGCTCTCATTGAATTTGCAGATCTGAGGATTTACTAGCTACCATAACCATAACACGGAAGTTACCAGAGAATCTATCGCCCGAATGCGAATAAGACTGGCCTGAGATAAGACACGGGGCACTCCTAGGGTATATCCTCGCACATTGTGTCACTGCATAAACATAGAGGTGATAATACAAGGGCAAGATTTAATTATCCTAACATCAGAATCAGAATCAGCTCACTTGATATGAACTTCGCGATGCGAAAATAATCAAATTCAATTGAATGGTGATTCGAAGCTGAGAAGTCACAAAAAACAAACTGATACAATTTACTTACATGCCACATATTGCTGCAGTTCCTGGTGAATAGGGACATGACGATGACATTAGACTAGTGGCCTCCATTTCACCACCGTCGGGGGGAGGTTCATTGGAGCTACCCACTCTGGTCACTCGGATCGACAGCTCTACGTCAGCTTCACTGTACCCGGATTTAAATTTGGACTATCAATCTTCCATCTCTATCTCGAATTCGCGAATATTTCCCTTCATACCTTTTTTGCAAGATTGGCAACGGGGTTCAAATCTATAGAAGTTGATAGTTCAAATTTGTCCGGAACAGCATCATGCAATCGGGATTCAGGGAAGCACAGAGCGGTATCGATGGTTTCATACAAGTGCGTCACAACTGCCAGTGGCTCCCACTCTTGGGCACGCAAGTTGACTTGCCCAGTTAGCATTAGTACTGACACACGGTCAAATGGCGCATAATAATATATTAGCACAGATGTGAATGGATTGATATCATATTGTAGGCTCGCCTTTCATGCCCCAGAATAAATCACGAATCCTGCAACCAAGGCTTCAATATTCAATATTAGTGAATGACAAATGTGTGCTCCCCACCTAGAATGAATGCAAGAGGAGGCACAATGATACCTATACGGGGAAAGACTCAAGATTTGCTTCTGCTTCCCCTTCTTCGTTTTCCATCAAATGTACCTTCAACCTCTCTTGGGCAATACCATATTCATCTGACATCTGAAACTCCCGTTCCCGTGCTACTGTACGGCAGTCGGAGCCGTTTGACCAGGTATGATTTGGGAAGACCAGTTCCCAACCAAAGGTTTCACAGGACGAGGCAACTCTAGGAATACAGCAAATATAAGCGCCGAAGGTGTATGAATCTGGGGTAATATAGTTAGGCATCCACGAGGGATTCCACTGCCAAGGGTGGGACACATGCCGAGATGGAAGAATCGGAAAGCTGTCTGGTGGTCGTGGTATTGGATCAGAAGACACCAAGCGGTGCGGGACAAAGAGGATACAGCCGCCTGCGACGTTAACGCGATCTCACACCTATGTAGGAAGAAGACCCTGTGACAGAAGCGTGTTACACATTCAAAACGCGACCAGACACAACATCGGCATAGCCCGAAACCATTCCTACGACGAAGGTTCTCCGCGGGAGTGCGATACAAACATAAGGCCTAGGGTTAGCATTGAACAAGACACCTCAGTTTCAGAACTATACCAATAGAGAGTAGATAAGAAGTCTCTTCGTCAAACAAGTTAAACCCATCCCTCATGTACCATGCGAATCTCTGTCAAGAATGTTCCATGTAGTTGAGATGAATTTGCATCGGTTCGTCGACGTAAAATCCGCCTTAGCAGCAGACACGGCGGCGGCGGCGTTTGAGCAATGTACGCCGAATGACGTCTATTATGAGGTGAGAGAAGAGACACAGCGTCTTGATACTATGCTTACTAGGCGATGACAGGTCGACATTTTCCTCACTCCTTTGTGGACATGGTGACGTTCGTGTTAATTCTGCCCTATTTTCGTGCTAGAGAATTGAACTCAAATGTATACCAAATCCTTTCCTATTTCCCTGGGCTGCACAGGATTTCGTCGTCCTCTGCCAGCATACCGAAACTGGTTTGAACACACTACTAGATGGTCTTCGTCTTCTTCGCAGGTGTTTAGGACACGTACAACATGATTGATTAAGATGCTGTGCCTAACGACGAATTGAAAGCATCGATGCAGTTAAAGAATCCTCTATAAGAGGCGTTGATACCTAGATAGCAACAGTGCCCAATCAGCAGAAAGTCGCAATCGACAGATGATCTTGGAATGATGGCAACTCCCACCGGAGGACGTTCGGAAAAGACAAAGCATGCTTATGAGTAAAATTCCTTGAATCTGGTACAAACATCCATCCCGTTTATCATGCCTGGCGATAGAAGAGTCTGAATAGCAGTTGTAGACACACGACTGTATATGCAGGAAAAGTGTCAGATACTCAGAAGAATGATCAAAGAATGATGCTGTGAAACGTTGTCCCCACGTGATCCGACGGTTCTTCCCGGGAACAGCAAGTAAGTTATAGCAAATTCACAGCTTATTCCGTTCCGAAAGTGATCCTAAGACACTAACACGAGTGACCTCGTCCATAGGATGCAAGGCAGCCATCATAATGCTGTGTGTTGCTCAACACGTGTATGCTGTGGAAACATGCAGTGCATATCTACACCCACAATGCGTATTGTGCATGTTGGGAACGTGGGAGGGGTACGCCAAACTGGGTATCGAATATGCCGCCCGTGCTAGTCGGATGGGTGTCTTATAGACGGGCGGTCCATTACCAGTTGGCTTCCAAGAGACCCCAACAATCACAATGGAACGACCAAGGTTCAGAAGATCAAGACGAATGAGAAATGCCGAAGATCAACCACGGCGAACCGCTGTCCCACCGCGAGGACGGCCTACCCCAACTCACCCCAAAGAGACAAACGTAATACGATTACCTGAAGGAAGTGGTCTGGGGAGGTTTACGCTGGATGTTGGAGGACCTCTTGATGCAGTGACGAGTGTCTGTTGGTCGAGAAGTGGAGAACAAATGTTCTCAGGTTCTCGAGATGGAACGATCCGGGTTTGGTCGTCAGGGACCGGAGCCCAAGTCGCTCTCCTCCAGGGACACACGAACACAGTTCACGCCATCGCAATATCTTTTGATGGTCGCTTCATTGCGAGCGCATCCTCTGACTGTACTGTTCGCCTATGGAGCGTGCGTACCTATGAAGCAGTCAGCCCGCCCTTCGAGCATGCCGACGAACTCTATTGCGTTACATTCTCCCCTGACCGTAAGCGAGTCGCATGTGGCGGGAAAGACACCAAGGTGTATCTGTGGGATATCGAGCCATACACTAAGCCAGACGCCAGTATAATGGATAGCTGTGAACCAGCTCCGGAATTGCCATTGGCTCCCTCAGATGAAGATGTAAGAATTGCTTGCACTGTGCGCTCAATTGTTAGAAGTAGCTGATGCGAGCAATTATTTCAGATTCTTAACGAGCTCTTGATACAGGAGGTAGGGAAGTGTATTACTTATGCTTTCAATACTCATGACAAGCAACAGGTCGCTGGCTTCCTTCCCCCGCTGGCGCTTCAGAATGGAGTACGTATATCGTACCATAGTGTGATATCTCTTATTTGACTACCGCAGGTTCCACCTGATCTGAATGTTCCCTCAGCATTTACTGAGAATTGGCCCAGCAACGAGATTAACAATGCTCTCGAAGTGAGTGCCAGCGTCTGGGCTGTAGTTCAAATTTCGCACGCTTAATTATTATCTTGACAGGATGCACCAAAGGACTCGAACCAGCCCAAGGAGCCTATTGGAGTCCTTCCTAGTCTGGTACCTTCCTCATCCTCATACAAGCATCGCTTCTTGGATAGGCTACCACTCTTTCGTCGTCGAAACGATGTCGATAATTGTAGTGCCACAAATTCGTAGGTGTATTTGTTACATCAAATGAACAATCATTCATCATTTTCAGGGTCCTGGCGAAAGGATGATGATTTCTGACATATCCCATAGAGATTGTGACCCACAGACAGACCAACTTTTATTGACAGTAACAGTATCGTTCGACTCCAAGCTTTGTATTGATGGTGACTTGTATGAGTTCGATTGGTTACTTTACCTACCATTGTTGCTCCTCGAGGAATAATTGTCACGATATTCGGCCTATTTCCACTTCGTTTTGCGTATATTTCCATCAAGGAAGAACAGCGTGTTCTCAAATTTGCGTCGCTGCCATGTCATACGGGAGTATTGCACAATACTCTTGACATTTTTCGCACTTGCATTGAGTGTTGCCGAACGCAGTTAAAAACAGTTGACTCGAGCTCCATGGAACATACATTCCTATACCGTATCTTCGTTCTTATGTGGTGAATATTCAGGTACGTCCCAAGGGTTTGGGTTAGCAGTGGCTTACACATTCTGAGGGTCCCAACCGGTGTTCCGGGGATCAGATAATCAGCCTTCTTGCCTATCATACGCCTATAGGAAAGTAGGCTGATCGAATGTGCGCAACCTTATGGTTCAGAACTGCCGTTTATCATCGGGCAATTGGAACATGCATCTGGCATTCAACTTGAGGTGTGTACAAGTAAACTTGCAGTCATCGAGAATATATTCATGGGGCCCGAATTCATAGCGCAGTTTAGGTGCTCTTCGGCATGATCGGGAGTGGGGTACAGCGCCTTCATATCGCCAACCGCTCAAACAGCCTTGGCCGCAATCAGACGTACTTCTTGGACTGATTCAGGACTCCCCGATACATTAACACTTAGCCCCGAGGTTCTCCTCGAGATACTGTGCGAATCAAAACCATAACTGCGCGAGGTTATACGCAATGATGTGGCGACTGACCTCGTCACGGCTGCGTCGATGGATGGACTTTCAGGATACTGATAAACATATTCATATTGCATAGCCTTGCGCTTGACATGTCTTTCTGTTTGTCACCGATCGATATGATACACTGGATTCAGAATTTCAGACCGCTCGCTTCCCGCGCAAGTTGCTTCCTGGCTTGGTTTCTGACAAAACACCTGTGCTCGTCAATATTTTTTTCTCGGACGACATTGCTATTCACGGCTTTCTTCACAAAGCGCAGAATCTTGTACACACACATCTTCTAGATTCTACTATGACCCACAAGTCCCTTGCTCTTTCAGCCCTCAAGTGAGTCTGAATGGCTTCCACTTCACCGATTCCGGTCCGCGTGCAAAAAAGCTTTGAGCAGCTACGAACTAGTAAGTCCTAATCCAACTCCGCATATACAGCTCCTTGGAGGCTAATATTCACATGGCATTTACAAGAGTCACTGGGGTTTGAACTTTATGCATGGAGGAGGCCTGTCGGCTCTGACACTATATGTAAACGGGTATATAAAAAGTCCACCTAATAGCGTCCATATACGTTGTCATGCTACTGTGCGCCATGCTTCACTTATCTACCTGCTTGTTATTCTGACTACCCTTTTAGATTTAATCCGGGTCTCAGATACAGGCCTCACCTCGGTCCTCTCACCCAATATACAGTCCGCACCCGCCACCGGTAGCGTCTTATTTTCATCATTTGAAAAATCTTCTAATGTCTTAGAAGTCCTCTCCAAAGTTGCATCCCTTGTGTATTGACTGAACATAGGCAGGCAGGATTTTTCGAAAGATATATACTTTGCAGGGGTCAAGCGTATCACTCGACTCGTATGTGTTGCATTCTTTTATTTGAATCGCACGAACAGTTCCTCGGACACCCTTTAAAGAGTTCCTGGATGAGGGCGGGAGCGTAACACCAGTACAGGCTCGAGCTTCAATGTCAATATCAACAATGTCCGCAACCACGGGCTCGGGAACCATTATATGATGTGTCCTCTCAGAACACCGATGAAAACTTCTCAAAAAACCAGTTCATGAACGACGTTGCAGTAGAACGCCTCCGGAATCTAAACTTGACGAGCGTGAAATTAGGTGTGGGATTGGCTCCAAGGCGTCTCGAGGCAGACACAAAGGACATGGCTGTGGAGGCTAACATCGGTGAGCATATATACGCCCATCAAATACCTGTATTGAGCTAAAAATAAGCTAGTGCTGTATGGGTCCCATCCTCTCCCTCATCAATCATGAGAAGCTCTTTTCGTTTGCGTCAATGTCTCATGATTGGTCTTAGATGAGATGAAAACCATGAACTATGTGATACAAACTCAATTACGATACATATATATATCGAATATCAATATTGTTTCAGTTGCAATATTTATCCCCTCGCAGTTGTGTTGCTCCATCCCTTCTTCTGATCCCAGGACGCTAGCACAACACCCAAATATTATGACGATCAGGGACTAACAACTCCTTGACTGCTGACCAACTCCTCAAGCATATCGCTGGCAGCAGTCCTCAACTCTTTCACAGCAACAATGTTATCCTCTCCCTGCTGTGAATCTTGCCCCTCTAGTGCGTTAACAACATAATCCACATTTTCAATGAAGGACCTGAGATGGAATTTCCAACCAACATACTTCTGTGCAGCAACGTGCATATACCTCTTCGTGCCTTCCACAAGGACGGGAAGGAACTCGAAACAGTGTATGTCGTCAGTTTGAAATCTAGCATAAAGCCATGCACTTCTCATCATGTCCCACCACTGGTGTTCTGTAATGAGATTGAGGGATGTAACTGATGATTGTTCAGGTGCGATCCGGAGGAAAATGCCAGCTAGGTAAAATGCATATTCCGCGAAGTTGGCCTTGGCAACAATGCTAATGCATCGATCTATATGGTGATCCGCAAACAAATGGGGGTGCCAGTTGGAATTCCTCGCGAGGGCAAAGAGCAGTTCGAGATAGCACAAGTCGTGGTCATCACGGACGAAGCGGTCAGGACCATCTTTGGAGAGTGTTGCACCTGGTTGCGGAGAAATTGCAGTCAGGATAGCAGGGGAGAACTCGGTCAAGATCATGTCCCGCAGCTCCGCATTATCAATGGCACCGATCGAGACTATTTCTTCTCGGGCACTGTGGGCAAGGCGAAGAGCAGCATGACGTAAATGGACAGGCATGTCACTGCCCATGCAGGCGATGAGGCACTTGAAGAACTGATTTTGTTTCGCAGCGCTGCAGCGTACTTTTATGACAACTAGGAGTAAAAGGATGTCGAATACTGCTTCCTGGTTGTCGGAATCGATGTACTCGAGGTAGTCAACCAGCCAGTCGAAGTCTTCTGGCGAATGGGAATCACCCATCCAAAAATACTGCATATTCCACAAGTCGGCAGGGTCCCGAGATACTTTGGCAGCGGCGAGCGTGAAGCGCAGTGCATATTGCAGAGCACCCAACAATTCCCAGGAAGGATTTTGTTCGGATGATCTCACTCGTGAGTAAATCTTCCTGCACGCGTCTAGGTTCCGCATGGCGGGGAATGAAGGATAATAGTAATTTTTGGCAGACTCGAGCGCCAGACAAATGATTTCGATGAAGTCACATGCCCAACTCGGTGCAACGCCTGTGTTGTCACCGCTGAGATCACCTCCATACCATACCCAGAGAGTAGTTTGGAATTGCTCCACAAGGGCATTGACAAATAGAGGCAGGGCAGAACTACACAATATCTTTGTTAGCTATAGCAGAAGCACCAAATAGTCGATGGCACCTTTTATCAATCCGAACTATGTCCTTCTTGTCAAACTGAACCCCGACCATGACGCAAGCAAGAAGAGTGCAGTTGGCCATGATTTGATTCGATGGAGAGGCTGTAGATGATAGCAATTTTGATATTACCTCTATGGCGAATATTTCTACTTTTTCATTCGCTCGCCCAGTGACAAAGTGGTAAGGAAGAGAATGTGACAGCCACTCCGCCACAGAGCCGGGACAATCATACAACGAAAACCACAGAAATCTGCGATCTTCATCTTGCGGAAAACAAAGATTCCTAGTCGTGTTAAGCACCGTCATGTTGGCTCTATCCATGTCCCTTATAATCATCTCACAAAACGTGTCATCATCTCTTTTGTTGCAACCAAGAAATTCGCCACGGGTGGGATGTGCCTGGAGAACGCGGCCACAATATAAATGACTCATAGCCAGTAAACAAGCTGAGGCCTTTTCCTCCAACGACGGCATAATTTGCCCATGGAAGCCGACGCAGCTCATATAAATATCATACAGCTGATGCAGCATGTCTGAGACGTCAAGACCTAGGGGCCATTCGACCTGAGGAACAAGGCTGGCAGCGGCAAGAAATACTTCAGGATCCGTAGAGGTCTCGAGCAGCCACTTGACGCTAGGTGCTTCCAGATTGCTGGTAGGTATGTCAGGGAGGGTGATGGCGTATTCATCTTCCGACGAAACAACTGAAGCCAGGTTGAGCGATTGTGCTTCCGAGTCCCCAACCTTTGTGGGAAAGCCCAGGACAAAACCCAGCCACTTATGAAGGCTAGTGATCAACTGCTGAAGAGATCGCTGTGCGAATGTTCCGATCGCACGTACAGGGCCTGAGGAGTGAAATGAGCACTGGGTATCTTTGTGATAGTAGATAAGATCGTCACCTCTAAATATTGCAGACAGTCGGTTCCATCCTGGTCTGACAATGTCAACCAATCGTGCCAGCACGTCTGACATGAAACAGTCAAAACCTGTGTACATGGAAGAAGACATAACTCACTGTGCAGCGACTTCGTGAGCTGCTGGGAATAACTGGAGGCTCGTTTGTACATCAGGCGTAGAACCCCTGCCATGTTGATTCAGACGGGGAATGACCACCAGAATTCAACAAAATGATCTTACTGTCGATGCGCAACATGCGCAACATCGTCGATGTTGGTGTCTGGAATGGACAAGCAGGAGATATCAAACATGCCATCACCGTCAGGGAATAGAATAGAAATCCGAAGACCGTCGTTGCGATGATCACCCAGGCGATGCTCCGCTGCTCGTACCACATATTGGCTCCAAGAGCGATTCCAAAAAGAAGAAGGGAGATCTGAAGTATCACAGGGAAACATTGCACGACAGCATCAAAATACCATGTGACGATGCCGTCGAACTTCTCTTGCCTGCGCTTGCCTCGTTCCTCCTCCGAGCCGCGGCCATATCTGTTCGACTTGTAGTACCCGAGCCACTGCTTGCCCAGCACGGCCCCGAATGCAGCGAGCAAGCTCATCGACAAGCTTGCGTATGCGATCATTTGGATCCTCACAGCCAACGCGGATGGCGACCACGTAGATCCTGGGTCTACAGGAGCGGTGCCCGCCTCAGCGAGGTTGCCGAGTCCGATCTGCACGAGTTGCTTCAAAAGGGCATTCGTTGTGTCGCTGGGGTCGGGATTGAGATTGGACTCCATCGCGACGATGAAACCCGTGCTGACAGCCGAGAAAAGACCAGACTGATCAAACATCAGTCTCAATGCGCCGAAGATAAGAACTCTAAACTTACGAAGATCAGGACAATGTCCATGTCAGTGGTGTATCGCTCAAGGAACTCGCCGTCGTGCTCCTCTGCAACTCGTTTATACACCCCCCAGAAACGAGACCGTTTGTCCTTTCCGATCTTCGACGCAATCGTGGAGTCCTGGAGAATGTCCAATACTTGCTTCATGACATTTGCTCTGAGTGTGCAGTGTCGTCAGTTGCGATCGCTTGACTCATTTTCCGCTTACAATTCGCTTAGAGTTGGCTGGTCCTTGTCCGCCACGACCTTTTCCCCCTCGCTGAGACAATTCAGGAGCATGTTTGACGTCATTATCAACAATGACTCACGAAGCTGAATCGTCGACTGGTGGAACACTGGGTGTGCTTCCTTGTACGTGAGGCCCTGACGGCTGTGAAGGTCCAGCATTCGAGCTGCAGTTCTGATAAGAAGGGGTACAGACGCCCATCTGGGAAGAGAGACCCTTACATTCCTGGTGGCAGCTCTGCCAAAGGTTCAATATTTAACTTCTCCCTATCTTGCTGTTAGACGGGTGACAGATTCTAGGAAGCTGCAACTGACTCTTCGATGGGTCCTACGGCGTCGATTTGCGCGTGAGGTTCATCGTTGTGAGTGAGTTGATCTTCGACAACGTCGGTGCCTGATGCTTGTGACATGAAGAAGTTATACCTATATTAGATCTCAAGTAAAGCTAGCGAAGTTGGGAAGGGTCTGAGGTGAGCAGACAGAGCAGAATGGTGGTACACAGCAAGTCGGTTAGGCGCCTACGACCATGACGAACACGTGCTTGCAGGTGTTGACGCCGAGAGTGTTCATGACTTGTGAGTGCCCCCAGTCCAGTGTACTGCGAGTCTACCCTCACCATTATGATAGTGATGGATCGCTTTGGGCCCGGTCTGTTATAATGTTTGTCACGGTCGTGCGCACGTGCAACTTGAGGTTAGATTATACAAGTTTTCTCAGGCGCGACTTTAGATTCTGTTTCGATATCCGAATAATGTTACAAGTCGTACACGTCGTGTGTTTATAAGTGATTCAGACTTTAACGAAGAAACTTCTCCCAGTGGCTTTTCGCAAGGAATTTGAATGCAACATAATACTGTAAGGCCATGCCCCTGTATTCCGGTGCCCCCATGCCTCCATTGTGGTCACTGGCGACCTCGCATTTCAATACCCCAGTCCTAGGTGGCGGATATTGACGGGAAATGCCTGCATCGCTCAACGCTTTGGTGACGGGCACCAATTAGAAGGTGGGGCGCGTCCCAATCATGATGATGCAAGGCATGGCCATGGCATCAAGTGGGTGCAGGCCCCTCCCTTGCCGCTTGTTATTGTTAAGCTGGTAGGCCGCAATGGCTCCTGGAATCATACGTGCTTCGACATTTGAGCGATCTATCTGCGTCTTGTCCATTTGTAGAAGAAGTAGCATGTATATCCCGCAAGCATAAGCTTATCTGCGCAACTTTGCGGTTATAATCACAGATCAACAATGGGATCGAGCGTCGTCTCAACACACAATACAGACCCCTTGTGAAGCCAACTGTAATGAGAACCTGACGAGCGAAGTCGTCAATGCTCGGCACACGAACATTCTGAACATCAAAATACGGTGTGGTGGCATCCTGAAAATACTGCAGAAAATGTGCCGTGTTGCGCGAGACATCGGCGTCAGGGCGCACGTCCGAGTGGGGGTGGCGAGCACAGGATCAAGGCCTGCCGCGGTTAGAGGTACATCTATCTCCTGGGGAAAGAATTGCTGTGACGGTACAGCAGTGACTGTTATGTTGTATGCGATTAGCTCGTTGACATCCCAGTTGCTTGACTTTGCAGAACGGATAATATTGACCATGTTCTCTTTCTCTTTATAGCGGTCAAACTTGAGTGTCAGATAAATAAGAATGACCAATCACCTAGGGTTAAGTTACGTCGCAGCTGCGTGTTGCGGTGTCCAGGACCATCATAAGGTGTGCAGTGTGATAAATGCGCGAAAGCACAAGCTTAAGTAGCTAGAAAATACAAAGAGAGCAGACAATATGAACCTCGCGGCAGCTGAGTCATCATGGAATGTTCCCTTCTCTAAAGGACGACTGCGGCACAGAAGTGCAGTTTATTATGAATTCTAGTTAGAATGTCCTAAATCCAAGAGTAGAGGACTTAAGATGTGTTGTTGCGTGTGCGTGAGCTATGAGGTGTTTTGGAACTCCGATGGCCCAACCGTACTATTAGATTTAGGTTCGAGACGAGTTTATATTTTGGTGTTGCTTACACTCGAAAAAGGAAATGCGACACCGCATAGTATAGAAAGCATAGCATCAGAATAACTTACAACTCAACCAAGCGCAAGGCCATCACGTCCCCAACGCGCATCAAGACTTGTTGGCTGCCAAGCACTTAACTGTTTTAGCTTTACCATCTTAGAGACATCGTCGAGCTATGGCAGAATGACTGGCAGCAGATATTGCAGTCCCCTCGCAGGATCCAAAGGAGAAGAAACAAGAGGACAAGAAGCTAACACCAAATTGAATGTTGAAAAGGACAGCGACCCAAAACTAGTGAGTGTCAATCACATTAGCGAAATCAACATCAGCTTGACTTATGTTTCCTAGTCGGAATAATATGCAAATCCGAGCTGGAGATGCTCATGGAACGGTCAAAGGTGCGTGCCACTCACGATCGAGGTAGAACAAGTAATTGAATTGGTAGCAGGAATTGAACACGTATCTCTACCGTTCTGCTCTTAAAACGCTCCGGACACTCATAAGAACATCCACGTCGTCCATGACTGAGTCCGTTCCGAAACCACTCAAGTTTCTACACTCACATTATCCCGGTCTGCAGGAGCTGTTTGAGACATGGCCCGCATTTGAAAACAAGGTGCGAGGGAAGCCTTTCTGTATAACACTGGCTGATCATCTTGTAGAGTCTATTCGCCGTTATTCTCTCCGATTTCGCTATAACCTACTCCGATACTGAACCTCGAGGAACTCTCTGCTATCGCCTTCTTTCTGCATCTTAGTGGCAATCATGGGGCTCGGTGTAGCATACGCAGGATTGCACCGCGAGGACTTGCTCACTCTCTTCCCTGCGATCGTACATGATAGCGCGTTGATGGAGATCGCTGCACTCAGCGCGCTCGCACTGGGATTCGTGTCACATGGGCAAGGGCATGATCTGGATCAATCCTTTCTTCTCGGACAGGAAGATCATGAGTCGACCGGCTGTTGCGGGTTTACTGGCGACGATCATGGCGTTTACGGATGCTAAACCCTGTGAGTCCCCTCGCTCTGATTCATGCAAGCGGATCCTGATGAGCGCATATAATCGTGCTCGACAAGTACCATTGGATTCTTTACTTTGATGATTGCCATGTACCCTTGCTTCCTCATCACGCTCGATGAGAACCCCGAGAGCAAGCTTGTGACGGTTCGCGTCGGTCAGGTGAATACACACTTTTCCTCTTTCATGTTACCTGTGGGGTATTCTTATTTGTTACATAGGCTGTAGACGTCGTCGGCCAAGCTGACAAACCACGCACAATATTAGGCTTCTAGACGCCTGTACGACTGGGGACGACAGAGCACGCAGAGTTGGAAATGGAAGAATTCATCACGTATGCACATGTTCTAGGGGGACTTGTTATAGTACAGAAGAACCACAATATGCTATCTGGACGTGCATCTTTTGCCGGTACTGTTCAAGGAATGCTCTTCGTCACGCTATGAAAGAAGCTGACGGATTCCATTGAACGCACCAGAACACACCACCGACTGCCTTTCGATGTCAACCCATACTAAGTTCTCGGTAGAAATGAGGGTTGGTCAGAAACGCCCGCGCCCGCGTCATTGCGCTACATCGTCGCTTCCTCAAAGTCCAACTCCTCAAGGTACTGCATCTCCCGCATTCCATCCAAATTGTTCGTCGTGGACAGTGAAACGAGGACGGTTTCCACTGTGACCCATAATGCAACCACACGTCGAGGTTTGACGCCGACGTTAATCATGCTCTCGACCTTCGGACTGATTTCTTCACTCTGTCGATTGTACACAACGTTTTCGAGAGTGGGAACACGAAGAGACAATATGCTAATATCGTATGAGTTGCTACTGTAAACATCGTCTAAGAGCTGACTGAAGGTGTCCTTGTATATAGGAAAGTCACGGTAAGACGATCGAATACGCACAAACTTACGGTTCAGCACTACAGTTCATCATCGGTCGACAGAAACATCCATCTGACATTGCCTCATGTACGGTACAAGTACAATTTTAATCATTGAGAATGAGTCCACGGGGCTCGAATTCAAGTGCAGTTCAAGTGCTCTTCGGAAGTGGGGTCTCTGCATACAGAGCCTTCATGGCCGCTGCAGGATAGCGATCCCCAACTACCCAATCAGCCTTCTCTGCAATAACACGTACTTCTTTGACTGATCCGGGACTCAACGACACGTTGATAGCACCGAGGTTCTCCTCGAGATACTGTGCAAGTCAAAATCATGGATACCCGAGGCTATATGGCTACTGACCTTGACCTTCTTTGTACCCGGAATGGGGATGACATCTTCACCTTGGGCAAGAAGCCACGCCAACGCGACCTGTCCAGCGGTAGCATTATATTGCTCGCCTACTTTCTTGAGGTCATCTGCCAATTTTAAGATGTTCGGGAAGTTTTCCTTTGAGTATCTAAGCAAGTACAGTTCGCGTGAGCCCCTACCAGGCACTGACATGACACATACCTGGGAATCATCCTCCTGAAATCATTGGCTTCGAAGTCATCTGGAGATTTCTTTTCATCCGGTGAGTGTCCGAATCAGTTTTGCTGGTCTGCGATACTTACATACTGTCCCGTGATCAAACCACGCCCAAGAGGCGAGTAGGCGATGATTTTGATTCCAAGTTCGCGAGCCGTATTTAAGATGTTAAGCTTTGAGTCCTCGATGTCGAGTGTGAAAGGTGAATACTCCACTTGGACGGCAGCGATAGGGTGTACTTTCTGAGCACGGCGCAAAGTATCCGCAGTGCATTCCGACAGCCCGAGATACTTCACTTTCCCCTGTCTTCCCAGCGATGAGCATGAGCTAAGAATTTAACAACTGTTCGCTTACTTAACAAGTTCTGCCATGGCGCCGACAGTTTCCTGACTGATTTCAGAAAAATTCAGAGAGTCCACATACAGAGACGTACTTCAATTGGTGTTCGGGTATCAGGTCTGCATGATGATGATAATGAAGTTTGAGTGATCTGTTAGCACGTTAGGCGCACCTGTGTAAGTAGTAAAGGCCGATCTTGTCAACACCAAGCAACCTTTGTGATTTCGCAAATGACTCGTGGACATATTTTGGAGACCCATCAACGTCTCTACCGTCAGATCCACTGATGGTGATACCGAATTTGGTGGCAAGAAAGATTTTGTTGCGCTTTTCGGGGTTCAGCTTGAACCTGCGCTCCTGAATTGTGAGGGCCTATTACTGTGACAGTACAGTATGACGTACCATTTTCCAATGAGCTCTTCGCTGTCTCCATAGATATCGGCAGTGTCCCAGAAAGTACAACCGAGTTCATACGCTTTATCCAAAACCTAACAGGGACAGTCATGGATTAATGTAGCGTATGCAGGCTGCAGGGTGCTCACGCCTCACCTTTAAGCGCTCCTCATCTGAACCAGTCTGACCATAATACGCTCCCAAGCCCATGGCGCCAAAGCCGATGGCAGAGACATCGTCGGTGCCAATTTTGCGTGTAGGATATTGAGCCATGATGTTAGATATAACTAAGTTGGTGATAGTGGAACTCACGATAAAGAGATTGCTTTATATACCTCAGTCTCAAGTTGGCTTATTGATTCAACGAGTGACTAAGAGAGATACGAGCTGTGATGACGCAATCGATAGTATACGCGGCCGGTCGGCGGCACCACCAGTGACTAGTAGTACCACAGAACAAACCCAGATGAGTTTGCCACCAGTCCATTTACATCAGTGACTGTCCCTCGTTCAAGTTGCGTCTATGCCAAGCCTTGGGCCTTATATAAGCTCAAGGCTTCACTGCTTGTGTTAGAATTGGACGATACATATCGATGGCATCGATGATGGATTTGAGATAACGCGTAGCGAGTAACGGTAAACAGGAGTTTCCCGAATCCGAGAAGACTTGTCAGCTGCAGCGTTACATAATTTGCATTTGTCAGAGCTTCTGGGCCTACGGCACCGGCATGCCTTGTATCGAAAAAACTACTACCAAGAATTTGGAATACGGTTGTGTCATCATCTGCCTTTCTTATCACCAGTTGATAATATTGATGGACTCAAAGCGTTCCTCGCTTCCTGCTCTGACTCGGCTTTCTACAAATCCCTGCCAAGCTCGCCAATATTTTCTCAGACGACACCGCTATGCATGGCTTGCAGAACCCCGTACACACTCCTCTTCCAAATACTGACCGTGCCCCACAAGTCCCTCGCTCTTTTGGCCCTCAGGTCTGAATAGCTTTTACTTTACCAATTCCATTCTACATGCAAAGAAGGACCTCGAGCAGCTTTGAAATAGCAAGTCCTACTCCAATCCTGCATATACAACTTCTTGGAGGCCTATATTCACATTGCATTTATCGAGAGTCAGGGGATTGAACTTTGTGCATGGATGATGCCTGTCGGCTCTGACACTATGGAAACGGGCATAGAAAACGTTCGCCCAATAGCGTCCATATATGCTACTATACTGCTAGCATGCAGTACGCTTCGTTTATCTACTTTGTTATTCTGACTACCCTTTCTAGATTTAATCCGGGTCTCAGATGCAGTCCTCACCTCGGTCCTTTCACCCAATATACAGATCACACCCGCTACCGGTAGCGTGTTATTTTCATGATTCGAAAAAGCTTTCAACGTTTTAGAAGTCCTCTCCAAAGTTGCATCCCTTGTGCATTAACTGAACGCAGGCAGGCAGGGCTTCTCGGAAGATATATACTTTGCATGGGGTGAAGTCTATCACGCGACTCGTATGTGTTGCATTCTTCCATTTGAATTACACTAACAGCTTCTCGAATGCCCTTTGGAGAAATCCTGGACGAGGGCGGGGATTTAATACCAGCACAGGCTCAAGCTTCAACTCAACGTGAACAATGTCCGCAACCACTGGCTCGGGAACCATTGTATGACGTGTCCTCCCAGAACACCGACGAAAACCCAGTCCACAACGATGTTGCAGTAGAACGCCTCCGGAATCTAAACTTGACGAGCTAAGTCTAGGCAACCATGAACTGCACCGTGAAGATTTGTGATGTGAGTATGAGATTGACTCCAAGGGGTCTCGATGCAGACATAAAGGATATCATATACCATGACGTTCAGGCTAAAATCGGTGAGCATATATACCTTCATCAAATGCTTGTATTGAGCTAAAAACAAGCTAGTGCCGCGTGGGTCCCATCCTCTCCCTTGTTGATCTTGAGAAGCTCTTTTCGTCAATGTAGATCATACTTGGCCTCAGATGAGACGGAAACCATAGATTTTGTGACACAAACTCGACTACAATGCATATATATATTAGATATCAATAGTTTCAGTTGCGATACTCCCCTCCCAGTTGTATTGCTCGATCCCTTCCTCTGGTCCCAGAACACTAGCACAACACGCAAATACTGTGATAATCAGGGACTAACGACTCCTTGACTGCTGACCAACTTCTAAAGCATATCGCTGGCAGCAGTCCTCAACTCTTTCACAGCAACGGCGACACTCTCACCCTCTCCCTGCTGTGAATCTCGCGTCTCTAGTGCGTTAAGAACACTATCCACATGTCCGATGAAGGTCTTGAGATCGAATTTCGAAGCAATGTGCATATACCTCTTCGTGCCTTCCGCAAGGACGGGAAGGAACTCGAAACAGTGTATGTCGTCGGTTTTAAACCTAGCATAGAGCCATGCACTTCTCATCATGTACCACCACTGGTGCTCTGTGATAGAATCGAGGGATATAGCCGACGACTGTTCAGGTGCGATCCGAAGGAAAATGCCAGCTAGGTAAAATGCATGTGACTCGTAGTACATTGCAACCATGCTAATGCATCGATCTATATGGTGATCCTCAACCAACTGGGGGTGCCAGTTGGAATTCCTCGCGAGGGCAAAGAGCAGTTCGAGATAGCACAAGTCGCGCTTAGCACGGACGAAGTAGCCAAGATCATCATCCGAGAGTGTTACACCTGGTTGCGGACAAACTGCAGTCATAATAGCGGAGGAGAACTTGGTCAAGATCATGTCCCGCAGCTCCGCATCATCAATGGCATCGATCGAAACCATTTCTTCTCGGGCACTGTGAGCAATGCAGAGACCAGCGTGACGTAAATGGGCAGGCATGCTACTGCCCATGCAGTCGATGATCTTCCAGAACTGATATTCTTTAGTGAGGCTGGATTGCACTTTCAGGGAGTGCATAAGGAAAAGGATGTCATATATTGCTTCTTGGTCGTCGAAACCAACATACTCGAGGTAGTCGACCAGCCAGTCGAAGTCTTCTGATGAATGGGAATCGCCTATCCGAAAATGGCTATTCCACAAGTCGGCGGCGCCCCGAATTACTTTGGCAGCAGTGAGCGTGAAGCGCAGTGTATTTTGCAGGTCGCCCAACAGCTTCCGCTGGGGAGAATTTTGTTCGGCCCGGGATGACCTCATCCGTGAGTAAATCTTCCTGCACACGTCCAGGTTCCGCATGGCGTGCGATGAGGGATTGTAGTAATTTTTGGCAGACTCGAGCACCAGACAGATGGATTTGATGAGGTCGGCTTCCCGATATGTTATACCTGTGCTGTCGTCGCTGAGATCACCTCCATACCATGCCCAGAGAGTAGTTTGGAATTGCTCCAAAAGGGCATTCGCAAATCGAGGCAGGGCAGAACTATACAATTTCTTCGTTAGCCATAGCAGAAGCACCAAATGAGTCGATGGCACCTTTTATCAATCCGAACTATGTCCTTCTTGTCAAACTGAACCCCGACCATGACGCAAGCAAGAAGAGCGCAATTGGCTATGATTTGATTCGACGGAGAGGATGGAGATGATAGCAGTTGTAATATCACATCCGTGGCGAGTTGTTGCACATTTTCATTCACTCGTCCAACGACAAAGTGGTAAGGAAGAGAATGTGACAGCCATTCCATGACAGAGTTGGGAGAATCATACAACTCCCACGGAGAGCTGTGATCATCATCTTGCGGAAGACAAAGATTCATAGTCACAAGAAGCACCGTCTGGTCGACATCTTTTATGTTCCTCTGAAACATCTGGTCGAACGTGTCATAATCTCTTTCCCTGCAACCAAGAAATTTGCCACTGGTGGGGTGTGCCTTGAGAACGTGGCCACAATATAGATGGCTCATAGCCATTAAACAAGCTGAGGCCTTTTCCTCCAACGACGGCATGATTTGCCCATCGAAGCCAACGCAGCTCGTATAAATATCATACAGCTGATGCAGCATGTCTGAGACGTCAAGATCTAGGGGCCATTCGACCTGCGGAACAAGGCTGGCAGCGGCAAGATATACTTCAGGATCCGTAGAGGTCTCGAGCAGCCACTTGACGCTAGGTGCTTCCAGATTGCTGGTAGGTATGTCAGGGAGGGCGAGGGCGTATTCATTCTCCCAAGAAACATCGAAATTCGGTGCAAGCAATTGTGCTTCCGAGTCCGCGGCCTTTGTGGAAAAGTGCGGAACAAACCGCAGCCAGTTATGAAAACTGGTGGTTAAGTGCTGAAGAGATCGTCGTGCAGATATGCCGATCGCATGTACAGGGCCTAGAGAGTGAAATGAGCACCGAGTATCTTTTTGATAGTAGGCCAGATCGTCACCTCTAGATACCTCAGACAATCGGGTCCATCCTGACCTGACAATGTCAAACAATCGTTCCAGCATGCCTGACAGGGAACCGTCAAAACCTGTCCACATGGAAGAAGACATAACTCACCGTGCAGCGACTTCGTGAGCTGCTGGGAATAGTTGGAGGCTCGTTTGTACATCAGGTGTAGAACCCCTGCCATGTTGATTCAGACGGGGAATGACCACCAGAATTCAGCAAAATGATCTTACTGTCGATGTGCAACATGCGTAACATCGTCGATGTTGGTGTCTGGAATGGACATGCGGGAGATATCAAACATGCCATCACCGTCAGGCAATAAAATAGAAATCCGAAGACCGTCGTTGCGATGATCACCCAGGCGATGCTCCGCTGGTCGTACCACATATTGGCGCCGAGAGCGATTCCAAAGAGAAGAAGTGAGATCTGAAGTATCACGGGAAAAGTTTGCACGACAGCATCAAAATACCATGTGACGATGCCGTCGAACTTCTCTTGCCTGCGCTTGCCTCGTTCCTCCTCCGAGCCGCGGCCATATCTGTTCGACTTGTAGTACCCGAGCCACTGCCTGCCCAGCACGGCCCCGAATGCAGCGAGCAAGCTCATCGACAAGCTTGCGTATGCGATCATTTGGATCCTCACAGCCAACGCGGATGGCGACCACGTAGATCCTGGGTCTACAGGAGCGGTGCCCGCGTCAGCGAGGTTGCCGAGTCCGATCTGCACGATTTGCTTCAAAAGGGCATTCGTCGTGTCGCTGGGGTTGGGATTGAGATTGGACTCCATAGCGACGATGAAACCCGTGCTGACAGCCGAGAAAAGACCAGACTGATCAAACATCAGTCTCAGTGCACCGAAGATAAGAAAGCTAAACTTACGAAGATCAAGACAATGTCCATGTCAGTGGTGTATCGCTCAAGGAACTCGCCGTCGTGCTCCTCTGCGACTCGTTTGTACACCCCCCAGAAACGAGACCGTTTGTCCTTTCCGATCTTCGACGCAATCGTGGAGTCCTGGAGAATGTCCAATACTTGCTTCATAACATTTGCTCTGAGTGTACAGTGTCGTCAGTTACGATCGCTTGACTCATTTTTCGCTTACAATTCGCTTAGAGTTGGCTGGTCCTTGTCCGCCACTACCTTTCCCCCCTCGCTGAGACAATTCAGGAACATGTTTGATATTATTATCGACAATGACTCACGGAGCTGCATCGCCGACTGGTGGAACATTGGGTGTGCTTCCTTGTACGTGAGGCCCTGACGGCTGTGAAGGTCCAGCATTCGAGCTGCAGTTCTGATAAGAAGGGGTACAGACGCCCATCAGGGAAGAGAGACCCTTACATCCCTGGTGGCAGCTCCGCCAAAGGACAATATATCTTCTCCCTGTCTTGCTGTTAGATGGGTGACAGATTCTAGGAAGCTGCAACTTACTCTTCGATGAGTCCTACGGCGTCGATTTGCGGGGGAGGCTGCTCAGCATTGTAACTGAGCTGATCCTCGGCGTCGTCGGTGCCTGATGCTTGTGACATGAATAGGTTATACTTATATTAGATCCCAAGTAAAGCTAGCGAAATTGGGAAGGGTTTGAGGTGCGCAGACAGAGCAGAGTGGTGGTACACAGCAAGTCAGGCTACTAACATGATGATGGGACACGTGCTTGTGAGCGTTGACGCCGAGAGTGCTTGTGAGCGCTCCCAGTCAAGTGAACTGCGACTAATCTCCCTTACTAACCAACATGATGGTGATGGGTTGCGGCTAAGTTGGACTCGGTCTTTATGCGGTATACTATAGCACGTTGTGTGCACGTGCAACTTACAGATCATGATGGACTTTGGATCAACTGCAAATTTTATCATGCTCAAGTTTGAGGCCATCGTTACTGAAAAACGGTTTTTGGCTCTGTTTCGATATCCAAATAATGTTACAAGTCGTATACGTAGTATACTTATAAGTGATTTAAGTTTTAAGGAATAAACTTCTCCCAGTGGCTTTTCGCAAGGGATTTGAATGCAACATAATACTGCAAGGCGACGAGCCTGTATTCCGGTGCCTCCATGCCACCTTTGCAGTCACTAGCGACTTCGCATTTCAGCACCTCAGTCCTAGCGGACGGATATTGACAGGAAATGACTGCATCGCTCAACGCTTTGGTGACGGGCACCAAGTAGAAGGTGGGGCGCGTCCCAACCATAGTAACGCAAGGCATGGTCATGGCATCAAGTGGATGCAGGCCCTTCTCTTGCCACATGTTATTGTTGAACTGGTAGGCCGCAATGGTTGCTGAAATCATATGCGCTTCGATATTTGAGCGATCTATCGGCGTCTTGTTCATTTGTAGAAGAGGTACCATCTCTGTTGAACCAAGGTCCTGCAAGCCCAAGCTTATCTCCGCAAATTTGCGGATGTCATCACAGATCAACAATGGGATCTCCAATCGACACACGCGATACCGATGTTCTTTGAAGCCAAGAGTAATGAGAAGCTGACGAGCGAAGTCGGTAATCTTCGGTACACGAATGTTTCGATCATCACTGAACGGCGTGGTGGCATAGCGCAGATACGCGAGAAACAAGTGCGTGCTGTCCGAGACATCGGCGCTGTACGAGTCGGTGGTGGCGAGTGCGGGATCAAGTCCTGCCGCGGTTAGAGGCACATCTGTCCCCTGGGGAAAGAATTGCTGTGATGGTACAGCAGTGACGGTTATGCTGTATGCGATCAATTCATTGTTATCCCATTTGCCGCATGACTTTGGAGAACGAATGATATTGGCCATGTTCTCTTTCACTTTATAGGGGTCAAACTTGAATGTCAGAATGAGCAATCACAGAAATCTCCTTCACCTAGGGTTAAGTTACGTCCCAGCTGCGTGTTACTTTGTGCAGGAAAAGTACTTGATGAAATATGGAATGTGATAAATAATGCGCAGTGCGCACAAGTAGCTAGAAAATAAACCAAGCAGGAATGCCCGCACGGCAGCTGAGTCATCGTGGAGTGATGGCATACTTGCCGACTCCCGCCAGTACGGGATGCTACATACGATAGATTTGCGCCCGGAATGCTTGATAGGAGTAGATTTTTGCACAAGCAATTTCTGTGCTTGAATATCCCAGTGTCACCTGAAGGCACCCTCTAAAATTTCCTGACACCGCCAGATTCCGAGAGTCGAACTGACATCGTTAAGCTTCCCTCGCCTGCTTCGAATGGACCAGCTATGAGTTCGCCTGTGTCCAAGCTCCATATTCGAGCTGTTCCATACTCTGACCCACTCGCCACCAACGTTGCGCGCTGTCCGCGGAGATATCGATGCAAAAGATCAACCCAATATTGTCAAATATTCTCACGATCCCCGTCTCAACCTCACTAGTACTGACTTTGAGTCCCAGGCTATAGCCAGCAGTGACAACCCATCGACCATCCGTTGATACCCCCACCCCATTGATACCATCATCACAAACCTCCTGAGCCTCCTCAATCTCCTTACCCTCCCGCAGGTCCCATCGTCTCATCGTCTCATCGTCTGATCCGCTGATCATTTGCTTGCCGTCAGGAGAATAGGAAATGCACGAAACATATTTGTATTCGTGATGGTCACCATCCGGAAGGAGAACTTTCCATGGTTCATGTCCCTCCAAGGTCATGACTGGTATTAGAATCGATATGTTCCCTGCTGCATCGGGCTGCATCGAGCTATAAGTTATCACAGCTGTATTCGCCAGACTGGTCGGCAAAATGTCGGTCAATCGATGTGTTCGGTGGGTTCTCCTCATGCTCTATAACGCTAGGCTTGACGTTGAGTAATTGTCAACTCTCACTCGTTCGAGAGCTGGCGCACCTTACTTACTCAAATCAATCGTCAGTTTGACTCAATCCATGCGCAATCCTCAGAGGTTTGGTCTTACCAGAGCGTTAGCAAGGAAGAAGAGCGATGATGGTCATATAAGCGCGTGTTCCATCTCTTTATATTTATATCTTCTAGACGGCTGTGCATTGTACAGCGTGACTCCCCATACTATCCACACATGTAACCTTATCAAGTTATGATGACCTTGGAGTGGCGTCCACCCGCATGCTTCTTGTGGGCGTAATGGATTGCAATTTGCCAGTTAGGAGGAAATTTATTGCATGAAATTCGTTTGTGAGAAGCTAGTGCATGGTCACTTAGAATCACAATCCAAGCGTTCAAACTTGAAGGTTACGAGAAATGAAAAAGAGCTGGCTTGATCTCGTTTGAAAGCTCACTAGATTCAACTAGGCCGCATTTTCGAGCAGTTCTATGTGGACCAAGTACTGAACAAACGCCTTCGGAACAAGAGCCTATCGGGATTCGGATGTTGATACATCAGGAGGTCAATTTCTGCCCACTACGCATGTGCCGTGACCATTGTGACGCACACCAATTTTTGCTGGATCCACGTTGATGGACGTCTAAAGTGCGCCTCTATACCTCTGTCGTTATATCTGAAACCATTGTCAAGTTTATGCGACTCCGAGTATGGCCTCAGAGCATCAATCTCATCAAACATGATGCAGAGGATTTTCGACACGCACCGCCCATCGCAAGCTGTAAGGCGCATTGGCAGGAGAAGAATATGAAGGTCATATGACAACCAAATGACAAGCAAACTTTACCCATGGTTGAAACTCGTCAGTATTGAGAGCTTTTGAACCGGGAGTGATCGTGACTGGAAACATTACCTGGTTGACGTTTGGCTGCACTCCGAAAGCCGATGTCGATGCGCTCGTACATCGCAGTCATCAACAATAAACCCATGTTGTCAGGTGCCACTTTCTGCTCACCAATAACGCAACTCCATCTTCATAGCCAGTGATTTTCTGCGCATGCTGCCGCTCCATCCGATCCAGATTTCTGGACTCAGGTCGCACCAGGACATCCAGATGTCGCTTCTCTGTGTTGACGATCTGTAGCGGTGCAAAGCAATTCGTGAGATGACTGTTTAACAATCAAGAAGTTCTTCGATGCTTTCTTGAGTCGATGACATGGATAAGTGAAATTTTGCTTCTTTACCTTTCACCCATCCTTCCGTGCCAGGAAGCCGTTCCTTGAATTTGGTATGTCTTTGTGCTCTTCATGACCGCGTATACAGACACTAAAAGGCGATCACTTGCAGGCTCTCAGCAGGGTGGCAAAGGCACACCTTTGCGTCAAGCGACCAACGCTGCAAGACGGCGATTTCCTTCAACTTAATGGTGTAGTTTTGCAAGCAGGAGACTAAAATAATGATCCGTTCTCTACCTTGGCTAGAACAGTCAGATTGGGCCAGAATCTACGACGGGATGTTGCGATGTATCAAGGACACGAATAAAGCGTGAGTACTCACAAGGAAATGCAATGGCAATGTGATTGTCTGTGACACTTGGCGCTTGAGTCTGTCTGAGTCAGATGCCGGTGAGCCGATTCTAATATCACGCGTTTAGAAGATGATGCGAGACGTGCATCAAGTTTTGCATCGTCTATTGCACTTCGCGTAGGTTCGCTCTTTGTGATTGTTGTTGACCAGTTCACTGAACTCGAGTTGTTTTTCCTGAAGCACCAACATGGCTCACAGAGACCTGATAGATCTCGTCACTCACGTGAATCTGCCTTCAATATCTACTATGATTCATCTGTTCGCTATAACTTCTTATAAGTTGTAGTGCTCCAATCAGACTGTCAGCCTCAGGAGGACCTAAGCATCCACAGCGCATTGACAATGCACTGCTCGTGTTTGCATCGCGGGCCTGCAACAAGAATGAATAGCTCAAGCGTGCATGCAAAGCTGAACGCATCGATCCAAAGGACCATCGTCCCATTTAGTGAATGACGGTGGTCCACAGAAATTGTTTCCTCAAAGGAAGGCCCCTGCAGTGGAAACACATCTCGAGGATATACCTTCAAAGCGGCGCTGGACGAGCATATAAATATTGCGTCGGTGGCCTTCATCATCTATCCCTCACCCACTGCACCTACTGCCACTGCGACCTCGTACACGCACACCCTAACATTTCAATCAACTATCTGTTGGCCCCGGTACGTGTGTTCAGAGCTTCAACACCTACGTTTTCTCACTGTATGTATTTCTTGCCACCAGATGAGATACTTCACTCCCCATGTCTCCTCATCACATGGTGCCGATTTTTCCAATGCAACCCAATACACGCCAAACACTTGTATGTACATGGGTCGATTTCGCTGGCCCCAGCCCTCACACATTCCTTATCTAGGCTTCTACTACCCGTATGGTGTGTCAGCTAACGGGACGCATAGCGCCCCTCCATCATATGCGCCGGTCGCACCTTCGCCTGGTGTCGGTGCTGGAGTCTTGCATCACGCGTTTCAAACGGGACAAAATGATTATTATCCCAATCCAGGAGCCGATGTCTCGTGTGCTACTTATGGTGGTCCATACTCACTGCAAACTGCGGCTACTCATCCCCCACAAGGCCCATCCGCGACCCCCCTGTACCATCAACCCATTTCTTTTCCAGGAGCCGCAAACCCTTACGCTGCGCTCATACCGCACCAAGGATACTTCCACCAGAATCACGGGCCTGTGCCTGCAACGGGCTCTACTTTTTCGTCTCTCCCTCAAGCGCCAAGTATCAGTCAAAAGTGTGTCGCGGAACACCTCCATTACTGCAATGTCAAGCAAGCCAAAATAATTCCCGGCGGAATGGAGGACGACCCGTTGTTTGTGAGTTTTCTTTTCATCTTGTGAGGTCTGATTCTCAAGCATCGGGACAGACCCCTATATTAGATCCACTCGGTCAACCAGGCGGGACATTCGTGTGTTCTAGGGACGGCATGGTGCTCAAACCTGGAAGCTATCTCAAGCACCTTAAGACAAAAAAGCACCTAGGCTTCAAACTAGAGAAATTCAAGTGCTCTGGTTGTTCCAAAACGTGCGTATCCCAACTCTCAAATAAGCTTCTCGTATCATTAATATCGTTGTGATTAGGTATACGAGACGCGATGCCTACAAGCGGCACTTGATCAATAGCAAGTGTGGACAGTCGACAGCTGTGGGCGCTCCGCCGCCATACTCAGCTAGTCAGAACTCCACGACTTCTGCTTCTGTTGCACCTGCAATGGCATCTACCACTGCGCTCACTTATTCTCACCCATACCCCATGTTCCCCACGTCAATGTCCCAGAATGTGGAGATCGCACCCCCAACAGCTTATATCTCGCAGTCATATGGCACGCCCAGTTTTTCGAATCCTGAAGTTTTCTCTCCATCACCAGAGAGTGACATGGTTCCAGAGCCTGCCGAAGACGACAACAATGACGACATTAGTTTTTGGGAGGCTAATGAGATCAAGGACGGCCATGAGATGTAGCCATATTTCAATTCTGCTACTGACTATTTTCTGTCTTGTATTATCTGCTGTCGTTCATTCACTTGTCTTTCCACCTACTACACGCATTCTCTATTCTCTATGGCATAACACATTATTTATTCGTCCACACTGTCATGACTGCTATCATCATCATCATCATCATCATGGTAATTTGGTGATTCGTTGGTTATAATACACACGCTCCTCTCATGTACGCGCGAGCTGGAGTATCTAAGGAACAAGCGAGTAGGTGAGTTGAAACAATCTGTGGCATCATCACCCGTCCCTCCCGAAGAAAAACTTGAGAAGCATCAATATCAGAGATGTCAACACATTTTCTCTGTAAAATCTTGAGAGCGCGCCTCAACAGATGTCACAATGCGAGGTGAACTATTGCAACAAAGCGCGGACCCACAATTGACTCAACACGATGAAGTCCCTTCAGCGGAGGCCAGCTATGTAGCAGCGCGCCACGGAGGTTGAAAGGCTCTGGAGTCTGGATAGTAAATGCTCATGACAGATAGAAACGCAGGGACAATATCTCGAAGCGCCGTAGACACTGGAGTCTGGACAGAATCGACCATTGGCACTGTGATCATATCTCAAGCGCTTCAGGGGGCAATAGCAACCATGAATTCGACATAAGTGTAGGGAGGACAACACATACAACGAGCAGCAATTACAGTAACGTCGAACGAGAAGCCCGATGACTAGAAGCAAAAACAAACAGCTTGATAGTCGATTTGATCTGAAGGTCGGGGAAGTATTGATGACAGAGGATTGGGTGGTGGGTGGTGCTGGTGTGCGTTGAGACTGATGGAATGTAAGTTTGACACGTGATGATAGAGGTCCGCACTCACATTCTCGTCGTGCTTTGGAAGTGGACAAGGTAGAGGCGATGTAGCAGGGAACTGTGAGTCAACTGTAGAGTCAACTTGGAGGCAAACAGGTAAAAGAAACATACATCCAGGAGATTAGGCTCATCGATGCGACCCACGTCTGTACGAGAAAAGAGCTTGCGTAGAAAGTGGAGGCGAGCATGTGGATCCTTGGCAGGCATGGCAGGTATTATCACTGGTTTACGACGCGCGGGACGAGGTGTTGCATCGGACTGTAATGAATAAAAGTGCGGTGCAGATGAAGGAAAGGGCGGGCCCACATACATTGAGCAGACCAGCATGGCGTGAATCAGATTTATTGGTTTATAAAATATTAGCACATAAATGATGTATGTATGTGGGGGATACATACTACACTAGGCTGTGCTTCAAGTCCAATGCTAGCAAGGATGTTGGCTGGAATGTCACATAGCCATCATCCATGCAGTTGGATGCGGCTATGTAAGTGCAAATTGGCAAAGGTGAATTGATGTATCTGCGCAGTGCGATGCTTGTATGACTCGGATGTCTCCAACTAGATCGGCGTTTGAACGTCATTCAAATATTACCACTGAAACAGACCTGAATGTGACTAGTTGACTACACCCGTATATCATTCGCACTATGTTTGTTCTACTGCACTTTACTCTTTTTTAATCCCGCCAATTTGTTAGCAAAGATAGCGCGTGAAGATGTCCCCGCCGGGTCTCAGAGGGCATAACGACGGACATTGAGGTTCTGAATTGCTAGTACTTCTCATACATGTTGCCGAAACTGCAGACCTGGGACCAAGCTAGTCCGAGTCGGAGCTCAGGTAAATGACCATTTGATGTCCTCGCCAGATGTCCTAAAAAAGAACAGACCGAAGCAATTCTGTGGTATTCGAGGGAGCACGCACTGCCACATAGAAATATATTTGTCGTATGGAATACTCGTTCTCATTTAAAGTCGGTTATAGGTTTCGCATTTTCGCCTCTTCGAAGTGTCCCATACTCTTGAGCTCCCCGCGAGCTTGTTACAAGTGTTGAACGGTCTGCAGTTCTTTCGACCCCACTCACTAGGCTTAGGGCTATCATCAGTGTGCTTTGGGTCAGATTCGTGCCTCCTACAGCCCGCGGTCTGCGTCTATCAATCCTGATCCGAACGCGCCTAGAAGCTCTGTATCTTAAAAGCCCATATCTTGTCCCTCGCTTTTTCTTTTCACCGCATTGTTGCTTCAAGTTCAGACGCGGCACCTTCCAGCCCTGCTCTGGCGGTGTTGGACCTTTCCTCTCAATCTCAACAATCTTTTTCTATTAGCCTGCTTCAACAGATTTTTTTACTAGATCCATCAAATCTGTGAATTGGGAGCCTGACTCTCTGTCAGCTCGTCTTCCCTTCTCTCTATCCTGACATAACGCCAGGCCAACACTCATGTCCAACTTCCTTTCTACCACGAAATCGGCCAGTAACTGGATCTACAATTTGCACAACTCTTTCCATCTCCGACAAACGTACCATTGGGAGGACTCGAGCCAGCGCTAGCTACTGCCACGGTCAACACTATCGGTGTCTCAGAACAGACACATACGTTCCTACAGTACTAGAATGCTGTCAACGTCACAACGCGCGAGTCCAAGGTCGACGACTTCGCTCATTTTGCTCTCACCGTTTGCGGCTTCAAGGAACACGACTCACTCATACATGAAAGACACTGGATTTCTCTGTGGATCTGTGGTGAGGAGAAATCTGCAGAAGCAAATGTCTGCATGGTGGATCCAGACACAAAGATGATCCAGGTGATCGAAGAAAACAAAGCGGCACGGAATATCCAAAGTCCTGAGCCATAGATGATTGCAGAGGCCATCTCTGCATTCCAGCACAACAACCACATTCGACAATCCATGGGCCTCCCAGCACTTGTCCAGATGACGTTACCCTGCATCACAATGGTGGGAACGTGCCCTGCCTTCTACCTCGTCCCCGTCACGGATGTGCTGAACAACGCTGTCCTCAATGGAACATACCCGCTGTCTCGAACAAGGGTGCGAAGATACAAATGCGAAGTCGTTGGCGTCAACGGTGGTATGGAGAGCTCGGCATATAGGACTCGTGCCCTACAATATTATGTCGCGTTCAGGGTCCTGCCCAAGAGCTAGTGGGAGATGTTTTCCGTTTAATACCCCTTATGCATCATGTTTCGTGTCGCCTTTGATTGTAAAAGAAGTGATACCCTATCCTGTATTCCAAATTTTCACGCACAACGACATGTAATATACCTACATTTGCATCGTATCCTCCTTCTCCCACCCAGGGTTCTTCTGTAGTATAACAAAGCCCTCTAGAACATGTGCATACGGAATGAATTCTTCCGTCGCCAACTCTGCACGCTCTGTCGTCCCCAGTCGTACAGGCGTCTGGTGCGTCTGGAAGCCTGATATCGTGCGTGGTTTGCCAGCTTGGCCGACGACGTCCACAGCCTATGTAACGAGTAAGTATATGCCGTATGCGACACGGAAGGGGACAACTATGAACTCACCTGACCGACACGAACTGTCACAGGCTTGCTCTCGAGGTTCTCATCGAGCGTGATGAGGAAGCGAGGGTACATGGCAGTCACCAGGAAGTAAAGCATCCAATGGTACTTGTCGAGCACGACTATATGCGCTCATCAGAATACGCTTGCATGAATTAGAGCGAGAGTACTTACAGGCTTTAGCATCCGTAAACGCCATGATCGTCGCCAGTAAACCCGCAACAGCCGGTCGACTCATGATGTTTCTATCCGAGAAGAAGGGATTGATCCCAATCGTGCCCTTGCCCATGTGTACGAGACCTTGCGCGATGCGGACCATGAACAAACAATCAGGCTCCTTGTAGTAGTACCCCGCGAGCTGACGGAGCATCTGTGCAAGCCGTGCGTTGTTCGTGCCCGCGCCCACGAGGCCCATTGCAAATATAGCGTTGAGTGCGACCGCGAGGTCGTGGTCGTGGCTGTATTTTGAGAGTGTGTCGAGGACGGGGAGCTGTGGATTTGAGGCGCTGATGAGGCCGAGAGCAAGGGGGACAGATTTGCGGATGATGGGGTCGCCGTAGTGCATCTGAGAATGATACCCGTTAGTAAGACGACTACATATCATTTCTCTCGAAAAGTTATACCAAGTGGTTGAATTGCCTCATGGACATCTCGGCACCAATATCCTCTCCCATGGCGATCATCGCAATACCGAGAACGGCGAACGATTGGAATGTATCGTCAGGTTTCTTGTCCTCTTTCTTCTCATCCTTGTTCTCGTCCTTCTTCCCCTCCGCACTCTCAGCTTGCTCCTTCTCCTTGAGGGCATCAAGGTGCTCGCCACACAAGTGCAGCAATCTCTGCACCCGCAGGACGTTCCCCGTGGCAACGAAGGAGCACACCTCCACAAGAATCTGCGCCTGCCTTGAAATCGGATGTTGAATAGCCTTCAGCGTCTCGAGTGTGGCATCCGAAGCATCCTGCAAGCCTGCGACTCCGACTCAACACATCTCTCAACTCAAAAAAAAACTATGAAAACGTACCAACATAAAGCAGCGCCAACCCCAATGCCATAAATCGACCCCACTTCTCGTCCAGAGCTTTATCATCTCTCTCCATCAGCGTCTGTAAGATCGTACTCGTAATCTCCCCGTTCCCGCTGCCTACGAACACGAATCCCAGCGCGAGCGCGCTGAGTGCAGCAATCTCCATCGATACGCCGTCGTCTGCGACCGCAGGCAAGAGGAGAGTAAGTAAGTCCTCGCGATGCGAGCCTGCGTATGCTACACCGAGCCCCATGATTGCGGCTATTTTGAGTGGGACGGATTTGTTCTCTACGTGTTCTGCTAGGAGTGCAAGGGCGGCATCTGCTTCCGTGCGCACACCTGCATTCAGCAGGCCTGTGGCTAAAAATGCACCAGCCTAAATAATTAATAAGGATGTATAGTAACACGGAGTAGATAATACCTTGATCCACTCTTCAGGGGAGTATGTATATCTGTCGATGTGGCTGAGACCAACATCCGTATCCCAGAGGAGTCCAAGTCCAAGACTGGCTGCAGCGCTCATCATGCCTAAAAAAAAGTTGTCAGTATACCGGCTTGACGAACTGGTAAGATAGTCACCATGGTCTTTGTTCTTGTAAACCCAGCTGCTGCCCTCTTCAGCTTCTACCATCAGTTTATCGTTACCAAAACCAGCGTTAACGAATGCATTGACAAATGTGCCTGCAAGGTTAGCGCGAGCCGAGTCGACATTGGCAGACAGCCCTGATCCTGATCATGATTCAGAAACAAAACCAAAAAAAATAGCTTCGAAAACGCACTCGTAGTCTCCAGATGACTCTTGTAGACGTCTTCAAGGCTCTTCGGATCTGCAACGCCCACTTCTTTCCCGAAGTCCTTGAAATGTCTGCTGAGCTGTGTGTTACTTAGACAGTCTAGAATGTCTTCTGGGAATTCATCTTCTGCGTCTGCATCTGGGTCGTCTGAAGCCGACGCTTTCAGCCATTCGATTGGAATTTGCGCACGCGCAAGAAGGAAAGCAAGCTGCTTCCTCATTATTCTGAGCAGATATGAGTGGATATCAATGCGCGTATAACACGACTTACGGGTTGCCAGAGGCGTTGAAGTCTTGCCGAATGAGCGCAGCGTCATTGAGACGGATAGCCACACCGAGAGCCTCGGGGAATTTGGAAAATTGGAGGTAGATCTTGTGTATCGTGCGCAAGAAAGTGACATCATCAGGAGGTGGGAGGAGCATGACGCATCTATAAAAGATATTAAAGACACAATAATATGTACAAGAAGGTAAACATACCGATCCATGTATGCACACACACGACCGAACGTGTTTGTATCTACGAGACTTGCTATCCGATCAACAATCTCGAGCTCCACAAACAAGTCTACGGCGTCTGGCTCGGCGTTGTGTCCTAGGAAGAACGTGGCACATTCTAAACCGAGGTTATGTAAGTCTTCGATGGTGCCAGGGACCGGAGCAGGCTTTGATTTAGGTACGTCTGAATCAGCTTCTGCTGCGGGTAAGGGGACTGCCTCTTCACCCTCTTGACGGATGGTATACTCCTCTCCTAGTTCAGCAGCGAGATGACGGACGTATTCATGCCCCCAAGAACCAGGTTCAGAAATTTTGGATGTAGGAGGGAGGAGAGATGCAGAAAGAAGGCGATAGCGGAGGGTTCCTCGTGGTTCAGTATCGGAGTAGGTCATAGCGAGAACAGAGAGAATATCGGCGAATAGACTCTACAAGATGATCAGCCAGTGTTATACAGAAAGGCTTTCCTCGCACCTTGTTTTCAGATGCGGGCCATGTCTCGAACAGCTCCTGCAGGCCAGGATAATGTGGGCGTAGAAACTTGAGTGGTTTCGGAACGGAAGTCATGGACGACGTGGATGTTCTTATAAGTGTCCGGAGCGTTTCAAGAGCAGGACGGTAGAGATCTGTGTTCAATTCCTGCTACCAATTCAATTGCTTGTTCTACCTCGATCTTGAGTGGGACGCACCTTTAACCGTTCAACGAGCATCTCCAGCTCAGATTTGAGCTGTGCATCTTCTTCCGACTGGGAGATATAAGTCAAGCTGATGTTGATCTCGCTAATGTGATTAACACTCACTAGTTCCTCCTCCTCGTCCTTTACACCATTCGCTTTAGTGTCTAGCTTCTTGTCCTCTTCTTTCTTCTTCTCCTTTGGATCCTGTGACGGAACTGTAATATCTGCTACTGGTCGTTCTGCCATAGCTCGTGTGTGTCTCTAAGATGATAGAGCTAAAACAGTTAAAGTACTTGGCAACCAATAAGTCTCGACGCGCGTCGGGGACGCGTCACGCACCATTCAGGTGTCACACATATTCTGTTTTGGGTATCGTGACATTATGTTCAATTCCGTCACGCTGGCTATCCACTACACCCACTATAATTGGTTTGTCTAACTTCACTCTCAGTAGGCATCTTCAGGCACGACGCGTCTTTCATGTGTTTATTAAAAAGGTCCCAGATTTCAGATATCATCGGAAACTCCTCGGCGAATCTTGTTTTCCAAGGATCAATATCCCTTCACGCCTTGGGCTTCGTATACTCTTTTGCCTAATGGTATTCCCGCAGTTGTGACCTTCGCGTCCCGCTGGAGAGCTCTTGTTCCATTCATGTCGCAGGCTTGGTATACCAGTGAAGAGGCATGGGAGTGGAAATGTCAGGGCGTACCTACGGTTTCATGGAGGGGGCTCAGTATCACATACGCGTTGGAACTTGGCAAGGGGTTCCGAAAAATTGTGGTACACAAAGATGAGTAAATCAGATGCCTAGTAGTAGTCGTTTCTTAAAGCAAACAGCATGCATGTGCACGAACTGTTTTGTGACATCAAAGAGACAAGATAGTCTAAAAATTGAATGCTAAATGGTTTACGATGGACATGCCATGTGCACCCGTAAATTGACTGCCTCCGCGTGGTATGCAGAGATATGTTCACTGAACCATGCTGCGTCGTTCCTAATTTGAAGCGGGAACGACACAGATACGAGTCGAGAAGTTCGATTCATCAATTAAAGATCATGCTGTTTTGATGTGCCAGTATGTATAATCAGTAAAGTTTCGAGTCCCACATGCTTTACTTCCGCCTATACTAACAGCATTTAGCATTAGCAACCTATAGGAATTTAATGCGCTGACTCGGTTGGCACTCTCACTGACGCTGTTGCATATTAACCAAACTGAAACGGTCAATTACTACTCTTATGCAGTGGAGCGGAAACAGGACAGGTCGGTTGAATTATCATTACAAATCCATTTGTGTCCTCTGATGAGCATACGAGGGATGAGAGTATGGAGGACAGTCGCCATCACAGAGGATTCCTCAAATGTACTACTCAATTACTTTCTAGGTATGGAATTGAAACTCATGCGTGAGTGAGATGGAGTTGTGACACTTGTCCTGGCACTTTTGCTTGGTTCTCCTCTTGCATGAATATCTTGGTGTGCGCTTTTATCGCTGTCTTAATTCTGGTGCATTTCCCTGATCTGCCTAACACCTGCAGATTTAGCTTTGAGCTGCTGGCCCTGCTTTTCCCCCTTGGAGTTCGTGACTCCATAGCTATCATTGTCATTGTTCACCTGGTGTAAGCCAACAATTCACAAAATATCGATCTGCAGCGATTGTCCTTCAGCTAGATGTTGTTTATTGCCAGGGTTCTCTTATTCTTCTCTGCACATTTCTGGGGACTTTATGATGCACTAGTGCCGTTTTCGGTCCAAAGCTGGGCATGCGAACTATGATACAAGCAAGGTTCTCATGGGGGTAAGTTATTTTTCCAACTGCCAGTATCATTCCCTGACGGATATCAAGGTATTTCGGTGCCATCGTACCAGCTGTCTTCAATTTTTTCTCCTCGGAAGGCTTCCTCGTTATAAACTGCATCATTGGTGAACAAACGCTTGCAAGCCTGTCTTCTCGTTTTGATGATACCCTTGGTGTCATATCCCTTATAGTATGTCTGAATTCTTCCCGCTGCACCAAATGACAGATTTCGAGGTGGATACCGTGTTATTCATTGGTGGGACCACTTTAACACCAATAATCCAGAATTCTGACCGAATGCCGACTCATAGGTACGAAAGTGTCGCCTGGATCCCGAATGTAATTGCATTTATCGCCATGTTGGCTATAGGTTATCCACAACTGAGCGAAAACCTATCCGCTCACATCCCTTCGGCAACACCTGCTCATATCATGTCTTTTGCATCGTTTCTTGCATCTAACATTATTGGCTGGTGTTCCACAATCCCTGACTATGACGTATACTATAGCCCTGATGCTTCTTCGTGAGCTGTCCCTGGTCATCATCAGGGCTCTCTTGACATTCCCATAACGCTAAAGTTTTTGTTTACACGTATCTTGGGTTCTTCATATTTAATGTAAGCCATCTACATCAGTGTCAGTTACATCTTGACCTTTTTCTTTCGAAAAAGGTGACTGGTCAGGCTCTGGGTGCCGCACTTGCAGCAGCAGCTCCAAGCATGCCTGCTTGGAATGCAAGGTTTGATAACAACTCTTCTGTCGGTGGCTTGTTACACAGCGTCTTGTTACCTACAGGTGCATTTGGAAAAATCCTGACTGCTGTGGTCGCTCTCAGCATATCCGGTGCCTGTGCACCATCGATATATACATGCAGCAACAGTTTCATTGCTATTATTATGTGGTTTGCTGCGGTGCCGAGATGGGTATATATCCTCGTGTCAGAGGGGATGTAAGTGTCATCAAGTGGATGCAAACGTCAGCGATGTTCATGATTTTGATTCAAGCCTTGTGCCAGTGGCCATTGTTGGTGCCAAAAGGTTTTATGCTACCTTCTTGGACATCCTTAGTACAAGTTCCAAATGTCGGTATATATTGTTAGCACTAACATGCTGATCTCTTAGACATCATTGGATATTGCACATCAGTATTCTTTGCGATAATACTCGCAGAGCATGTACGATTCCGACGAACCTCATATTCTGAGGTCCAGTACCCCATCGCGACTTGAGCTTCATATGCTTTCTTTCCTAGCGGTAGTGGCTTTTGTGTGCGCATACGGAGCTCTTGTTCCATTCATATCATAGGCTTGATATGTAGGACCAGTAGTGAGGTAGGGCAGTGGAGACGTTGGTGTGTTCGTAGGGTCTGTGGTAGGAGTTGTCACCTATGCGTTGGCGAGAAGTTTCGAGAAAATACTGTACAAGAAGATAGGTAAAGCAGATTCTTACTGGTATTGATATTATTCATGTGTACATGAGTTGTCTTTGGCTACCCTTTTACATTGCAACTTACAAGAAACAACTTAATTTTTGGTACCAACTTCGAGACCTCGATTCTTCTGGCAACTCGATTGAATATTCGATGACAACGTACATTTGACCGTATGGCTACCCTACACTTGATCATACAAACACGCACGACATGACGGTAAGGAGTGCTGCTGCAAAATCTAGAGCTACTTGTAAGTACATGGGTCAGCGAAAGCACGACCGTTATGCATGCATGAAGCCCCAGAGTCATCGCAAAATGTGGTGTCTCTGCATAGGTATCGCATATTAGCGGTACTCTCCAATAAATGGGTTCCACAGCGTCGATGTCACGATAACTGTCCGCTCACCTTCGCTGCTATTGTGAAACGGCCGTAAAAAGCTACTCCACTGACAAGTTCAGGGGTGCACGAGAAGGGGGGCCTAGTACAGGAAAAAAACTTGTACATGGTTTGACTGCCTTAGTATTTGCCTTGATGAATGAGATTTAAGGAAACAGCTCTGGTTTGAGGGGAGGGCGCGGGAAGGCTTCCATGCATTGCCGATGGACTCCGAATACCCGCCGGCCTGCCATGCAGGGCTATAGTATACAGCCTGTAGGTACATAGGATAGAGGAAGGCCGTATGTAATTTAGATCAGCATATTTACTAATGCTGGTTTTTGGAAACGAGCCTGATCACAGTTGCCACAGCACATTGAGTATAATAATTCCTAATTGGGCAAATCCCAATTGTCGGGCCCGGTCACCGGATCATAGCAAACTTGATTCAAGACAGAATGTCCGCTATTAATATATTGAATCTGCCTAGCAGCTATTATCCTATTTCATTCTACACTACTCCGTTAATATTGCTCAACATTTAACCATTGATGTTGTCGTTGGCATGTCTAACGAAACGCTCAGATGGTAGGAAAGATAAAAGCCTAGCCACCAAGGGAGAACCTGACCTCAACAAAATGGCTACACCCACAGTTTCGGGCTTCATTGGCGCTGTGATCATTCGTCCCGTCGTCGTGGCTATAAACAGTCTTGTGCTCGCATCCCTCATGTCCTACGTGATCGCTGAACGGCTTGACTGGAGGCCGGTAAGCTCTCTGTTTGTGCATTCCAGTCTTTACGGTCTTCTGATTGAACAGTACAAAAGATCACCGTATGCGTTACATGCGACATTCTTGCTGTCGGCATTGACCACTTTAAGGACCAAAAAATTGTCATTAGCGCATGCGGCGCAGCTGCTGAACAACGCTTCGCCTCCCTGTTCTTTCTTACCCGCATGTTTCTGGTCCTGAATGCATCATTGCTTGTGATCGCTTTATGTCAAGGTTCACCAAAAATGACTATCGTCACCGCAATTTTTACTACCCCCGCTTTCCTGTGGGCGACGCCGCTCAACCCTCGGCGAATTGGTGCAGTCATCCAGAGAATCTTACCCGCAAAGCATGGTCAAGAAGTGGGGTATAGTTCATCGATACCTGGTACTCCATTCGTCATCAAACGAGTTCCTGGCATGAAGGCTATATTCAACGGCATCATCCGAGGGTATGTGATATTGCATTCCGACTTATGGGTTTTGATTTGAAGAACTTTAGTTGTGGGATATTTTTCGTTGTTCACTCCTCACTGCAGGCATCGTGGAAGTCAGCTTTCAACGCGCTCCCATGGACGATCGTTGAGATTGTCATTTGGTCGACAGTCAACCGCATTATTCATTCTGTAAGGCAGTGTTCTACGTGTAATAGAACTCCTAACTCACGAACTCCAAAAGGTTATGACAGACGTGCGTGACTTTGATGAGGACGAGAAGGCTGGAGTCCCCACCATACCCGTCCTTCTTGGATCCCCTCTCAAGACTCGGATTTTATTAACTGTCAGTCAAGCAGCCGTTCTGATAGCCTCTCTCGGCAACCCATACATTTTAGGGAGTTCCTGCTTCATGATTGCTCTTGTTTGGATCCTAGGGAAAGATTCCCCGAAAGATTCCTTCGTCCTGAGCATTCACTCGCAGTCGATATTTATTGTTATGTACGCTGTCATAAAATGTTGGTCTCTCTAGACTACTGTTACTGTTATCTTACGAAGGAAGAGAGGCTCGTCGAGACTGAAAACGGTAGAGGGACTCTCAAATTCAAGCGCATGCTTGTTTGCAGTTTGTTTGCCGGTGTGTTTATTTGTCGTTCCCGGTAGTCTCCTGTCCTGTTACAAAATCGGAATTCTAATTTTCGTTCTCGTTTTGTTCTCACTTCTCTCTCTTCCTTTCCTCTCTACAAATCTCCAGCTCGTGTCCATGACCGGCCCTCGATTCGAAAGCATGAGGGACTGGCAAGCAAGCTCTCTCACCGGCTTCCCTTACGAATATCTTGCAACAAGGCTGCGAACAAAATAGACAAATGTCTCACGGTCTCTGTCTCACTCATCGTCCAAGACCACGTCATAGCTAATCAATGTCGAACCAACATCTTTCAATGCTCGACTCAATTTCGATGCTTTGCCACTTGTTTCGCCTTTGATCATCGCCCTGAACCTGGCGCATTAGATTCAAATGATACAATTGCTATATCAAGGGTATGGTGATCTCTTTGCACGCGAGGATCATTCGTCTCGATTCATTGACATGATCTATCGGTGCATTTGTGCGTTCGCGTGCCGCATCGCCATATTCCCGCCAATCTTTATACAGGGTCGAGTGTCTTTGTTGTACATGAGGATTACCCCGACGATACGTCGAGTGTGGTCTCTCGGTTCGTTCGCTCGTGCGCGTGTGGCATTGCCCTCCTCGAACCGCCTACCCAAAAGCTATATGAGAAACCCATGCCATCGGCCAGACCATTGCATACAATACAAAATTGCACAATTATGCAACCATATCGTTGATATTCGAACCGCATGTGATCACCAGGGTCAAAGTGGCTTTGTCTTTGTATACGAGAACCATTCGCCTTGATACGTCAGGCGTGATTTATCGGTACATCGTGCGTTCGCGTGCGGCATTGCCCTCTTCCCGAATCCAAATGCATTTTATACAGGGTCAAGTGGCTTTGTCTTTGTACACGAGAATCGTTCACCTCGATACGTCAGGTGCGGTTTATCGGTGCATTTGTGCGTTTGCCTGTGCACGTGCGGCATCGTCCTCCTTGACCCGCAAACCCCAAAGTACATGCTAAACTGATACCATTGATGCATACCGCACAAGCTTACATGACCCATATCATGATCAAACCAGTGCCCGCGCACAAAAGCCCACGCAGTCATCCATGGAGCAGCGCATAGCTCCACAGACTTATACTATGCAAGCCGTATGGACGAGACCAAACATGATGCATGATGCGTTGCCCATAGAACAAGTTGTGGACCAAGTATATGATGATGACCTTGAAGGAACCTATCGACGCTCCCGTGCTTCGCACGGGGCGACTCAGTACACCTGGGTTTTGAACCGTCATCCTCTATTGGACTTGTGACTCACGATTCACAGACTGTCATCAAAAGCTTTTTTATGACGTCAAGCTCTTGCTACACGCCGTTGTCTAGCTTCGACTCAAATCTCATTTCACGATTGTTTCAGGCGTATGTAGGGTTCATGTGTATCCATGCAGGGAGGTGGGAAACCCGTTGGGAGCATATCCAGGATACCCAGTTGCCAGTAACGCAATTCGTCAAAATGTATTCGGAACTTGTCGATGTTATGTAGCCCATGCATTTCCTGGGGAGTCCTTCATGTTTTGCATGATCGTAAGTTATACCTCTGTTCTAATTCCAATGCTCATTGTACGTTTGGCAGAGGCTTTGCCGCCTTTGATTTTTTGGCAGTTCTTTCTGCCAGAGCGAGGCAGATTCCATAGCTTTATGGGTCTGTCGTCTTCAACTGGAGCCCTTGGGCCTGTTGATGATTCTCGCACAATCTTTTGCCCCCCTCCCTTCTTTGTGAAGGGTCTTCATCTGGAATGCGGTTTCGCGCCGTTCAGATAGAAGAAAGTGTCGTATCCTTGGACAATTTGTATTCATTCACGTATGATAATGGTAATATTCATCGGTGGTGTAGCCCTCATTTTGTCTTCCTTGTGCCTATGTGATGTTTTGGAGTCCTAAGCTGCACATGTGAGTTTGAATGTATTTGCGACACTCTTAGCATTGCCATTGTAAGGTACTTTAATGCAGTCATTTTTGGGCGAACCCAACCCCAGGTGGGGTATCAGTTAGCCGCTATTAGCAGGGCCTGGTCGTAATCGGCTGCGCAGTGTACCAGAACAGCCAAAATGTTCTTATATATGCCTTTTACATAGCTAGTATCATACTCCAAATCGCACCTGAGCAGACATCGGATACATCGCTCGATTCTGTCACAGAGCAGCAGTGGTGGGACGTGATGAGATGTGCATGGAATTACCCTCCCCAAGACTTTCACAACACACGCAATATCAAGCTCCTTCCTGTCCTTGTGGATGGCACCAAAAAGTATATGCAAATCGCTTCAAAATCTAATCTCAAGCAGCTCATCGGAAGAGTGAATCGTTTTCTCGAATATCTGGAGCGGAACATGCGATGGCAGAGGTGGCTATAGGAGTTGCGTCTGGGGACGGGGCCGGAGACACAAAGCTTAGAGCATTTGCCATTATTGTCAAGGAGTTGAGGTCTGCAACATGATAGAGAGCTTTGGTCAACAATTATCAGTGGCTGGCTAATTATGACGCATGACACATTAGGAAGCAGCGTGGCAGTGCATGTGCGGAAGCGGGAAGATTAAGACCTGAACAGAAACGATATTGAATCATCGACTTGCTGGTCGTCTCTGACTTAGTATATGCATGGAGGTGTGAGGACAACAGGCATGAGATGCAAATATTCCGGAGACCATGTGAATATCGAGGGGAGGTTGTTTGTTCCACAGGGTCAAAACTGGACACAGTCACTAGCGCCGAGGCTCTGCGCTTGCTCCACTCACATCCGTTCATTGACACGCACGGAAAGACAAAGACGGGACAACAAACGCGGACTTATTACCTAAAACCATTCGTATCACAATCGCCTTTCTTTGGCAGAAATGTAAGTGATAGCACCGAAACCAATGAAATTGTCCACCTAAAGCAAATCAGTATCGACCTCGCCCATGACAACAATCGTCTCCTTCCTCATGCTCCGCGACATTCTGCCCTTCGGGATGATCGGTTCTTGATAGGCCGTCACCGTTTCCCTAGCGTAGGGTCCGCAGTCTCAACCTTCGTTTTCTGGGAAGTCCGGGCGATTGATGGGGCTTTGCGGCTTGGAGGTTCTTCAGCAGCCGACCGCTGCGGAGCGATGCGAGAGAATTGTTGGGTCCAGAACTGCGGCGAGGACTTCAGTAATGTGATCGAGTAGTATGAGTAATACGTACCTCGGTAGCCAATATCTCGAGGACGTCAGAAGAAATCCAGTGCAACGAATGTGTCTGGGATGATCTACGATAATTTATCGATGTTGCTAGGGTGCGTCGAATAAGACTCATATACGGACACAAATGTCAGGTCCTGTGAACGCAATACTCATCAGTTACGCCACAGAAAAAGGCTTGAAGATGATGGGACACATGCAGCACTCAAGAACGGTCGATATAATTTACGTAGCGTCGAGACTGAAGAAAATTGGATGGGGCACTTCAGCAGGCGCGTTGGGGTGACATCGGGGATGAATACGTTCTGAATGGCCATCATGAGCTGCCTACGTCTGTCTTGAGATAGGGATGTACGATGGGGAGGCCTGGAGTTATAGCCCTTGTAATAATTATTCTGTCCGTATACAGTCTCTGAGGAGCGAACTTGAAGAAGCTTGTCGTTTCTTGAGTCGATCATCAATGTCAAGTCGTCAAACGTGTCACGAAGACGAAAACTGCTAGAGCTTGACTTAGCCATCCGATGTCTTAGTAACGCGTATGAGTTGATGATGCAGTGTCAAGTAATGAAGTTGTGGTTGTGCTGCTGGAATTTCAAGAATCAAGATTCAAGATGGCAAGCGTGCTCGATGAAACGAAACCCTAACCTTAGAATTGGTTTTCCTTATCTTCACAACCTCAACGATCAAAATAAGGTTTACAGCATATCCCGGAGGATCTTGCTGCATTTCTACGGCAAGGACAGCCAGTTCTCTATTGTCGACCTAAATATAAAGGGATAATGACTCGGTCAAAGGTCTGTGGTCTGTTATTAAGAAGTTCTGTCTCGAACCATACTCATGGATGAATTCCACTATACTCCATTTCTTAGAAACGACAGCGAGGAGGCCGAGCGGGAAAATCGCGCGACGATGACGATCGCGGTATGCTAGAAAAGAGCGATATGAAAAATGAGCGCTTCAGCTCGTATTACAAGGCTCAGCACATCATCCCTGAGGAGGAATGGGATCAGTTCATGGAGGCCTTGAGACGTCCCTTACCTACCACCTTCCGCATCGCCGGAAGTCGAGAGTACGTGCCTTTATGTTCTTCCGTGCCAACTCCAATGACGGAGGTGTTAGAATTGCTCATGCTCTCAATGACGCTATCAAAAAAACTTATGTCCCGTTGTTGAGCGATGTTGTTTTTGAGGGTGATGTTGTACCGCCTCCGTCTCGGATTCCTTGGTGCGCCATATTCCCTATGTATATACGGTGTGTGGGACTGATGTTGTGCTTAACCAGGTATCCAGAAGACCTGGCCTGGCAATTCAATGTGTCCAAGAAGGTTCTGAGGAAACAACAAGCGTTCAAAAAATTTCACTCTTTCCTTGTACACGAGACCGAAGTCGTACGTGATCCTTCACCTCGAGTTACGCGGTCTATGATGAATTTAATAGGGCAACATATCAAGACAAGAAGCAGTCAGCATGCTTCCACCGTTGTTCCTCGATGTCCAGCCCCACCATAAGGTAAGGTATGCCGGGCTGCTTTCGTAACGTTCAAACTACAAACCGTAGCTCGGCAGGTCGTTGACATGTGTGCCGCCCCTGGTTCAAAGGTAACCCATTTCTTACGTCACTGCGTTCGTCTTTGATAGACCTTAGACAGCGCAACTATTGGAAGCTCTACATGCGCAGGACACTGCAACAGCAACTTCTATTCCTCCGGGACTTTTGATAGCGAACGACAGCGACAGCAAGCGTGCGCATCTTCTCATTCACCAATCTGCTCGTCTTCCCAGTCCGGCTTTCATGGTCACGAATTTGGACGCGTCAATCTTCCCTGTCCTAAGGCTTCCCGTGACAACTGCAGATCCTCGCCGTGGAGTCAAAAAGTCTTCAAATCAGCTCCTGTTCGATCGAATTTTATGTGATGTACCTTGCAGTGGTGACGGCACGCTACGCAAGAATATTGGGATATGGAAGCGGTGGCAGCCTATGGATGGGAATGGCCTACACAGGTCTGTTCAGTACATGCGCTCATCCTTCATCAACTCATTTTTAACAGCCTCCAAACCCGCATCCTGCAGCGGGCCATGCGCATGCTGGAGCCTGACGGTCGCATTGTTTATTCGACTTGCTCGCTTAATCCCGTCGAAAACGAAGCAGTTATAGCAGCTGCTTTGAACTCTAATTCTGGTGGGTGATTTGGACCGTTACAGATCGATTACTGCAGTATGTTGACGCATAATATAGATTTCCAGTTAGTCGATGTTTCTGCGCAGTTGCCGGAGCTGGTCAGACGACCGGGCATCAGCTCGTGGGCACCCACCGTCAATCGCACAATAAATACAACTTTTAAAACATGGGATGCCTACAACGAAACTCTGACGGAGGAACAGCAAGCAGACAGTAAGATGTCGGAGACCCACTGGCCGCCTATTAATGCGGGTGCCCTGCAGCTGCACCACTGGTAGGTTTCACCTCGTATCAGTTGCATCACAACGTTCCCTGACTACGAGGTTTCACAAGCATGCGAATATATCCTCATCTTCAGGATACGGGTGGATTCTTCGTTGCTGTGCTCGAAAGAAAGTCGCGAAGCAATCATACGAGTGCTGCAGTGTAGGTTCAAGCGCCATCTTTTCCGGAAATGTTTCTTACGCTTGTCCAGGAAAAGAGATGCAGAGGAAGCTGAGATCACTGTCCCGGAAGCCAAAAAGGTTAAACTTGACCTCGACAGTCTGCCAGAATTCCAACCTAGTACTTCATTTCCGCCTACACCAATGTCTGAGGACGATAGTTCACGCCTGTTGGCGTCGGACACTGTGCAGGCAGATGTGCAGGCTGCCGCCGACACGAAGACAACTACATTCAAAGGTAAACCCAAGCTCTCGGATCCCTCCTTCAAGGAAATGCCCTATACCTTCCTCGAACCCAATGATCCGACCTTGATATCCTGCATGTGCGTATCTCTGCATCCTATTCAGACTCCAATTCACGCTATCACAGAGATCAGCTTAATCTTATCGCCAGCTTTCCGTCGTCGAACGTCCTTGTCCGCAATCCGGCAGGCGATGCGGTACGATCTTTCTATCTTACAAACGACCTTGTGAAAGCTGTCATTTTGAACAACGACTATACTCGCATGCGCCTGATGACGAGCGGGACGAAGGTCATCACCAAACAAGAGGCAGGACGAGGGCTTGAGGCGCAGTTCCGTGTTCTTGGGGAAGGTTTACCTGTCGTTCTTCCGTATATCGACCCGAGCGTAATATTGGACGCTGAATTTGCGACTCTGAAGACTCTTTTGATAACGTACTATCCGCTCTGCGGATCGTTTTCGGACCCGTTCCGATCTGTCATTGAAAATAGAAGTATGGCTCTTGCAATAACCATTCGATCATACTTGACTTACATTGTGTCGTAGGTCCTGGAAGTCATATTGTCCGATTCTCAGCTGGTCAATCAAACGACTCAACGTAGGTATATTACACACTGGTACATGTATCTAGCTGACGTTAATAGGCTGTCACACGACCTCCTTTTACCTTTGTGGAAGTCCAATGTATCCGTAGCTCTCATGATCGACAAGAAGGCAAAAAGGTTCGTTCGACATATAGTACATCCCGTTTCCCTGGGTAACCCATCGACCGTTCTTAGTGCGCTCAGTTTACGACTTTTCGGTGAAGATATAACAACTGCTGCGCGTGATGGCGGAAAGAAGGTTTCTCAAACATCACAACTGCCACAAAATTCAGGCGATGTGGCTCCGGATGAAGCCGCCGATAACGAGGTTGAAGAGGCAATCCTCGAAGATGAAGGTGACAATGAAGTAGAGCAGTAATACTAAAGCGGGTTGGTTTTGTGCGTTTACTTCCTCGACGTCATCGGGGCTGCTCTTGTATTTGGATTTGTGATCATCGTGACCCTTTGCAAGCCGTGTCGTAGATGCTGTCGCATTCTCACTTGTAATGGCTGTGTTGCGATTTCAATGTCCACTGCAAGTGGTGCCCTGGATGGTTTGCACTTCAAAACAGAGCGTAACCAAAGTTATGGTGTGGTTGTTCACGATAGCTTCTCGATGAGCACACTAAGGACACAATCAACACATACTCCCAAAGGCTATCGTGTCAGGAACAAACTCCCGTCCCCTCTTTGCTGCCCCAACCCTGACACGCGGGTGGACACTGCTCCATTACATGTTGTGAATGTAATTTGCCCGTCCGCGCGTCGCTTACTAGTCTCCCCTAGATAGCTGCCCTTTATAGACGAAGGAAGATCGTCTCTACTTCAAGTTACTACTATCAAACGGTCCGAGTCATTGACCTTCATTCGCATGACGATTGTCGACTTTCACTCATCAACCCTTCACTAATAACCTTTTAATTATATGCATGGAATATTCACTGAGCCCCTAGCTGGCAATTGCCGGGACCTACATCTACGAATGTTTTGGAGTCGCAGCGAGGCCTAGAACCAGATAGCCTAAAGTCACTAAGCAAATGTCTCACTATCTCTATAGATCTAATTCAAGCTTGACCAAGGTCAGGCCGATGTCATGATTGTCGAAAGACCATAACCCTGAAACTGACGTTGGATGCAAATCATAGTTATGAGTACGCGTTACGAGGATGAATCGATGAAAGCTAAGCCTGGCATGGACGCGTCCCAATAGCGTATGTAGCTATAGCTCGAGTTGACAGGCTACAGCCAGTACCTACTCGACGTGATCGAGATTACAAATTGAGAACGCGTCACGGTCGAGTTTCAAATTTACGATACCCCGATAAGGCAACCTTTAAGAACCCTGGTTTGACTTATCTTCACAACTTACGAACTTACATCAAGATGGAACATTCTTCAGCGCCAAGAAAGACGTGCTCGTGACGGTTGCAGACGCTCAACCAGCTGGTGCTTATCTATGTGCGCTCAGACCCTTCCTCTCCACTGGCTTCTATATAGTTCTCACTTATTCATGTCAAAAGCATCGAGCACTGAGGGCGCCGAGTACTGGTCTGAGTATGTCCATACCAACGAGCAGCCTGCCCCAGAACAGTCGGGGCACCCTCTCTCCTAGGCCAGCCAGGGCGGTCCTCGGGGATAAGCAACGAATATAGGAAGGGTTCTCAACAAGTTCCCAACGTTCGGCATTCGACTTTGGCTCGGATTACCGCAGCAGGTGCTTCGCCACTTCACATAGCCCTACGGCTTATACGGTGACACCGGTACATACTACTCGATGACAAATCGAGAACGTGTTGAATTTCAAATCTAGGCGATAAGCATAGGTACGAACTGGAACCAAGATGGCGGCACCCTCAGCGTCAAGAAAGACATGTTCGTGATGGATTCAGGCGCTCGACAAGCTTGCTGTGTATCACCACTACTTATATCTGTGCGCTCAGACTCTTCCTAATTCCACTGCCTTGTATTTGGATCCAAATATCTATAGATTTCACTTACTCATGTCGAACTTAGCATCGAGCACTGATGGCGCTGGGGACCAGAGCTTTCGTGCCGACGAGCAGCCTGCTCAAGAACAGACCATAGGACCTCCAGAGGATTTAGGGTAAGTGGCCGATTCCTGAGGTCTGTCACCGATACAACAGGAAGATAGGGAGAAGGAAAATGGTGGACTCTCAGCGGTGAAGACACCATCAGTGATGTAAGTGGTTCCGCTCTGATGCTTGTGTTTAAATTCTCACCAGAGCGGCAGTTCGAACGCTGGGCCTTCCCAGCCATCAGAACGTCACGAACAGGAAAGTGCTTCCAAAGTTGTACCGGACAGCGATTTAGCTTCGTAAGTCCCTATCGATGGCAATTTTAAATCAAGCCAATAAATTGTCTCAGCTGGGCGGAAAAGGACCAGCCGACTCTCGGAGAATTGTGAGCGAGAAATTAAGCAAGTGATCGCAGCTGACGACACCCTACATGCAGAGCACATATCATGGAGAAAGTACTGGATGTTCTCCAGAACTCGACGATTGCGCACAACAGTGACAAGGACAATCGGTCTTCTTTCTGGGGGATATACAAACGAGTCGCAACAGAATATGACGATCAGTTCCTCGTCCGATACGACAGCGACATGAGCGACATCTTACTGATCGTAGGTTTCGTGTTCACCTTTGATCCATTTGGAGACTGATGTTTGATCAGTCTGGTCTTCTATCTGCTGCCAGCATGTCTTTCATTGTCACGATGGAATCCAATCTCAGTCCAGACCCTAGCGACACCACGAATGCCCTTCTCGCGCAACTCGTGCAGATCGGACTCGGCAACCTCACTGCAGCGGGCTCCATGCACGCAGACCCAGCGTCTACGTGGTCGCCGACTGTGCTGGCTGTGAGGATCCAAATGTTTGCATACACAAGCTTGTCCATGAGCTTGCTAGCAGCATTCGGGGTCATACTAGGCAAGCAGTGGCTCGGGTACTACAAGTCGCACAGATATGGCCGCGGCTCGCTGGAGGAACAAGGAAAGCGCAGGCAAGAGATGTTCAATGGCCTCGTCACATGGTATTTCGATGCTGTCATACAGTTCAATCCCATCTTACTTCAGATCTCCCTGCTTCTCTTTGGGATCGCCCTCGGCGCCAACATGTGGTACCAGCAGCCCAGCATCGCTTTGGTGATCATTTCCACAACGGTCTTTGGACTTTTGTTTTATTCGTTGACAGTGATGGCATGTTTGATATCTCCTTCGTGTCCATTTCAGACGCCGACGTCGATGATCTTGTGCATGTTGGGCACCGACAGTAAGATCATTTCGTGAATCCTCGTGGTCCTTCCTCTCAATCAACATTACAGAGGTTCTACGCCCAGTGTTCAAACGAGTCTTCAGTTATTTTCAGCAGCTTAAGACATCAGCGCATGGTGAGCCATAATTTCTCACGTGTTCTCATATTTTGACCGTTTCTTATTAGGGGTGTTACTTGGAATACTTGGTACCCTCAGATCAAGTTGGACCCCATTTTATGAAGCGCTTGCAGGTGACGTTCTTATATTCTCTTACACTGGATATCCATTGCTCATCTCACTCCCCAGGCACTATGTACGCTGCTTGCGCATTCACACTATGGCCTCTTCAGCTATTATCCGCCGTGCTTCGCAAAGGGTTGCGTTATTTGGTTCCGCGCCCTTCGACAAAGGTTGGGGACTCAGAAGCACAATCGCTCAATCAGGATCTGGTTGTTTTAGTGGAGGAGGGATCTATCGTTAGCCTCGACCTCTGGGACATATCCACCAGCGATCTCGAAGCACCTAGTATCAAGTGGTTGCTTGAGACATCCACGGATCCTGAAGTAGTTCTCGCTACTGCCAAACTTGTTCCGCAGGTCGAATGGCCCCTGGATCTTGACGTTTCGGACACGCTGCGTCAGCTCTCTAATATTTTTGCGAGTTGCGTCGATGTTCAAGGGAAGATCGTACCATCGTTGAAGGAGAAGGCCTCGGCATGTACAACGGCTCTAACTAATCTATACTATGGCCGTGTTCTTCAGGCACATCCTGGCTGTGACGATTTCATTGCCCGCGATAGAGAAGACGCTGACGTGTTTTGGGAGATTTTCCGCGGAGGCATCTGTACAACAGACCACACGGTTCTTCACACGACTATAAATCTTTGTCGTCCAGGAAATGTTCCGTGGACTCCTTTTTTGTCAGAGGCTTGCCCTGACTCCGTCCTTGAGCGGCTGTCGCATCTTCTTCCTTATCACTTTGTTACTTGGCGAGCGAATACAGACATAGAAGACCTCGCGATAACGGTGATATCAAAATTGCTATCCTCTCCATCCTCTCCATCCCCTCCGTCGACTCAAATCATAGCCAATTGCACTCTTCTTGCTTGCGTCATGGTCGGGACTCAGATTGACAAGAAAGACATCGTTCGGATTGATAAAAGGTGCCATCGACTCATTTGATAGTTTTTCTGCCATGATTAACAAAGAGATCGTGTAGTTTTTCTCTGCCTAAACTCAATGGCCTTCTTTTGCCGCAGTTCCAAAAGGCTTTCTGGGCATGGGATGGAGGCGAGCTCGATCATGATAGCACAGGAGTCGCACGTCGGGCATGGAAGCTCCTCGACGTTATCTGTCGTATCCTTGAGCTTACTGGATATCGTGATCCTTCATCCCACACCATGCGGAACCTGGAAGTGTGCGGGAAGATTTATTCACGAGCAAGGTCATCCGAACAAAATGATGCCTCGGTTTCATTGGCAGCTCTACGAAAAGCATTGGACTTCACGTTCGCTGCTGCTAACGTATCTCGTAATCCTGCCGAGTTGTGGTATGTCAGCCCGTTTTGGCCAGGCAATTCCCACCCACCAGAAGACTTTGACTGGATGGTGGACTACCTCAACGACATCTATTCTGACGACCACGAGGCGGCACACGACATCCTTTTGCTACTTGGTAGCATAAGAGGCAGCTGCAGCCCTGCTAAACAATATATGTTCATTGAAAGCCTCATCGCCTGCATGAACAATGACATGCCCTTCCATTTACGCCATGCCGCTCTTCGCGCTGCTCACCGTGCCCAAGAAGAAATTGCCTCGATCGATGCTATTGATGATGCGAGGCTACAAGACATGGTTTTAACCTATTTCCCTCCCGCTGTTATGTCCGTGGTTTGCCTGCACCCAAGTCCAATACCCGCCAATGCTGGTCACGACAGCTTGTTCTATTATCACCGCGACTTGTGCTATCTGGAAATAATCTTTGCCCTCGCGAGGAATCCCATCTGGCACCCCCATTTATCTCAGGATCACCATATTGATCTGTGCATTAGCATGATTCCAAAGTACTGCAATTACGAAGACTACAGCCAGCATGCCTTTTACATAGCTGGTATCCTCCCTCGAATCGCACCCGAACAGACATCGGATACATCGCTTGATTTTGTTACAGAGCAGCAGTGGTGGGACGTGATGAGATGCGCGTGGTATTATCTTCCCTATATTATTCACAAAACACACGATTCCGAGCTCCTTGTCTTTGTGGAACGCACAAAGAGGTACATGCAGATCGCTTCGAAATCTGGTCTCGAGAATCTCATCACAAATGTGGATGATGTTCTCGACAGTATGGAGCCGGAGACGGGACTGAATATGCAAGATCTAGAGGAAGGAAGGGCGGTCACCATTGCAGTGAAGAAGTTGAGGGATACAGCGAGGAACATGCTGGAGAGCTTAGTCGACGTCAACAATTATTAGTCTGATTATGATGGTTGTATTAAGAGTCCTGGAGTCACAGGGCAGTGTTTGTGTGGAAGTGAGAAGTATCAAGACATAAGATATCGATATTGAATTGTTTGACTTGTTGACGTACGTCAGGAACAGCGAGCATGAGATGCAAATATTCCAGAGATCAAATGTAAACATCGACCGAGGTCCGGGGAAGATTGTTCCATGAGTTTAAAACTATACGCCGTCACTGGTGAGGTTCTCACATCCCTTCATCGGTATGCATGGAAAAACAAAGACGGGGCGACAAACGCTGATCTATTAAAAAGCACCTTCTTTGGCAGAGGTGTAAGGAATAACACTGAAATCGATGAATTTGCCCACCAGAAGTGAATCCCCGCCCGCGCCGTCTTCGTCTCCTTCCTCATGCTCAATATCACCCTGCCCTTCGAGGTGGTCAGTTGAACTCAGTTCTTAATAGGCCATCCACATTTCCCTAACGTAGGCTTCGCCATCTTAGCCTGTCTCCTGGGAAGTCCGAGTGATGGATGGGGCTTCTACATCAGGCTCCTTCCCATCCGAACGCTTCGAGTTGTGAGGCGGCATACTGCGGCTGCGGCACTATCCGAAATCACGTGAAGAATTCAAATCCAGCATAACCTTAACCTCCCTCACACTCTCAGCGACGGCTGGAATAAAACATTTGTAAACAAGCGCCAGCCACAGTGACAGTGACTATGACACCTCGAAAACAGTAGCATAAACCTAACCCAGGGTTAGGCATTATAATAATAATATACTGTAGATATTGTACAACTGCAGCTACCATGTCAAGATAACAATTATTAGATCATCTCGTAGACATCGATCATGACAAGCATGCATCATCTCGATATCGTCATCCGAACGCTGGAAGAATCTAACCTCAGTGCGTCTCAATTTATTATATCAATCCTTGAAAGCCAGCATTATAAAGGTCATCCTATTGTTGAAGATCTGTTCACGCACTTCGATGACATATTCAGCGCCTTCGTTAGATACTCCCCAGCGAAATCACAGCAAACAGCAAAATTGATACTTAGATGACAATATATGGATGAAATCAAACATCTCTCATCTGAAGAAGCCGGTTGGCACTTTGGAGCGTTGCATGTCACTACAAAGCAACTCGAGGCGTTCTCGGTTGATGACATGGCCATTGACATGGCTTCGTGTGCACCTGCTCTGTGGGATTTGCTGGGGTTCCTTCTAGGCGCTGACTGTCATCCTGCCATGCTCGAGAATAACTTAGAGGATGCCGATGGGGACACCATGATGGGAGGGGAGCTTGCCGTCAACTCTATGAGCACTGCTGTTGATGACAGCTATTGGGACACAGTTGACGCTATTGATCTCGAGGGCTTTGTTGAAGGACTTACTTCAGCATCCAGCGGTACAGTGGCACTTGAGCTAGACAAGCGGCAGTCACGATGCACAGCAATTATTGCTATTGTGCGTGCATCAGGCTCATTGCATCTTAATCTACCTAATATTGCAATAAATTAGAAGTGTGTTGTCATTCTCAGTATATTGATGCAAGGAATGAACCAAAAGTCCAATGCGCTGCAAAGTATACTCGGCATTTTTCTACAGTCTGTGCATGCGCCACAAAAAGTGATTGATACCCTGTCGCGCATTGGAATATCCATATCATGCAATACAATCAATGCCGCCATTCGATCATTATCAGCAGAGTCACAAAATACCTTACACGCTCTCGGACAGTCAATGCTTGCGTGCTATGCATATGACAACTTCGATGTTGATCTGAAATCTCAAGTCCCCTTAGCCAAGAAATCCAATGATACATTAAAACATCTCACATCCGGTTTACTATTCCCTCTGCAGCATGGTATCACTCTCAATGACTTGAAATACTCCGAGGCATTGTGGAGACAGTCTATGCTTAATCCTGATGCAGATAGCTTCCTCCTGCCCAAGCGGTCATGGAAGGACCTTTTGTCTATACACCCGGAAGTAATGCCTCAGAGCACTCCTATGGGGCTTTTGCTTTCTCGCCATGACCGATTTAATGCCTGGGTCTTCTTATCTGACCTGTGTAACCACGGACCAGTATATTTTCGGCGTTTTCAGTCAATGATTCCTGACCCAGAATCTATTGATAAAATTCCGCTAGTACAAACTCCTCTGACTGCCGCACGAGCCATGGACATCAATAACTCAACCGTTACCGGAAATATACAAGCCGTTGTGTCATTACTCGCACAAGGTGGTGTCCATGACCCAGCAGACACCAACTTGAATTCCCCAGACATCTCACAACATGTTGTCCTATTTCATGGTGATCTGGGCACTGGCGAACGTCTTCAGGCTGCGCAACTTCAGCGGTCAATAGAAGCGACTCCATGGAACCACTTACAACATGTAATTTTCATTCCCAGTCTATTCCATCTAAAGATGGCATGCATAGATGCTATCTGGCGCTTGTTTCTGCAACCATTAACTGCCAGGGAAGATGAGACTAGTCTCATGCGGGATGTGACACACTTACGACCAAAAGAAACTGGGATCTACTGTTCCAAGCCTGGATTCCGTCGCATGCATCAACTTGTGGGACATGCTGGCATTTGTCGGCGACTCGATTGCTGGCGGGTTTATGTCAAGTCCAAAAATCCAAACTACATGAGTCTTGATGCTTTTGCTGCATCTGAACCCACAATCAATATCTTGCAGGACATTGCTAATGAATTGGCGAAGCTTTATGTTGCTGGTCATGACCTATACCAAATGCGCTGTCAGCCTCATGAACGACGAGATGTGCAGTATGAAAATGCCCTTATATTAAACGAATACTTCCTCCTATATGAAGAATTGTCTTATGCTATGAATCACGGAGATATCGGATGCATTGAGACATGTATCATCCCCTGGATTCCAATCCTCAAGGCCACAGGAAAGCACAAGTATGCTATGCACATGACGAACTTTCTGTTGAATGTGCATTTTGTTTACCCAGAAGGTCTAAGGTAAGCGATGGCACAACCTTACATTGAGTAGTAACTGTTCTGATGAATGTTAATAGATGGGCAGTTCGTTATCACATACTTGTCAACCCCAGCAGTAAAGAAACAAAGTGGTGAGCAGTGGATTTGTGCGTTGAGTTGAATAATCTATTCACGAAGGTAAAAAATGGAGGAAAGGGTCCAAACTGCACACTAGAGCGAATTCTGCTCGAATCTCCTCTTGTTCAGGCATATCGAAATGCTCAGACGATGATACAAAAAAATTTCCTTCACACTCATCTCACAACAAATCACGTGGCGTCAAACATGACGAAAACCTTCAAAGGACTCTGTATTAAAATGGGTGTTCATTCCCCTCATATTGTAATACCTGGTAGAAAAAGCTGTCATGAAATTGTAGATGTTCTAGACAAAGGAAGGGAGCTTATGGAGAAGGGAGCACGTGGGGAGACAGACCAAAGTGAAGATATGTTAGCTGAAGGTGGGGTAGAGATGGACAATGTATTGATAGAGCTGTTGTGATGGCGTTAAGTACAGTAGCATTAAGGAGTATAGTAGCGTTAAAGTTGCTATAAAATCAGAGGGATATTAGCAGATAGTCGTTAAAATGCACTGTAATATATACATACATTTTCTTTGTTTTGTTCAGAATGCGAAGGGTGACTTAGACAGATGCGGTTGTGAGCTAAACATAAGATAGCCATTTAGTATCAAGTATCCATAAAAAAGTGGAAAATGACATTACCGTTGTGACCCTCCTGCCTACAAGCACTACATTTGTTCTTGCACGTGGACGAGCCTCCAATGGGATGAGGGACGGCAGTGAGAGGCCTGAGAGGATTAGTAGCAAATGGCGTAGGAGCATGAGCCCTAACAATAACCAGCACATCGTCACCAAACTTCTCTGCATCTGTCCAGCCCATCTCCCTTTTTAAATCTTGAACGGTCTGAATTTTGCGGTGGTGTGCGGAGTCAATGATGCGGTCAAGGATAGCATTAGGCATTATTATGGTAGCACCGAAGTCATTGAGATGAGCCCAACCATATACTGATATAGCCTTTTGTTCGCGCCAGTTGTTGAGAGTGGTCCGTAACATAAAATCTGAACCCGTCATCTGGAATTTGGGTAGGTGGGAACGTTGAGGCAATGGTGGTGGTTTAGAGACGTTGGTGTCTAGGAAGTCGAAGTGGTCAGGATTGTGAATATCACAGCAAATAGATGGTTGGGAGACACAGCAACGCTTGCAGCCCAATGACTGCGATGAATCACAGCAGAGATGGTCGCTTTCTGAGAGCGAAGTAGTAAGCAAGAGGAATTAAAATTGAATTGAACTAGATTTTCTCACCAACTATGTCATTGTTGTCGAAGCAAACATTGAATACCTTCCTTCGGCAGTTCAGACCAGCGCGCTTCTCAGCATTGATCAAGTAATCCATCCCAAAGTCCAGATTCCGCTTTGCTTTGCTTTGCTTTTGTGTTTGTACTTCACCTGCAGCCTTGTATCTCAGGTCATCCAGCCCAGCATTTTCTATGCGTGTCTCATCCTCGTCATCCCCTGATGTATCACTCCCATCATCAACTCTCTCATGCACTGGAACAATGGGCAATTGTGAGGGCATCCTAGGATTTGAAGCATTTGCCATTGCATGTTGCTTCAGCATTGGGTTTGGTGGGTGGTCTCCTTTTCTCTTCCAATTCAAGGCTTGTTCACGTGCTTTCTTTCTAGCAGCCTTTGCGTCACGCTCATCATCAAAAAAATCTTTTTTGGCAAATAATATAGCGGTGCCCTGAAGATTCCTGTCACAGACTGCACGCCCAAACCACTGCCAGAGGACTGAGAGCTTGCATGTTGCACGCCATTGTAACACAAGCTGAATGTCAGGTACATCCATCCCCTACTCATGAATTATATTCAGATTGTAACTAACATATGCTCAGTAGTACTCACCATCCCAAATGAGTCCATTGTGCAGAATCCCCAACAGTCACCTGAAATGAGGTTGGTAAGTTCTGATTCCTTGTATTTGGACGTCATATCTGAATTGAACCATTTGATTTTGTGCCGCATTGCAGGTGGTAACTGACTGCGTAGGTACCGAGTGGCATTGATAGTGTCCTGAATGTTGTCGAAAAAAATCATGAATTTAGGTGGTGGGGCGTCACCAACATTCCAGCCAGGAAGGATGAGGAAAGCAAGGTCGGCGTAGCTAGTAAGTGAGTACTTGATTTTCCTCACACCAATCTTGATATTTGCATGATCACTAGAGCGGCGTATGACAGACATTTTGTCAGCGTGCATGTGGAGAAGTCACATGGCGTTAGTTAGTGAACCTTGGGTGAGTGTGGCAGATGTGATCATGATGGGTATTGTTGATGGCAGGATGTAGCGCAGGTGACCCAACTCCTTGTATTCCAGACGGAATTCTCCCCATTCAGTGATGCAGTGGGCTTCATCGACGACTATACTGACGATATGCAAGGTGAAGAGCGGGTTTTTGAGTAGCTGCTCAAATTCGCCATTTGGTTTCATGATTTGCTCTGGACTGACCGCTATTGCACAGTATTTGAACGCTTTGATAGCCTGTTGCAAAGTGAGTAATCGCGAGGAAGACACTGTTATCAGGGTTGACTAACCGAGAAATTTGTAGTGGTTGCGGTCTCAGCATTGATAGCTATGGCCGGTATTCCAGCAATGCCCAAAGAATCGGCATTTTGCTTGCTGAGTAAGTTCAAGGGGGTGATGACAAGCTGAATACCATCTATTCTGAAGAGCAGGGGTATCCAGAAGCAAAGGGTCTTTCCCATCCCAGTTCCTGCAGTGCACAGCACGTCTTTGTCGCCTTGAAGTAGGGCCTGGGCAACTTTAACTTGCCATAGGCATGGCCGTACACCAAATCTATCTTGAGTTTTGTGCCAGACATCAGCAGTAGAAGGTGTGTCCTGATTTAGAGTCAGGCTCATTTGATGGATATGAAATTGGTAGCTGCAGTTGTACAATATCTACAGTATATTATTATTATAATGCCTAACCCTGGGTTAGGTTTATGCTACTGTTTTCGAGGTGTCATAGTCACTGTCACTGTGGCTGGCGCTTGTTTACAAATGTTTTATTCCAGCCGTCGCTGAGAGTGTGAGGGAGGTTAAGGTTATGCTGGATTTGAATTCTTCACGTGATTTCGGATAGTGCCGCAGCCGCAGTATGCCGCCTCACAACTCGAAGCGTTCGGATGGGAAGGAGCCTGCTTCTACATGTGAGATGTCGATAGTCTAAGAACATCATGGACTGAAATCGATATCGAATCATCAGTCGTCTGACCCTGACTTGGTAGACACATGTCATGTGCGTACATTGATGAATCGGTTGCGCTGCTAGATGGCAAGCGTGGTGCTCAATCAAATGATAATTTTAGAGTTGATTTTCCTTATTGCAACGATCAAAATAAGATTCACAAAGGATTTCTACTCGGATCCGAGGATAGCTAGCGCTAGTTCTCTGTTATCGACCTTCTCTCAAGACTTTATAGACAAAGGAAACTCATCTCTAATATGGACACGTCCTAGTAACACATGTAGCTCGACAGCCATGCACTCGACGTGATCGAGATTCGAGAACAAATTGAGAAGGAACCTTAACCCTAAGTCAGAGCTCAGTTTGGCTTATCATATAACTTACGAACTTGAACCTAAATGGTAACGTTCGCGAACACCCTTAGCAGCTGAGCGCTGAGCGTCAACAAGGACTTGGACGTGTTCGTAATAGTTTGAGGCGCTCAACTACCTTGTGCTTATCTCTGTGCGCTCAGACTCTTCCTCATTCCACTGGCTTTTATTTTGGATCTCACTAATCCGTGTAAAAAGTATTGAGCACTGGCAGGCCGCAGCGTCGAGGACCAGCACGTCCATACCGACGAGCGGCCTACCCCAGAACAGGGAACCTAGGCTAGCCAGGGACCAGGGCAGTCATTCTGGGGTGATATTCAATGAATAATAATAGGATGGCTTCCCAACGTTCGGCGTTCGACTTTGGCACACCGATTGCGGCAGCAGGCTTTGTCACTGTACATAGCTTGACCCTGCTACGGGCTATAATGTGACGCCGGTACCTACTCGACCACAAATCGAGAACGTGCCGAATTTCCAATCCAAGCGAAAAGGATAGTCCCTTGGCTTGGCTTATATCTACGACTTACGAACTTACACCAAGATGGCGACAGTCGCGAACACCTTCAGCGTCAAGAATGACATGTTTGTGATGGTTTCAGGCGCTCAACCAGCTTGCTGTGTATCACCACTGCCTATATATGTGCGCTCAGACTCTTTCCGATTCCACTGCCTCATATTATGAACCCAAGTATCCATAGCTCTCACTTAGTCATGTCGGACTCAGCATCGCGCAATGGCGGCGCTGAGAACCAGGGCGTCCATGCTGACGAGCAGCCTGCCCCAGAACAGACCCGAGGACCACCAGAGGATTCAGAGTAAGCGACTGATTCCTGAGATCTGTCACTGATATAACAGGAAGATAGGGAGAAGGGAAATGATGGACTCTCAGCGGTGAATCCACCATCAGGAATGTAAATAATTCTGTTATGATGCCTTTGTGTAACTCCTCACGAGAATTGCAGCTCAAACACTGGGCCTTCCCAGTCATCAGAACATCACGAACAGGAAAGTGCTTTCAAAGTCTCAAAGGACGGCGATTTAGCTTCGTAAGTCCCTATCGATGGTAATTTCAAATAAAGCCAATAACTTGTTTCAGCTGGGCGGAAAAGGTCGTGGCAGAAAAGGACCAGCCGACTCTAGGAGAATTGTGAGCGACAAATTAGGCAAGTAATCGCAGCTAACAATACCCTACATGCAGAGCACATGTCATGGAGAGAGTATTGGATGTTCTCCAGAACTCGACGATTGCGTCGATGAGTACTGGTGGCCAGGACAATCGGTATCGTTTCTGGGGGCTTTATGGACAAGTCGCAGGGGAACATGACCAGAAGTTTCTCGACCGACACACCGACGACATGGAGAGTATCTTGCTCTTTGTAAGTTTCGCCTGCTTATTTGTGATCCGTTCTGAGACTGATGTTTGATCAGTCTGGTCTTTTCTCCACTGTTAGCTCGGCTTTCATTGTCGCGATGGAGTCCAATCTCAGTCCCGACCCCAGCGACACCACGAATGCCCTTCTCGCGCAACTCGTGCAGATTGGACTCGGCAACCTCACTGCTGCGGGCTCCACGCCCGTAGACCCAGCATCTGCGTGGTCGCCGGCTGCGTCGACCGTGAGGATCCAAATGGTCGCATATGCAAGCTTGTCCATGAGCTTGCTAGCAGCATTCGGGGCTGTCCTAGGCAAGCAATGGCTCGGGTATTACAAGTTCTCCAGATATGGTCGCGGCTCGCTGGAGAGCCGAGGAAAGCGCAGACAAGAGATGTTTGACGGCCTCGTCACATGGTATTTCGATGCTGTCGTACAGTCCTTTCCCGTCTTGCTTCAGATCTCCCTCCTTCTCTTTGAGATCGCCCTCTGTGCCCACATGTGGTATCAGCAGCCCAGCATCGCTTGGGTGATCATTGCCATCACGGTCTCTGGATTTCTGTTCTATTTTCTGACAGTGTTAGCACGTTTGATATCTCCTTCTTGTCCGTTCCAAACGCCGATGTCAACAATCTTGTGTATGTTGGGCATTGACAGTAAGATCATTTCGTGAATTCTCGTGGTCGTCCCTCGTTTGAATCAACATTGCAGGGGTTCTACGCCCAGTGTTCAAACGAGTGTTCACTTATCTCCAGCAGCTTAAGACATCAGCGCATGGTGAGCCATATTTTCTTACGTGTTCTTCTATTTTGACCGTTGTTGATTAGGCGTATTGCTGGGGATATTTGATACCCTCAGATCAAGTTGGACCCAATTTTATGCAGCGCTTGCAGGTGACATTCTTATATTCTCTTACACAGGATGCCCATTGCTCATCTCACTCCCCAGGTCCTGTGTGCGCTGCTGGCGCATTCGCACGACGGCCTCTTCAGCTATTATCCGCCGTACTTCGCAAAGGGGTGCATTATTTGGCTCCGCGCCCTTCGACAATGATTGGGGATTCAGAGGCACAACCGCTCGACCAGGATCTGGACGTTTTAATGGAGAAGAAACCTATCCTTACCCTCGGCCTCCGGGACATATCCACCAAAGATCTCGAAGCACCTAGTATCAAGTGGCTGCTTGAGACATCCACTGATCCTGAAGTAGTTCTCGCTACTGCCAAACTTGTTCCGCAGGTCGAATGGCCCCTGGATCTTGATGTTTCAGACATGCTGCATCAGCTGTCCGATATTTTTACGAGCTGCGTCGATGTTCAAGGGAACATCGTACCATCGTTGGAGGAGAAGGCCTCAGCATGTACAACGGCTCTAACTCATCTATACTATGGACGTGTTCTTCAGGCACATCCTCGCTGTGACAATTTTATTGCCGGTGAAAAAGAAGACGCTGACGTGTTTTGGGAGATTTTCCGTGGAGGCATCTGTACAACAGACCGCACGGTTCTTCACACGACTATAAGTCTTTGTAGTCCAAATAGCTTTCCGTATGCTCCGCTTGTGTCAGATGCTTGCCCTGACTCTGTCCTTGAGCGGCTGTCGCATCTTCTTCCTTATCACTTTGTCACTGGACGAACGAATGCAGACATAGAAGACCTCGCGATAACGGTGATATCAAAATTGCTATCCTCTCCAATCCCTCCGTCGACCCAGATCATAGCCAATTGCACTCTTCTTGCCTGCGTCATGGTCAGCACTCAGGTTGACAAGAAGGACATAATTCGGATTGACAAAAGGTACCATCGACTCATTTGGTGGTTTTTCTTGATTAACAAAGAGATCGTGTAGTTCTTTTCTGCCTAAACTCAGTGGCCTCCTTTTGGCGCATTTCCAAAAGGCTCTCTGGGCATGGGATGGAGATGAGCTCGACGATGATAGACGTCGGGCATGGAAACTCCTCGGCGTCATCTGTCGCATCCTCGAGCTTGCTGGATATCACGATCCTTCATACCACATCATGCGGAACCTGAAAGTATGCAGGAAGATTTATTCACGAACGAAGTCACTCGAACAAAATGATGCCTCTGCTTTGTTGGTAGCTCTGCGAAACGTACTGCACTTCACGTTCGCTGCTGCCAACGTATCTCGTGATTCTGCTGAGTTGTGGTATGCCAGCCCATTTTGGGCAGGCGATTCCCACCCACCAGAAGACTTCGACTGGATGCTGGACTACCTCAACGACATCTATTCTGATGACCACGAAGCGGCATACGACGTCCTTTTGCTACTAGGTAGCATCAGAGGGAGCTACAACCCTGCTAAACATCATATGTTCATCGAAAATCTCATCGCCTGCATGAACAATAACATGCCCTTCCATTTACGCCATGCCGCTCTTCGCGCTGCTCACGGTGCCCGAGAAGAAATTGCCTCTATCGATGCCATTGATGATGCGAGGCTACGAGAGATAGTTTTAATCAATCTCTCCCCCGCTATTATGTCCGTGGTTTGTCTGCACCCAAGTCTAATGCTCGCCAATGATGATTCCGACCGCTTTTTCGATTATAACCGCGACTTGTGCTATCTGGAAATAATCTTTGCCCTCGCGAGGAATCCCATCTGGCACCCCCATTTATCTGAGGATCGCCATATCGATCGGTGCATTAGCATGATTCCAAAGTACTGCAATTCCGAATACTACAGCCAGCATGCCTTTTGCATAGCTGGTATCCTCCTTCGCATCTCACCTGAACAGACATCGGATACATCGCTCGATTCTGTTACAGAGCAGCAGTGGTGGGACGTGATGAGATGCGCGTGGTATTATCTCCCCTATATCATTCGCGAAATACGCGATTCCGAGCTCCTTGTCTTTGTGGAACGCACAAAGAAGTATATGCAGATCGCTTCGAAATCTAGTTTCGAGATTCAGAATCTCATCGGAAAAGTGGATGATGTTCTCGAAAGTATGGAGCCAGCGGAGGAGGGACTGAATATGCAGGGTTTAGAGCAGGCAGAGGGATTCACAATTGCTGTGAAGGATTTGAGGACTGTAGCCAGCAACATGCTGGAAGGCGTTGTTCAACCATTAGTCCCCTAGTTCTGACACATATCTTAGAATCCTGGAATCAGAAAAAATCGTGGGCCAGCGTATGAGTAAAAAGTGTCAGGACCTCGACGGAGTTTACGAAATCAAACACTGTCACTGGCGAGGTTCTGCGCTCTTCCTTGCCAGTCGCATCCTTTCATCGATATGCACGGTAAGACAGATACGGGTCGATATATGCTGACTTTATTTGAAAATCATTCGTCTCCGTATCACAATCGCCCTTCTTTGGCAGAGGTGTAAGGAATAGAGCTGTATGGAAAGCCAGACAACCGTGCTCAACTTTGACAACCGGACCACCGTGCTCAATAGCCTATTGAGGTAAGTGCTTCTATGGACCTCCGAACACCCCCAACTGTTGGAAAATATATATTAAATTGTGATCCCAGCACACATCATTGTAGAGGAGGAAGTCACATATTCAAGTTCGTGTCAAGAGGAATTAAAGAGCGCATTACACTTGCTACTAAGAGTCCCGAGTTTCGACTGCTTCATCTAGACTGATATACTTCTCCAAACCAGCCCATTCACAATAGTCATTGCAGATATGCTGCTCCTCGAACATTGTCACTGCGACTTCTATGTTGCCGTCACTGAAAATATCCTGCCCTCCGCTAACTGAACTGACCATCGCAATAGTAGTACATCAGTGACAGCCGGAGTGGAAAAAGCTTAAGAATATACATATGGGTCCATCAATATTTGAGGGTCAGTTAGTAGTCTGGTGCTTCCTGATAGAGATTGATTAGTATAAGCCTGCACTCGTCATCAGTCACATAGTAAGGACTACATACCTTGGTAGTCGGAGATAAATGCTAAACCACCAGTCTTCACATGTATTGAACATGTTGAGTGAACGAGAAGAATACTGCTAAATTGTAGCCATCATCAAGTTCATCGAGCAAAGGATTAGCATCTGTATTGTGAATAAACTTGAGAAATGCATTATTGCCACCATCAATGAGTTCTTCCAGGAGATAGCATGCACGAATAGGGCATGTCCTCGAACCTGGCTTGGAAGCCGCTGTTGGGCCTTGGACAAATGCTAAAGCAAGGCCAGCCTCAACAAAGCGTACTCAGGGAATGGGAGATGGTGGAGGACAAGACGAAGCGAGGCGATGATCAATGAAATCATAGGTGAGTTGTAAAAGAGAACTCACCCAGTACAGCACGTTTGCTTCTTTGAAGAGCTTTGGCAATTCGTCTGCCACAGGAAACCTACCGATCTTGAAAGGTCCCTGTGATACACCATGCAGGTATACTTGGTGAAAGGGCCGTTTGACTACAATTTCGCAGCAGGAAACAGAGCCAAATCCAGAAATGGGAGGGGGAGTGAGTGTGAGCCATCCTGGGTGGGCTGTCTTGAACCCGCCCATCCCAATCATGTTGTCCTGGGATATATCGACTGTCAATTGGCCAACCCAGGATTCTGCGGCATCAAGTGTGAATGAGCGGTAATCTTCGTTTTGTAAGATCTCTGTTAACAGACGTTTAGGAATAGGGTAGAAATTGTTGAAAGATTATAGATAAGTGATAACTTTGATTCGGACAACAACAAACAACACTTGCTTACATAATACGCTATGCGCTCACGAGAAGTTTTAT